>CM074728.1:111702347-112029847 GCA_037306005.1 Rhinophrynus dorsalis | reverse complement strand
ATTAGCCTTTTAAGGACCCTGGACATACACAGTGAGGCACCTATGGCCCTTAACCCCTTGATCACAAGAGGGGTATGCAACGCAATGCGTTGGATACCTTTCTGGTACTCAACGGGTTAACCTTTTCAGTGCCAAGGAGGTATCCAATACCTCTCAGCCACTCAAATGGTTAAGGAGTTAAGCAAAACATGATCTGTATCCATGATACAAATATAAATTATCAGCACAAGACACTTGTAAAACACCCACAACAACTACATCAGGGTTGTGATAACTGTCTAGCAGCTTCAGCAAGTAAATCACAGCACAGACAAGTACCCTGGTAACTGAATCGGATCAGAGCATCTGGACTACAACTACCAAACTCCAGCTGTACTGTCAATGCAATGCTCATCCGTTGGCTGGCTGCGGATAACGGGAACTGCAGTCCCACAACAGTGTGTATGCCACGTAATAACTGCCCCTTCCCTGGACTCTAACCATGTCCTTTCCTCTTTGCTCCCAGGAATATTGTCACCAAGACCGTCTCCAGAGCATTCTTATCACAGCGTCCCTCCAGCTGCAAGCCTTCTACATCCGGAGACTGGCTGCACTTCAGTTAGGAGGTTGAGGGCGAACCCGATTGGTCCGCACCATCACCATGACAACTGCATATTATCCCGCCCACAATCTTTCCATTTGACCCTTTTACTCGGAAAAAAGAAGCTTCTTCAAGGCCAAGCTCACTCTGGTGCCTGGACTATCATGTCACTGACGCCGCCAGTGCCACTGAGTGAGCATAGGGCCGTCTGGCCTGTGGCCGCTGACACTGACTGACTGGTGATGTACACAAATGTAGGGCTGCAACTAACGATTATTTTGATAATCGATTAGTTGTCCGATTATTTTTTCAATTAATCGATTAATCGGATAAAAAACAATATGCTAATTTTTCATTATTCAAAATGATTAAATGAACAAACTGAGTGTTAAAAACAAACAGCAGAATAAAAAACTTTACACATTTAACATGCGTCATTGTTATTATTTTACTATGGGGTCTATGCACCTCTCTTTCTCCCCCTTGCACCTCTATTTCTCCCCATGTACTTCTTTCTCCCCCCTTGTACCTTTCTCCCCCTTGTGCCTCTCTTTCTCCCCCTTGTGTCTCACTTTCTCTCCCTTGTACTTCTTTCTCCCCCATGTACTTCTTTCTCCCCCCTTGCACCTCTCTTTCTCCCCTTTGTACCTCTAGACTGTCACTGTCGCTCTCCATCTCACTGCTGCGTTGAGTTGGCGGGCTGGGGGGTAATCTGAGTGGCATCCGGTCCCCTGTGGCTGGCTGGCTCTGAGTTCCCTCCTGCCCGCCCGCATCATCACGCGCCCCTGCGGGCCGTGATGACATACATACAGAGAAGGGGAAGAGGGCAGAGGCACCGGAAGAGAAGCGCTTGCTTCCAGACAGTAACGATCAGTCTGCTGGCACCAAGCGCTTCTCTTCCGGTGCCTCTTCTCTGTCTGTATGTCATCACGGCCCGCAGGGGCGCGTGATGATGCAGGCGGATGGATCTTGTCATATTGACACTGGCGGCGGTGGCAGTCTGGGGCTGCAACTAATCGATTATGAGAATCGTTGACAACGATTCTCATAATCGATAATATCGATTAGTTGTTGCAGCCCTACACAAATGACACATTGCAGGAGCAGGAAACAGAGCTGGGCTGGAGTACAAAATAACATGCATTGAGGTGGCAAACTGCCACCTCTGTCAGAATGCCGCCTGGGTCCATGGACCCACCGGGACCCATGTAAGGGCCGGCCCTGTGCATGGGCCCTCTGGACACTAGATGGCACTGTTGCAAACAGTTTATTAAAGGGACTCTATCACTTAAAAAAAAAATGGGTTAGTTTGAATGAGCTTTCAAAATCATGTATAGGTTAGCCATTCCCTCCCTCTTCTCCTCCTTCCCCAACTAGTTCCTCCCACTTTTGTGACACATCCATTAAGCCCCACCCCACTCGCGAGCAAGCCCCACACATTTTCGACATGAATCCCAGAAGACTCCAGAAGAACAAGTTCCCAGGTATGTTGATAAAGTGGAGATAACTTCTCACGTGATATCACTTCTCCAGTTCCCATGTCATTCTATGGAACCTATTCACTAAGATTTATCCAGCTTTGGAGACATTAGTGCATATAGACTCTATCACCGCTTAGTGCATATAGACTCTATCACCACTTAGTGCATATAGACTCTACCACCACTTAGTGCATATAGACTCTATCACCACTTAGTGCATATAGACTCTATCACCACTTAGTGCATATAGACTCTATCACCACTTAGTGCCTCTTCCCCGAAGTGTCACAAAACAAAGTTCTGAACGAAATGCCTCAAAGAAGCGCGAGTTTCCTTTTATTACTCAGTAGGAAGAGAACTATAACGTTTTTCATAAAACAGTTTTACTGCTCCTTTAAAAACACTGTTGCTAGCCTGCAAGTTGGTCTTTTATGAAAGAAATTGTAACGTTCACAGATATAGATGCAATCGTTTACAGGAAAGCACCGTGATCGAATGGAACCCTCTGTTTCCCAGTGGGCTGTCCAAAGCAATGTTCTGCACCACTGTGGCGCTCAGAGGGTTAAGATGAACCATGCTTTATAGATACTATTTTACAGCAGGCTGGGGAAGGAATTTCCTTTGCACTTTTCTCTCTCTCCAAACTACCAACACAGGGGCTGATGAACTAAGAAAACGGTGCAATTCAGTGCAAACTAACCACAGTTTCCCAACGTTTTAACCCTC
Organism: Rhinophrynus dorsalis; assembly: GCA_037306005.1. Classification (NCBI taxonomy): domain Eukaryota; kingdom Metazoa; phylum Chordata; class Amphibia; order Anura; family Rhinophrynidae; genus Rhinophrynus; species Rhinophrynus dorsalis. Next base: position 112,027,060 of record CM074728.1, on the reverse strand, counting down.
TGAGTGCCAGAGAGGTATCTAAATACCTCCCTGATACTCAAAGGTTTGAAGGGGGGGGTTTGAACACCTTGAATGTTTACAGCTAATTACCTGAAACATGGTGAAGAAATAAAAAAATACTACTAATTGAAATGGGGCATTTAAAGCGGAACTATCAACCCAAATAAAGGCCCCGCCCAATGATTAGTCATATAGCGATACGCATAGAAATAGTAGTATTATCCACTATAATTACAGCGTTATTAAGAAATCCTACTTCTTCTGAGACTGACAGGCAGGCTTCTTACTTTAGCGGCATCTGCACCGTCAGTTCCTTCCTGTTACCTTAAGGTACAATGCAGCGCCTCCTAGAGGAGACCGGGAAGCACAGCAGAGGTGCGCAGATGTCTCTAAGGCAAGATGTCTGAGCTGATACCTGCCCAACAGTCTCAGATGAAGTAGGATTTCTTAAAGGGGATCTAGCACCCCTATACATGTTGGTCTATATAGTTAGCTTATGTAGTGCCTAGATGTTACTTTTTCATTTTTTTTTTTTATCGCTATTTTACTGAAATTAAACAAATAAATATTACCCTGCGCCCTGCTTCTGGACAGACTTTGGTTACCAGCTCTGTACTGCAGTCTGTCACTCTTCCTCTTCTCCCCTCCCTCTATCCAGTCTCCTCCAATGACAGAGGATTTCTGCATGTAAGCTGGAGTGGTCCCTGGCCAATGAGAGTGCCTCAGCTTACAGGCAGAGCTGGTAACCACAGTCTGTCCGGACACAGGGCAATATTTATTTGTTTAATTTCAGCAAAATAGCGATTTTATTAAAAAAATGAAAACGTTATAACATCTAATCACTACATAAACTATTTAGACCAATATGTATCGGGGTGATAGATTCCCTTTAATAACACTGGACTTATGTTGGATAATACTACTATTACTATGCTTTTTTCTATATGAATAATTATAGGGGGGGACTTTATTTGGGGGGATAGTTGCTCTTTAACCCCAGGAACGCAAAAGAGGTCTCCAACGCATTGTGAAATCAACGAGGGCAGATGGTTTGCAACAGAATTGTATCACTATTCATAGTACATCACTCTCTAGGATTCAAGGATTTAAAATTCCCGTATAAATCAGTGGGAGTTTTTACTTGCCCCCCACCTTGATGCAGTTGGATTATCCCAGACGTGGCTCCATTTTATTTGTGTATGTGGCCAATTAAAGAAAAATAAACCTCACATAAGCACAGAGGTACGTTTTCTAGTTAAAGGGATAGTAAACCCCCCAAAAAACGTTAAACCAAATTATAGGAATAATAAAAACATGTAACACCCTCATTCCCATCTCTCAGACCGTTATGGTTTGAGAGATATAATAAAATAAAGTCCTCCATTCCCTCCCCTTTCTGCCTGATGAGCTGTAAAGCTGTCAGAGGCAGAATCCGGTTGCCCGACTGTAGGCGGCTCTTCAGGAGCGCTGTCATCGGGATATCTAACTATAATTACTTAATCGGTATGGTCTAAGTGTGCCTGGTTTGCGAGCACACATTGTAGACTATTCCGATGAAGCAATCATAGTTAGATAGCTCGATGACAGAGCTCCTGAAGAACAGCCGCCTGGTCCCGGAAGCAGGATCTCATGACGTCCGCTATACAGCGGACGCATGAGAAGGGGGAGGGTTTGAGAGATGGGAATGAGGGCGTTAAGTATGTTTTTATTATTCCTATCATTTGGCTTACAGTTTTTTGGGGGGTTTACTATCCCTTTAAACACAGAGTGCTTCCTTTTACTAATACCGTAAAGAGGACAAAAGCACTCGGTCCCAGCGCTTTGTATTAACCCTACAAGGACCAGAGGGGGTGGGCAAAACATTGTGACGCATGCACTGCCTTCTTGTCCCTTAAAGGGTTAATGTGAGCTGACTGCTATTTTAACGTAGGGTGCTTAGGAAAAAAACACGCACTGCAGGGTGGTACACTGCAGTTCTGCAGAGTTAAACTATCATTCATGTCCTGTTTTACTTTGAAAGCCACATGACATCATTAACTCTCTGCGAGCCAGAGGGGTGTGCAGTGTACTGTGAATAAGATGCCCACGTCTGTATAAAAACAAACAAACACAGCAGGGTGACACTGATTTCTGTGCAGTCCTGCAGAATATTTACATAAGTCTCCCTGATATAACCCTTTGAGTGCCAGAGGGGTACCGTACCCCTCTGACACTCAAAGGGTTAATCCTTTGAGTACCAATGGGGGGCCCTTCTGTCACTCAAGACATTAACCCCTGAAGGACCACAGCACTTTTTTTCATGGCTGCGATCCCAGAATTCCATGATGTGTCAGGACCGTCACTGGTCCTTAACCCTTTCAGTACCAGAGGGGTACTCAAAGCAATGCTCTGCAATGCTTTGTGTACCCCTCTGGCACTTAAAGGGTTAACATCCAGACAGCCATGATGGCCCTGGTATGTCACAGGTTGTTAAGGGGTTAAAAGGATATGCAGTCACCTTAATTGTGAAGGGTTAAATGACTTACATGCTAAAGACATGTACTAGGACCCAAGGTGCTGAGAAATACACACACACATATATATTATTTGTTTTTACATACTTGTGTGATTCCAACAAACAACAGTGCATTTCCAGACCTAAAAAAACTCTATTATTTACTAAACACAAGACAGTTATCTGACAAGGACCTTTGACAAAACAACCAGAACCCCAAAATAAACAAAATTAAACCTACCTTCCACTTGGTCATAAAGACAAAAGGTGAGGATAGAATGGTATTGCTTCATCTGAGCATGTGAAAATGTATTAGCGCCCCCCAGTGGTGGGATGACTGAAAAAGTGATCTCCATTTACTACTGTATAAGACGCAATTGTGGGGGAAAGTAGCTGCACAACAGGGATCAAATAAAAAATCCTTTGGGTTTAATTGTTTTAACCCCTTGAATGCTAGGGAGGTCTCCAATGCACTGCATTTCCAGCAGTTAAGATGTTACCCCCTTCCATTTAACCCTGTGTGTGCTGGAGGGTAATCCAACATATTGCTAAGAAATGCATTGGATACCCCTCTGGCACTGAAAGGGTTAAATGAATAAGAATTACGGTCATTTTTATTTGTCACCAATGTGCAGTTTGTTTAGTCTAGAATTGCTCTGTTTATTCATAATACATCAGCCTCATTGATATTACACATCTGCTCTGTCTTCAGCTATCACCACTTCAATAGTGCAAATAGTATACTACATGTGATTGTCTATTGTCATCACCCCCAATATCTCCTAATATTTGGGAAGTATGTACCCCTAATATTTTTGAAAGAGGATCACTCGGGAGGTATGAACCCCTAATATCTCCTAAAGAGGGACAATTGGGAGGAACAGATCCCTAATATCTCCTAAAAAGGGTCACTTGGGAGGTATGGACCCCTAATATCTCCTAAAGAGGGACACTTGGCAGGTATGGACCCCTAATATCTCCTAAAGAGGAACACTTGGGAGGTACAGATCCCTAATATCTTGTAAAGAGGGACACAAAGGAGGTATGGACCCCTAATATCTCCTAAAGAGGGACACTTGGGAGGTACGGACCCCTAATATCTCCTAAAGAGGGATACTTGGGAGGTACAGACCCCTAATATCTCCTAAAGAGGGACATATGGGAGGTATGGAACCCTAATATCGCCTAAAGAGGGACACTTGGGAGGTACAGACCCCTAATATCTCCTAAAGAGGGACATATGGGAGGTATGGACCCCTAATATCTCCTAAAGAGGGACACATGGGAGGTATGGACCCTAATATCTCCTAAAGAGGGACACTTGGGAGGCACAGATCCCTAATATCTCCTAAAGAGAGACACTTGGGAGGTATGGACCCCTAATATCTCCTAAAGAGGGACACATGGGAGGTATGGACCCCTACTATCACCTAAAGAGGGATACTTGGGACATATGGACCCCTAATATCATCTAAAGAGGGACACTTGGGAGTAGTTTCAGATAACTTGAAGGTAGGCAAACAGCACCATAATTCCTTAAGATACTGAGTTTATAGGAAAAGGCATTAGCAGCAGGAAGAGATAGGTACTGATACCATATATCACTGGTGAACAGTAGGTGGAGCTGTTTCATAAATCCCTATTGAGGAATTCTGTCAGTTGATTGTAAGGATCTCTAGACACTGCAATAGAGATGGATTATCCTGAGCTTTCATAACTTTTGAATTAAGAACCATCCAGCAGTAGAGGCATCCTTACATTACTGGTAGTTCCAAACCCACACATATACTGTCTGACTTCCTAGCCTAGCCTTATTCCACTGTGCCACTGATATTCACAGACTCTCATATCCTTTTAGTGTCACCCCAGCCTTGTTTCACTGCCCACTTTTTGTCACAGAATCACACATACACTATGTGCTGGCAGTTACAGAATAATACATACACTGTATGCCACACCACTGACATCCCATCCTTGTTCCACTGTCCCAGTGATAGTCACACAATTACACATACACCATGTGACACTTAACTGACAAACCAGCCATGTTCCACTGTTCCACGCATAGTCACAGAATCATATATGCACTGTGTGCAACGCCACTGATACCCTAGCCTTGTTCCACTGTCCACTGGTAGTCACAGAATCACATGTACAGTGTGTTCCACCCTACTGATACACCAGCTTTATTCCACTGCCCACTGGTAGCCACAGAATCACAAATACACAATGTGCCACCCCATGACACACCATGCTTGTTCCACTGCCCACTGATAGTCACAGTGTCACATGTACACTGTGTGCCACCCTATTGATACCCCAGTCTTGTTCCACTGCCCACTGGTAGTCACAGAATCACATGTACACTGTGTGCCACCCTATTGATACCCCAGTCTTGTTCCACTGCCCACTGGTAGTCACAGAATCACACAAACAGTGTGTTCCATGCCAGTGAAATCCCAGCTTAATTCCACTGCCCACTGGTAGTCACAGAATCACATGTACACTGTGTGCCACCCCACTGATACACCAGCTTTATTCCTCTGCCCACTGGTAGTCACAGAATCACACGTACACTGTGTGCCACCCCACTGATACCCCAGTCTTGTTCCACTGCCCACTGGTAGTCACAGAATCACATGTACACTGTGTGCCACCCCACTGATACACCAGCTTTATTCCACTGCCCACTGGTAGCCACAGAATCACAAAGACACAGTGTGCCACCCCACGACACACCATGCTTGTTCCACTGCCCACTGGTAGTCACAGAATCACATGTACACTGTGTGCCACCCTACTGATGGCACACAGTGCTCGCCAGTCCTCCATGCTCCCCTTCACCACAAACAAGTGTGTCCCCATGGTCCTTGTCACCTTTCCTTAGTTATGTAACCATCCAACTCCATGCCCTGTCCTCCTGGTGATGGGATGGACGTGATTGCATCCCCAGTAGGGTAATACACAGAAAAATTGGCAAGATACATAGGAGAGTTGAGGTGACTAGGAGTCACTGTGGGAGCCGGACACTTAGACGTGGAGGGGAGGAGGGCTTGGACATGAAGGGGAGATGTATCTTTGACTTTGAGGGGAGCTTGTATATGGGAGGAATGGGTCATGCAGTGCCCCGCATCCCTGTGCATGCAGTAGTGTAGCCATTTCCTGCCTATACATGGAAGACAGAGAGTACTGTGGATTGGCTGACCAGGTCCTTGCAGGAAATGGGTTGATCACTACATGCAGGGTGAATCCCCATCTGCAGTAGTCAACCCAAGCCCTCCTTGTGTGTGTCTGTCTTTAAATTAGCAGGTCCATCAGCTAGTGACCAAAATACAATCATGTCTCCCATTTCTGCTATTTTCTAGGCCGCTGATCACTCCATCCCCATTTGTTAATTTTAAAATTGTCATTAAATGGAATTGTTACTTACCACTGAAAACGGTATACACTAGTGATACTATAGAGCAGGGCTTATAATTTTAAGTCCTTTGCTACTAGCCAGGCATGAAAAGTTACTCGCCACTGCAAGCCATAACATACCCACCAGGGCTGAATTTCTACTCGCCAGGGCTACATTTTCACTCGCCATTGGCTAGTGGCGAGTGGAAATTTTGAGCCCTGCCATAGAGCTTACTAGTATAGCTCTATATCAATTGTAAGCACTGTGTTATTTGTGCAACTCCATTTCTATTGTAAGCTCTGTGTTATTTGTGTAACCCCATTTCTATTGTAAGCTCTGTGGTATCACTAGTGCAGCTCCATTTATGGCAACAATAGGGAGACTGAGTGAGGCAGTGGCCCACCAGCCCAGACATATGACCGGCCCAGGGGACAATTGTCCCCTGCCCCCAGGCCAGCCCTCCCCTGGCTTCATCTCAGCATCCATTACTACGCTCATTGCCAGCTCAGGATTGTGACCAGCATGGAATCATTAAAAGGAGCATGTGAATTTCATTTTAACATCCATCCATCCATCTATCTATCTATCTATTATTTTTTTAATATATAAAAAGCATTACTATTCCTTTAAGATAACTTAGATCTTTGTCTTAAAATATTGTACCCAGCAAAATTAATCTTACTGGGATCACTTTATGAACATTTCCCTCCCGGCTCAGCGTTTCCAAGCAACAGAAATCTCAGCATGATGTGAATTAACAGGGACACGTTTGCACCTAAATTCTCTAAGCTGGCTTGTGTTCTCTATGATGCATTACCCACATCTGGAATCTTACAACACGCATATATATAACCTTGTCATAAACCCCATGTAGAAAGTGTTTTTAGATTTAATAAAAGCCTTGGCTTTTAACTCCATTCTCGTAAGACACATTTATTTCCAGCTTCTGTCATTAGAGGAGACTAGGTGTAGGTGAAGTTTATTAGTGTGAAAGTGTGTACACACAAGGCAGGTTATTAGTTTGAATGCCTTACTCCATTTAACACAGCTCAGCAAATTCATCCTTGGTGAATTAGTTCTAATTACATCTACTTCTCTGGGAATCTTCCATTATACTCCAAGGTATACAAAGTTATTTTTCTGTGCTGAACGTTTTGACAAATCCAAAAAACTCAGTTCTTCATTGTAAGAGAAATTTGTGTAACTCGTTTAATTGAACCCTTTGAGTGGCAGAGAGATATCAACCGCATTGCAATAAAATGCGTTGGTTACCTCTCTGGCACTCAAAGGGTTAACATGAAGATATATGATGTAGACACACGTGGCTTCATGCACAGAAGTAAAGACGAGCAATTCTAGCACATTTGTAGATTTTTGTTCATTATTGTTTTTCTCGGGTCCGAGTTTTAACCCATTGAGTGCCAGAGGGGTGCGCAACGTATTGCAAAGCAATGCGTTGCGTACCCCACCGGCAATCAAAGGGTTAATATGTTCTGGAATGTTTTCTCTTGGATTTGAGAGGCACAGAAACACCAGCTTAGAATGCAACCCCTTAATGCAGGTTATGCCCACATGCAATAGTATAGCGAATGAACTATGCAGTTCAATAGATTTTTACAGGCTTAATTCTAGTGGACGTGGTGGGAATTTGAAGGAGCAGTAAACTGTTTTGTTATAAAAAAATATATATATTGTAGGGATTTTCTTGATGAGTAAAGAGTATGCTGTGTGATGTGTTTTTCCAGTGTTAATACAGTTTGAAATGTTGGGGAAAAAATGCTATATCCTATAATCTTTTTCTAATAAGTGTACTGTACCTTTAAAAGCAGTGCATATGCATGAATACTTTCGCTCCATTAGAAAAACAGGAGTTTTAAATCAGTTGAAATATAGAGTTAGTTTGCAAGGTCAGTTTGGTAAGTTTTTTTTCGGTACAATAGGGCTTTATGTTATAGCCTCTCTTCAAGGACAGACCAGCTGGATGGACCAGATAACGATGCTGAAGACTGCTGGAGGCTGCTGATTGGGCAATAACGGGGGGTGGGTTACCAGTGGGTTATCGTTAGTGTATTCTTAAGGGGTCCTCTATTGTGGTACAGGAGAGATCTCATACAGAATTGCTTGTAAGTATAATTGCACAATACTTGCGGGTTTTTTTCTGTACTGTAAAACATTATTATCTTTTGAATAATAATCAGTCTATAATTTGGAACAACTGTGTCACTGTTGCATTATTTATAATCCATTGCAAATTTCGTTTTACAAAACCTATTTTTTTTACATTAACAGTACTGGTCAAATTCCAATGAATTAGTCTGTTACATTGCCTTTGAGGAAAATCACTAACAAACTGTTCTCCACAGAATGTGATAGAAACTGCTGAGTCACTTCCTGTCAGAACTATCAGGAAGTAATCACACTGTAATTCACTTCCTGATTACTTAAACGATTATAATTTTTTAATAAAACAACTGACAGCGGTGGGAATCACCTTGTTTCAGTCAGCAGGAAAAGCTCTATAACGTATAGATATCCATAAAAATGTTTACTGCAAAGCAATGCATTCATTACCCCTCTGGCACTCAAAGGGTTAATAAAAATTATAAGGTGCCTCCATGGAGCTCAGAGCACCAGCTCTAATGAAGAGAACGCCAGGGGGAACCTGTCCACTGAGGGCTGTAGGTTTAGTATACTCCTACCACCAGAGGTGGGAGTAACAGTCTCAGCCTCATTCCTATTGGCTGTGCAGGTGGCTGCCAGGGGTGGGACTAGCACTGATTAACTAGTAAAAATTTGGCTGTAACATATACTTTTTTCTTCCATGTTGGATGCCTTTTTAAGTGTTAGTAATGTCTGAAAAAAAACCTTTTTTGCATTTAGAAGAGCTTAAAAAGCTGATCTAAATGCCAAAAAAACGTATTTCTCAAACCGCTATGGTTAGGGTTGCCACCTTTTCTAAAAAAAAATACCGGCCATGGCATTCCCTCCATAAACTTAACATTGGACAGAAGCCAATTTTTTACCGGCCTGCCGGTAAAATACCGGCCGGGTGGCAACACTAGCTATGGTTTAAGAGATACGGGCGTTTAAAGTTTGATTTCTCCTACTGACAGCTGTAAAGCTGTCAGCAGGAGATCCATGTCGGTCAACAAGGTGGCGCTTGAGAAGTGCCGGGATCTCGTTATTTACCACTAATCCCTTCATTGGAATGGTCTAAAACGTGTGCCTAGTAGACTTGTGCACGGGCAAAATTTTCGGTAAAATTCGAATTCGGACAATTTTTTTTTTCTAATTCGGATGATCCTAATTTCGGACCGGGCCTATTCGATTCGAACGAAATTCTGATCCATTCCGAATTATTTGGCTGAATTTAACATGGGTTAAATTATAGCAGTGCGCCTCCGTGCACGCTGCTATCATTCTTTGCAGACAGGGTGTGCATTTAGAAAAAGATCCATCCCAAAAACGGACATTGTCGTACATTGCCAGTCTGTGCATGTCACCTCTACTCCAGCATGGGATGCCAGTCACAATGCAAACGTCGAACATCGAGAACCCATGCCTGTCATTCAATTTAGCATGTTCGAACATCGAAACCCCATGCCTGTCCTTCAATATAGCATATGCTCGAACATCGAAAACCCATGCCTGTCACATCCTACTCAACATAAGTGGTTGACTCGAACATGGACAAACTACATGTCACATTCTATGTTAGTACATGGATAAAGATTAAGGTTTCATTTTCTGGTACCAGCCTCCTACCCTACTGTCCCTCTTTAGTACCCAAATTCCTCTCTCTCGTTTTCCTATCCTGATTTCCCCTCATATCAGATAACTCTATGTGTATATACATTGTAGTGTTTCATACTACATCAAGAATAAACATCAATTATTGTAATGTGATAGATGTAATGTGTTAAAAAGAAAAATTGAGACATTCTGTTGTGAACGAACTGCAACACAGGAGAGAAATAAAAAAAAAAATGCTTGACATCTATACAGCATTGTCTTAGTATAGCAATATCACCGTTTTCCGTGAGTGTGCACTACAGGGCTCTACGGTAATTGCTGGGCATTTCCCAACGTCATAATCAGGGGATGATGGGAGTTGTATTCTAACTACTATTAGGAAACACATAAGTGATGCACATTCATCTCCCACCTAGAAATTATTTACACACGAGGCAACTCCCCCAAGTAATACCTAGCCCCTTTCCAAGTGAAAGGACTTCCGGAAAGGCTTCAGATCTCTTGGTGACTCACCTGTTATTGCCAGTCAGCGGGACCCGGAGAGTAGGAGGGGGTGATGCTATGGCTGCAGATTAAGTCTGGCACGGTGCTCTTAGTTGGCCACTTGTCACAATGTTGAAGCTCAGCCCGGCCAGCACCTTCCGGGTGGAGACACCTCACAGCAGTCCTGTTCAGGACACATCATGCACTGTCGTGCACTCATACTAGGGATCCCAAATGTTTAGACTCATTTCGTACAGGGGGCACCCTCTTGTATTTGTAAAACCTCTCTAGCAAATCTGGGACGGTAGACCTATTTACTCAAGTCTTGACTTTAGGTGGGCGATAAACAATACAAAATAGGCATAATGTTTGACTATCACATAATTCACCCTGCAACACAGAACTGGCGGAAGCGCACAAAATAAACATGCTATGGGACGGCAAATTGCCGCCCCTGTCAAAGTGCCACCTGGGACCATGTACCCACTGGGACCCATGTAAGGGCCGGCCCTGTATTCGAACAAATACCTAATATTTTTTTATATTTTGCACAGGAGCAAATATTACTCGCTCTTGCAGTGGCAATAACTGGAACTAATGCTGGCTGCCTACCTATGCCTAGCCTAATGCTACCTGCCTGCCTACACAACAACTGGACACTCTCTAATCTCTTCTTCTCTCTCTGAGCTCCAACAACACAATGAGGAAATGCAGGCTGTCTGTCTGTGTGACTGTGTCATTAGTCCAACCCCCATCATGAAACGAAGAAGGCTATTCGAATACAGACAAAAGAGGGAAGTAGTGCATGAAAAGGAGAATGGAATTGGACTAGAGACATGGAGGGAAAGTAATTGAGTGCACACAGGAAGTACAAAAAAGTCCTGGTCAAAAGTAGTCAAAACTTTTGGAAATGTGTCGATTTCCGAAACTTCTGAAAGTTTCGATGAATTTCGGCCCTGGGCTGTTCAGAGTCGGATCATTTTTTCCAAATGACCCTTGAGTTTCGGATTGTCCGAATGTCTCCGAATGACCCCATTTTCGACGAAATCCGAATGTCTCAGAATGAATTTACACAAGTCTAGTGCCTAGTGTTCAGGCACACGTTTTAGACCATTCCAATGTAGGGATTCCGTGTAAATAACGAGATCCCGGCACTTCTCAAGCGCCAGCGTGTCGACCAACACGGATCTCCTGCTGACAGCTTTACAGCTGTCAGTAGGAGAAATCAAACTTTAAACGCCCGTATCTCTTAAACCATAGCGTTTTGAGAGATACGTTTTTTCGCATTTAAATCAGCTTTTTAAGCTCTTCTAAATGCCAAAAAGTTTTTTTTAGACATTACTAACACTTTAAATCAGAAAGTGCTAGTGGTCCCAGATGACACATGGAATTAAACGATACCCCTCTGGCACTCAAAGGGTTAACAAAGACTTTTATACTTCAAGCTCACCATTAAATGACCACATCTGCTTTTCAAATTCCCATGAGCGTTATCCATGCAGGAGAAAGATATTTGCATGGACTTAAACCACCTTTAGGTCACCGTAAATGCTCCTGAAAATGGACTGTTTTCTGCACAGATGGAAGCAAAAGCTGTAATCATGAACTACAGAGCGCACTTCAAGTAATAACACCGTATTAAGGGCAAGAACAGCAGGCCAAGTCCTTAACTCTTTGGTGCCTCTAGATGTCTACAGTGCACTGAGAAGCATGTGTGGGAGACATCTTTACCGTCCAAAGGGATGATATCAGTTCAAATTGCTATGTTCACTTATAGGTGCAATAGGCATTGAGCTAAACCCTGTTACTTTAAATCATTGTGAACCATCAGTGTGTCCAAATAGTTGTTTCATAATGAGTTGGACACCATTCTGGCTCACAAAGGCTTAATCTTTCACGTGACAGATGGGTAGGCAAGGCATTGTGGAGAAATGAAAGGATTAGATACATATCTGACCTCCACAGTGTCACCACTCGCCTGTGTCCGCCGCTCCCCCGGCCGCATCTGTCTCTCAGAGGCTGCGGCGATTCTTCCGGTCCACGGCTCTGTCGGGCCGCGTATGCGCAGTGCACGTCTGCCTTCAGTCTGGCAGATGCGCATGCGTCCGGACCGGGTTCCCATTCCACCAGCCCCTCCAATCAGTTATTCACCCCTTAGCCAGCCTCTCTCAGCTGTTCTTCCCATTGGCTGCCTCTTGTATTTAAACGGGCTACCCCAGGCTTAGGGTGCCTGTTCCATTGAACTTGCTGAAGGCTCTTGTTCTGGGCTCCTGTGCTATTCTAGTGACTGCGCCTGGTTTTGACCCTTGGCTCTCCTGACTACGCTTGATCTGTGCTCCTGGTTTTGACCCTTGGCTCTCCTGACTACGATTGATCCGTGCTCCTGGTTTTGACCCTTGGCTCTCCTGACTACGCTTGATCTGTGCTCCTGGTTTTGACCCTTGGCTCTCCTGACTACGCTTGATCTGTGCTCCTGGTTTTGACCCTTGGCTCTCCTGACTATGCTTGATCCGTGCTCCTGGTTTTGACCCTTGGCTCTCCTGACTACGCTTGATCTGTGCTCCTGGTTTTGACCCTTGGCTCTCCTGACTACGCTTGATCTGTGCTCCTGGTTTTGACCCTTGGCTCTCCTGACTACGCTTGATCCGTGCTCCTGGTTTTGACCCTTGGCTCCGCCTGACTACGCCTGATCCATGCTCCTGGTTTTGACCTTTGGCTCCGTTTGACCTTCCCTACTGGTTCAACCCTTGGCCTCTCCGAACTACTCATATCTCCTATCCCTCTCAGCCCTGTATCTAGTCTGTCTTGCCGGCCTGGTTTCCAACGGTTCCCAGGTACTCCCATCCTGGTTGCACCCCGGCTCAACCGGGGTGGAACAATCTGGTTTCGCGACCAGCACCTCTAACCAGCTTCGGCTGCAGCAAGGGAGTGCCTGGCACGCCGTCACCACTCACCAGCTACGTACCCCAGCTCCGCACGCTAACATCAGTACCAGTGCCGACACGCACACACAGTTTCCTACCCACTGTGTGCGTGACACACACACAGTCACTGATAGAAACATGAGTGTGTTTATCAATTGTGGAGTATTTCTCTGTGTAGCATGACCTGTGCACTCTCCACGGAGATACTGTACATGTTTAAATTAAACATAAATATAGTTGTTCACTCAGATGCACTCCTAGGAGCATCTTAGGTGCTCTTAGGCAAGGTGCTCTAGGAGTATGTAATCCCATCAATTACATGAAATGAACAAACAAAACGGGCAGATGGAGAGCACTATAATATATACACCTTGATATCATGTAATAGAAAATCTTACTCACACACACAGAACGCCGGTGTTCCATATGTGTAAGAATTTTCTATTATATGATATCCAAACATAATCATAGCACCCTCCTTCTGCCCTGTTTGTTTGTTGGTTTCTGCCAATTTTTTTCTTTTTTAAAGGGATAGTAATACTTTGTTTTATCTTTATTTTGTAGGCATTAAAAAAACATGAAGAACGATATAAGTCTTATCTCTCAAACCTTTATGGTTTGAGAGATATTCACAAGCAAAGTTTCCCCTCCTGCCCCTTTTACCTAGTGTAAGCCATCTCTTCTCAGATGTGGAATCCAGTCCATAGACCAGACAGATAACAGCAGGGGACAATCTTCTTCCTATGAGAACAATGAAAGCCCTGCCCCCCTTGACAAGTTTTTCAGGTTTTTCCCTTATCTTAACTGAAGATTGTCCCTCTCTGCAGTCTACCTGGGCACCTCCCTTCTGCTCTGGCTGAACAGTGTTACATCAGTAAAAGGGGCGGGATGGGGATACTTTGTCATTGAATTACTCTTGAACTACAACTCTGACGGAATTGAAATAACACTCTCCAAAGTCCAAATACTATGATGATTAATTAGAGCTGCTTTTATTATGAAACATTACTATCCCTTTAAAAAATAATTGTTATGAAGTGTGAAGAAACAACAGCACAGCATAGCACCGTGTCATGAAAACTATAAACCAACTGTAGAAGGAACGAAGGCATTTCCATAGAAGTGGCTGCTGATTTTACCAAGGCTGAGATGCGTATGGAGGCAGTGTTAACATCTGCCACAGGTTGGTGTGTTCATATGTAGCTCTTTCCCTTTGTAAGTATATCGTATGAAGTATATTGTGGATTTAGTCATTCTGTCATAAAGGTTATGATCCTGTGAGGTTCCCACTCTCTCTTTTGTTTTATAACATGAAATGGGCAATTTTCATTTCATTTATCTAGAATTCCAATCCAAGGCAGGTAAACGTTTTGAACAAGTGTAGCCTCTAATGTGGACAACCTAAAGTATACCAGGACTTAGATGCACTAAAAGTCGATGTGGTGTTGGTATGATATTGTCAATGTGTTTTAATCACTCAACAATTCGACCTGCACACACATTGACATATTCACCAAAATTGTCGGATGGAAGGGGAGGGTTGGAGAAGGTCCGTATTAGCATACAGGATTTTCGAAGTGCTGTCGGTATGAAAGGGATCTCCTCCCCTCACACATCATCAACATTCCAGTGACTGATTCAATGATTACAGAGCAGCTCTGTGCTTTCCAAGAATGAACCCGGTGACAGGGTTCATTCATTCTACACAAGCGCTTGATGCTACAAGTGGCTTATACAGCCGCCGGCAGCATCAAGAAGGCATAAAGTGCCTTTGGGGTCGCCCCATGGGTCACCAATCCTTTTGGATAGATGATCCATGGTAGGGGGGCTATCAGGAGGGGTCCTGGTGCCCCCCTTTAAGGTCTGAAAGTTTAATTTAATTATAAAAGCGGCATATAACCTATATGAAACAGAGGTTATATGCCCTTGATTTAGTAAATGGGCAATTGTCACCCCCATGCTAGGGGGTGTCATGAGGGGTCCTGCCCCACCCCCCTTGAGGTCTGATGTTTGTTTAATACATTTAAAGCGGAACTACCACCACATAAGAAGTTTATCTTAAATAATTCCCCATCTGGCGACTAGCTGCTTAGTAGCGCTAGTCGTCAGAATTATTACCTTATTCAATAGATTTATCCTTTCTTCCCCGACTGACAGACAGGACGGATCGCGGACATCTTGCCATAGTGACACCCGCACGCCTGCACTGTCAGTCCCAGTCGGCGCTAGGAGGAGTTGCTAGGAGCCATCTGGCTCCGGAAGGGACTGACAGTGCAGGCGCTTGGACGTCACTATGGCAAGATGTCCGCGCTCCGTCCTGTCTGTTAGATGGGGAAGAAAGATAAATCTATTGAATAAGGTAATAATTCTGGTGACTAGCGCTACTAATCAGCTAGTCGCCAGATGGGGAATTATTTAAGATAAACTTGTTATGCGGTGGTAATTCTGCTTTAAAAACATATTAAAATAAAAAGCCATTTTTTACACATATACTGCAAGGTATGCAGAGGCATACCTTGCCTATTAACCCTTTGAGTACCAGCGGGGTAGGAAACACATTGCTAAGCAATGTGTTTCCTACCTCTCTGGTACTCAAAGGGTTAAAGGGATAGTAATACTTAAATATTACTAATCCCCATATTGTAGACACGTTAAAAAGAATTTAATTGTCCCCAGTGTCATCTCTCAAACCTTTATGGTTTGAGAGATAACTGAATGCAAAGTTCCCCCCTCCCTCCCCCTTCCCTGAAGTGAGCGTTGTACTGACTGCAGGGGTATCCGGTCTTATTTTCATCAGGAGGCCTTGCAGCAGAGCGGAGATCGTGTTAGTAAAAAATAATTATTTCGCTGAAACGGTCTTCTACATGTGCTTGCAAACCAAGCACAAACCAAGCACATGTAGTAGACTGTTTCAGTGAAATAATTATTTTTTACCAACGCGATCTCAGCTCTGGTGCAGAGCACCTGATGAAAGACCAGATATCCCTGCACTCAGCTAGCACGTTGACTTCAGGGGAGGGAACTTTGCCTTCGGTTATCTCTCAAGCCATAAAGGTTTGAGAGATGACGCTGGGGACAAATAAATGCTTTTTAACGTGCCTACAATATGGGGATTAGTTATATTTAAGTATTGATATCCCTTTAAGTGTTGAATGAAGGACAGGGTCTGTCGAAGAAATGGCAGTTCCTGTCCAATGAGAAGGTGAAGTCGGATGGAATTAATATGTTGAATATATGCAATATATGTCGACATACCGAGAGGGGGGGGCCCATAGATATTTTCTGTTACTAAGGGTGGAGTCATGTGATTCATGGGGCTGTGGCTATGGGTTGAGCTAAGGAAACATGGTGGGGCTTATGCAGTAAGGCGTGATAAAGAGATGATAAATGGGAGATAATTTCTTCAGTGATATCACCTCTCCTGTTCCTATATTATTCTATGGAACCAATGAACTACGATCTCCATGGAGAAATCTTAAAGGCGCAGTAAACTTTTTTTATGAAAAAATATATATTGTAGGGATTTTCCTACTGAGTAAAATAAGGGTACTCCCACTGCCGAGAGATTTATATTTCCAGAGTTATTACAGTTTAAACCCATGTTTTTTTACATTAGCAGTGCCCTCTAGTGGTCAAATTCTAATTAGATTTTCTGTTAGATTCTAATGGAGAGGAAAGTCAGAGACATACAGTTCTCGATAGAATTTGATAGAAACTGCCTGCCACTTCCTGTCAGTTAGAACTATCAGGAAGTAAACATAGTAAATTCACTTCCTGTCAGTTAGAACTATCAGGAAGTTAGAACTATCAGGAAGTAAACACAGTAAATTCAATTCCTGTCAGTTAGAACTATCAGGAAGAAAACACAGTAAATTCACTTCCTGTCAGTTAGAACTATCAGGAAGTAAACACAGTAAATTCACTTCCTGTCAGAATTATCAGGAAGTAAACACAGTAAATTCACTTCCTGATTATTTAAACTGCTATAAATTTTGAATAAAACACCTGACAACGATGGGAGTGACCTTGTTTTATTCAGCAGGAAATACTCTGTAAAATATGTGTTTTCATAAAAAAAAGTTTACTGCTCCTTAATACATAGCCCCCATATAATAACATAGGATTTGGAGAAGTGATATCACTGGAGAAGTTATCTTCACTTTATCACCTCTTTATCACACCTTAGTGCATCTCTCCCCTAAAGTGCCTTGCCTTGGGAGCCTGGGATGTAAACCTGGCACAGATGGCTAGTACATCATACAGACAGATTTTTATTCTGTAAAACAAACTAAACTTATCTGAAGGTGACAGGTCCAGTTTAACCCCTTAGATTCCAGATGCATCGCCAATGGAAACCTCTCCATCATCCAAGAGGCTGAGTCCAGGTAGTTCATACAATGAACAAGCTCGGAATGCCCTTTATTGATTGTGTAGGGGGATTCCAAGGTCATTTGTGTGTTAGTGATTTAATAGCAGGGGTCAGGAAGCAGCCTGACCCACTGTTGTCAAAGACTCTACTCTGTTAGTGTTTAATTCTTTATAGAGGACAAATCTCAGCAGCAGGAGGGAGTCAAATGACCGGTTCCCAGGAGTGGCGATTTCTTCACGTATCAGTAGACTAAAGTGTAACAACCAGTGTCCAACTTGACTGTATATTCGCTGTACTTTATCAAGCTGTGACAGTGCCCAGTGCCACGTTTCATCTTTGGGTAGCAGGCACTTAGTTCTGCAAGACATCAGTTTATCTTGTCTGGCAGATAAAGCCAGTAACAAAGAACCATTTCTCTTCTTGTGATTTGTTGTCATTTTGTTGAGCACAGAGTTTTTATTTTTGTAACAAATTCACGTTTACATTTCATTCTCGCAATACAGTTGAAGGTGGAAATAACAGGAGTCCATCATGTGTGTGTATGTGTATATATATATATATATATATATATATATATATATATATATATATATATATATATATATAGATATATATATATACACACACACACATCTGTCTATCTATTTATCTGTCTATCTATCTGTCTGTCTATATAACTATCTGTCTATCTATCCTAACATATATATGCAGCTTATTTGAGAATCAAACATTTGAATGATAACACAGTAAAATACATTTATATGTATTATAAATCAGGAATGGATTTCCCAATAGGCAGATTAGGCAACTGCCTAGGATTCCACATTATGAGAGGTGGTGCCTCTGCTGTGCCGATCATGCCCACACTCTGAGTTGTTAGTGTGGCCAGAACAATCTCAATTTCCTGCGCTAGTTTTATACCCCTTTACAAGCTAGAGTTCAACCCCTTGAATGCTAGAGAGATCTCCAACACATTGTGGAGCAATGTGCTGGAGATCTCTGAGATCTCTCTAGCAACCAAGGGGTTAAAGCTTTTTACATTTTTGCTATTTATAGGCCAAGGCAAATCTCCTAAGTGTTCCGCTTTAGGAAGAACAGTAGTTCTTTGAGACCCAAATCCCTCTGTCCCTCTTTCCCACCCTGGTGTCCCTGTGTTTAGGAGATCAGACTGTGTGGTGTATATATAAGTGTATCACCCTGGTGCCCCTGTGTTTAGGAGATCAGGCTGTGTGGTGTGTATATAAGTGTATCACCCTGGTGTCCCTGTGTTTAGGAGATCAGACTGTGTGGTGTGTATATAAGTGTATCACCCTAGTGTCCCTGTGTTTAGGAGATCAGATAGTATGGTGTGTACATAAGTGTATCACCCTGGTGTCCCTGTGTTTAGAAGATCAGATTGTGTGGTGTATATATCAGTGTATCACCCTGGTGTCCCTGTGCTTAGGAGATTAGACTGTGTGGTGTGTATAGAAGTGTATCATCCTGGTGTCCCTGTGTTTAGGCGATCAGACTGTGTGGTGTGTATAGAAGTGTATCACCCTGGTGTCTCTGTGTTTAGGAGATCAGATAGTGTGGTGTGTATATAAGTGTATCACCCTGGTGTCCCTGTGTTTAGGAGATCAGACTGTGTGGTGTGTATATAAATGTATCACCCTGGTGTCCCTGTGTTTAGGAGATCAGACTGTGCGGTGTGTATATAAGTGTATCACCCTGGTGTCCCTGTGTTTAGGAGATCAGACTGTGTGGTGTGTATAGAAGTGTATCACCCTGGTATCCCTGTGTTTAGGAGATCAGACTGCGTGGTGTGTATAGAAGTGTATCACCCTGGTGTCCCTGTGTTTAGGAGATCAGACTGTGTGGTGTGTATATAAGTGTATCACCCTGGTGTCCCTGTGTTTAGGAGATCAGACTGTGTGGTGTGTATAGAAGTGTATCACCCTGGTGTCCCTGTGTTTAGGGGATCAGACTGTGTGGTGTGTATAGAAGTGTATCACATTGCTCCACAGCAATAAAACTCACATTAATGATCGTATAAACGTCCATATATGTGTTTATGTATTCGTTTTTATAAATAAAATTCTTTAGCCTTGATCAAAATAATTTATTCAGTTACACAAAGAGGTGTCAATAGATCATGAAATAACCTAATGATTCTCAGTAATTCCCCACCCACCAGCCACGCCCCCAAAAGCACCACCTAAAACACAAGTGTCCTTCTTTGGCCATTTGAAATGTTAGGAGGGATGGGCAAGAGAATTTTCTATGCCAGAAAGCAGTGTATGGGACTGGGGGAGGGGTCATGTGAGGATTTGGGGTGTGGCCATGGGCGGAGCTAAGGGCACCTAGAGCATCTTGCCTAGAATATGTAAATCCAGTCCTGAATACAGAAAAAAAATTTGTGGTCTATAATAAAACAATTTATACATTATACAATTTGGCACTCAATCAGGGTATATATGGCTGACAACATTTTAGAGGAGGTACATGTTTTTGCTTGACCAGTGAAAATTCAGTCCTGTTCCGTCCTAGTGTTATAAGTCAGTGCAGTTCTGTTTTCTGCCATTGGGTGTCAGTGTTCAGAAGGGCACTTCTGCCTTTGACAAAGATGGTTCTCGGACTTTCCATGACAGGGAGCTGGTTAAAAGAAATGAGAAGCTGGTTTCACTTATATACGGGAAATATACAAGTATAACATATGCATCTGTACCATGACTGAGCAAGGTTCCCTATAACCGTGGGCATGTTCTGATACTACTTCTTAAAGGGAACAATCACCCCTATACAAGTTTGCCTCAATGTGATCTTCATATAGCGATAACCTGTAATCGTTGTTTTTTTTGTTATACAAAGCATGCTATGGAGAAATTTACATTTTTAAAAATGAGTCTGTGCCTTACTCCTGGACAGACTGCGGTTACAGCTCTGTACCTCAACCTGTCAATCTTCTTTTGTTCACTCCCCAAGTATTGTCGCTTTCCAAAAAATTTAATTTTTTAAGTACAATATCACCGTGGCCTGAAATTGTACGGTGGCGCTGTTGCTACACCATCCTATGGACAGCTCTGGTCCCGGGACCATAAATCTCCATAGGATGGTGTAGCAACAGCACCACTGTACAATTTCAGGCCACTGTGATATTTCACCTAAAAAATTTAACTTTGAGCTGTAATAACTTTTGAATAAAACACCTTTCAGCAGTGGGAGTTCCCTTGTTTTACTCAGGGAGATAAACCCTACAACATTTTTTTTACATTATAAGTATTACTGTCCCTTTAACCCTTTGAGCAACAGAGAGGAATGCAATGTGTTGCACACCCCTCTGGCACTCAAAGGTTAAAGTCTCAGATAATTTATATTAGTCCCAATAGTGTAGATGGTTCACCTCAGAATTACTCCTCTTTTACATTCTGCAGGTGGCCCTAATATGCCAGGACTCTGTTTAGAGGCCTTCAGTCTATAACTCATGTATTACCTCCAACATGTTGGACGCTTCCTGCCTTGACACAGTCATAGAAACAAACAATTTGAAATATAGAATTTGACGTCAGATAAGAACATTCGGCCCTTGCAGTCTGTCCATTTTCCTACTGTGAAAACCTCAAGCCTTATCAGGTCCTTGGTCTTGTGTTATGTTCAGGACAGCCTATCCCATGCATGCTTACACCTCTCACTGTATTAACCTGATCTACAGATTTCCTCTGCTTCAGTGTGGATTAAAATCGATTACTTTTTTAAAAAGAAAATACAGAAATCAGATTTTTTTTATTCAAATCAGATTTTTTTGATTGTAATCAAATTTATTTTAATGAAATGCTTTGGAGGAAAAATCAATCTAAAGATAGTTTTCTATTTAAGATACATTATAGTTCAAAGGTTATTCAGCATGAAATAGAGCTTCGTTATGTAGCATGAAACTGTATATTCATGCAATAGTTGCATTTTTGGTAAACTAATTAATTTAATCCAAGTTATCCAAGTTGAGATAACATGCACTTTTTCATAGTAAAAATGGTATAAAATAAGCAAAGTCCAGGAAAAGACCTTAACTGGTGGAAGTCACTTAACCGCTTAGTGACCGGCCACGCTAGGAAATGTTTTTTTTTGCCAAAGTAATCCGTTGTCCCCGAAAGGCGTGCAGCCGCACGGGGACCCAGACTTCCGGGACGTACATGCACATCCTCTTTCACTAAGTGACAGTTTCTGCTGGACTTACATATACCTCCATTGTCGGGAAGGGGTTAAGCACATGGATTCAGAAATTGTTGAAGTAGTGATTTCTCTTTTAACAGCAGTGGCCTCTTCTGCTGGTGTTGAAAAAATTAACCTATTAAACTAAAATCAGTTCTGATATAGCTGTTTTACTAATCTGACAGGTTATTATTCTAAATATGAAATTTTCACCTGGTTGCAAATATTAAAAATTATAACTACCAGTAAGAATGAGTCTTTACATTTAAAAATCATGATTTAAACTGAGTCTTAGTGACTAGTGATTTAAATCGTGATTTAAATTGTGATTTAAATCGACTTGATTTAAATCAAATCCACCCTGCTCTGCTTTCCAGCATAGCTGTCACACTTTTTTCTCCTCCAAGGACTGACCCAGCTTAAATAAACCTATCTGGTAGAGGAGCTATTACTTGGCCCGCCCTAGAGGAGCCAAAGACATCTACTTAAAGGGATAGTAATGTTTCACAAAAACAGCAGCTCCAATTAATCTTCATAGTATCTGGACCATGGAGAGTGTTATTTCAATACTGTCAGAGTTGTAGTTCAAGAGTACTTGAATGATAAGGTATCCCCTTCCTGCCCCTTTTACCGATGTAACACTGCTCAGCCAGATCAGAAGGGAGGTGCCCAGGTAGATTGCAGAGAGGGACAATCTTCAATTAAGATAAGGGAAAAACCTGAAAAACCTGTCAGGAGGGGCAGGGCCTTCATTGTTCTCATAGGAAGAAGATTGTCCCCTTCTGTTATCTGTCTGGTCTATGGACTGCATTCCACATCTGAGAAGAGGTCTTACACTAGGTAAAAGGGGCGAGAGGGGGATAATTTATCATTCAATTACTCTTGAACTACAACTCTGACAGTATTGAAATAACACTCTCCAAAGTCCAAATACTATGAAGATTAATTGGAGCTGCTGTTTTGGGGAAACATTACTATCCCTTTAAAGGAATTAAGAATAAAAAATCCTAAGGGAATTTGACCACAACATATCACTACCGTGAACAGAGACAACTGATGTACATGCTCACAATTAAACAATAAAGTGTAATTGTAAAAATGAAAAAAGACAAATCTTGTATAGCTAAAGTGAACATTTTTACGTTTATCTCCTGGAATTCTTGCGATAACTTCAAAGCAGAGCGGTCACAACAAAACGCTTTCCCATGTATTGCCCTCTCCAGGTTGTGCTTTGACTTGTGACAGCTGGATAAAAGGCTCTTCAATATTATACAGTGAAAATGGAAATAAAGGCTTTCATTACCTAGTACTTCATGCAGACTCACAGCCACTCAGCAGGGATCACAGGCACAGCCGAAAATCGCCCTGGGAAGCGCTCAAACACCAGCCGGTCACTTGCAAGCCATTCATCTTTATTCTACCTCTTATTAAGGGACAGAAAATTCAGGTCAGTGCTGCTCAATTTAGATAAATAAAAATAGTGATGAATGTTTGATTTCCAAGACAGATACAATAATAAGAAAAAAAATCACAATTATATCCAGCCGGGCTGTCAATTGTACTGTTCTGCCCTGTGCCCATGGGGTTATAAATATTATGTCCTACACTGGCAGAGATTCGGATTTTTATTTTAAGGAAACATTAGCCACTGCTACTGGCATAAACTTCTTTGTATTTCTGGATAACCAATACCTATTATTTCTCTTTTTTTTTCTTGTTAAAGGGATAGTAATGTTTCACAATAAATAAGCTCCATGCAATCTTCATAGTATTTGGACTTTGGAGAGTGTTATTTCATTACTGTCAGAGTTGTAATACAAGAGTAATTCAGTGATAAAGTATCCCCTTCCCGTCCCCTTTACTGATGTAACACTGCTCAGCCAGATCAGAAGGGAGGTGCCCAGGTAGACTGCAGAGAGGGACAATCTTCAATTAAGATAAGGGAGAAACCTGAAAAACTTGTCAAGGGGGCAGGGCTTTCATTGTTCTCATAGGAAGAAGATTGTCCTCTTCTGTTATCTGTCTGGTCTATGGACTGCATTCCACATCTGAGAAGAGATGGCTTACACTAGGTAAAAGGGGCGGGAGGGGAAAAATGTATCCTTCAATAACTCTTGAACTACAACTCTGACAGTATTGCAATAACACTCTCCATGGCCCAAATACTATGAAGATTAATTGGAGCTGCTGTTTTTGTGAAACTTTACTATTCCTTTAAAGAAAACATGGGTTACGTACATGGTGATTAAAACATATGTTGGGCCACATTCGCAAAGTCAAAAATAGAGAAATATCCATGACAAGCCAACTCCACTATAAGGGACAAATTCCAAAATTCTCGTTCATTTAAATGAGACTGTTAACCCTTTGAGTGCCAGGGGGTGCAACACATAGAAAATCAAAAGCGTTACATGCTTTTGAGTGTCAGGGGTTACCCAATGCATTGCATACCTCATACCTCTCTTGGATACTAGATAGAGCTTTTCAATGAGCTGGAGACCTCACTAGCATCCGAGGAGTTAAAATTCTCACTTAACCCTTTGAGTGCCAGTGAGGTATCCAGTGCATTTCGTTGCAATGCGTTGCATACCTCTCTGACACTCAAAGAATTAAATGTTGAATTTTCAGTTGTCCCCTGTGGTTCTGTCAGTGTGCCCTAGAATTGATCCACTTTTATTTTGCACATATTGCCAGCTATAACATTTAACATGCCGTGAGGCTACATCCCAGTAAAATGACACTTTAAGCAGAAACATTGTTTACCTTCTTGCTACTGGGAATCGTATGGTCCTCATGCTGTTCTTACTATGTGGCTGTTTTGCCTCAGTTTGTCTTTATAGATATGCCCCAGTGCAGGGACACTCCAACCTTTCCCCTGACCTCTCCCAATAGTGCAGCTTTTCAGGATCTCCTAATATGAACACTGGTGAATCAATCTATAGTTCAATCATTCTGAAGTCATTCTCTGAGTTAAAGGGAAAGTAAAACTTCATATGACAAAATTATATATTGTAGGGTTTACCCTCCTAAGTAAAAGTCTCACTGCTGGGAGGTGTTTTATTTAAAAGCTACTCCAATTCAAACTTGCATTTTTTCAGGTACAATATATCAATGGCCTGAAATATTACAGTGGAGCTGTTGCTATATTATCCAAAGGACAGCTCTGGTCTATTGACCATAAACCTCCATAGGAAGCTGCAGCAACGGCACCCCTGTAACATTTCAGGTCACTGAGATACTGCAGCTAAAAAATACAAGACTGAGCTGCAATCATTTTTTAATAAAACACCTCTCAGCAGTGGGAGTACCTTTGTTTTACTCAGGAGGATAAACCCTTTAGTATATATTTATTTGCTTATTAATTTCTACTATCCCTTTAAAGGGGATCTCTCACCCCTATAAAAGTTAGGCTTTGTAGATGCAGTATATAGCTATAATGTTGAAAACATTATTTAGATTTAAAAGAAATACACTATTTGGGCTAAAACTATTGCTTACAGAGTGCCCTACACCCTACTTCAGCATACACTAGTCTTGACTCTCTGCCTCTGCTCCCTTCTCACTACCCAGCCTCCTCCGAAGACAGAGGCTGTCTGTCTGTAAGCTGGAGCTGTCTCATTGGCTAGATATCGATCTCTGCCAATGAGATCGCTCCAGCTTACAGACAGGATGCCTCCGCCATCAGAGGAGGCTGGGAGCAGAGGCAGGGCGGCAATCTGCAGCAAGACCAGTGTATGCTGAAGTAGGGTGCAGAGCAGTCTGTATACAATAGTTTTAGCACAAATAGTGTCTTTTTTTTAAAAAAAAATAGGTAATGTTTTCAACATTATAGCTATATACTGTATCTAATAAGCCGAACTTTTATAGGGGTTAGAGATCCCCTTTAATGACATTCACTTATGTTTAAAGGGATAGTAATACTTGCAAATTACTAATTCCCATATTGTAGCTTTGTTAAAAAGAAACTTATTGCCCCCAGTATCAGCTCTCAAACCCTTACGGTTTGAAAGATAATAACGCTCAAAGTTCCCTCCTCCCTCCCCCTTCCCTGACTGAACGCTGACTGCAGGGATATCCGGGATTACTTGCATCAGGCGGCTCTGCATCATTGCCGAGATCGCTTTTATAAAATAGAAATCTTTCACTAAAATGGTCTTCTACGTGCGCTTGGTTTGTGCGTGGTTTGCAAGCACACGTAGAAGACCGTTTTAGTGAAAGATTTGTTTTTTATAAACACATTCTCAGCAATGCTGGAGAGCCACCTGATGCACATAAGACTGTCGTATGACAGCTTCCCCTGCAGTCAGCATTCAATCAGGCAAGGGGTAGGGAGGGGGGAACTTTGAGCGCTATCATCTCTCAAACCATAAGGGATTGAGAGATGCACTGGGGGCAATAAGTTTCTTTTTAACAAAGCTACAATATGGGGATTAGTAATTTGCAAGTATTACTATCCCTTTAACTAAGGGTTTGCATGAAACATGCAGTGTGTGTGTGTGTGTGTCTGTGTGAATGTGTGCGTTGGAAGCCACGTCTTGTGAAATGGGTGTTTCATATACATTTTTTCTATTTCACACATTAAAGGAGCAGTAAACTTTTGTTATGAAAATATATATATTGTAGAGCTTTTCTTGTTGAGTAAAACAATGAAAATCCCACTGCAGAGAAATGCGGATTTCCAGAGTAATTACAGTTCAAACTCTTGGTTTTTCACGTTAACACTGTCCCTCTAGTAGTCAGATCCCAGTTAGTTATTATGTTGCATTGTCTCAGAGAGGTGAGTCAATAACAAACAGTTCTTCATAGAATGTGACAGAAACCACTGAGAGTCACTTCCTGTCAGTTAGAACGTTCAGGAATTGATCACACTGTAATTCACTGAATTGAACTATTATCACCTTTGATAGTGGTGGGAGTGCCCTTGTATTACTCAGCAGGAAAAGCTCTGGAACACATATGTTTTCATAAAATTATTTACTGCTCCTTTACACAATCAGATTGTAGGAAAAGCAATCATATGATGACCAGAAAATTAGAAATGCAGGTTGTCTTACATTTAGATCTCCAGAAAACAAGTCAATGTTTGGTGACTCATCTGAACAATGCAGGAGGACTTCTTATGTCCAGGGAAGGACTGCTGGATAACTGTGCTCCTTAATCTCATCCCATGATTCCCGCAGCCGCCTCTTCTTTACCCTAGCTGGGAATGCTCCACATTCCCCCCCCCCCCGGAGACTCCGGTTTTGCACTGCATTACTAGGTGTCCAGGGAGAGAAACTGTTTCTCCAGTGTTGGGGAGTTTCTGCTCCTTCCCAGCCTGTTCTTCCCACTTCTCCTCCTTCCCCAGCCTGTACTACCCACTCCCCACCCACTTTATTAGGCAGCCTATTAAGCCCAGTGCCATCCACAATTAAGCCCCCACCCTTTATGACGCAAACTGTGTCATTTAAATCCTCCCACCAGCACCACATGAGTCCCTTCTGGGCACTCCAGAATTGAAAGTTCCCAGGCTCTGTCACGGTTACCCAGAGAAGTTCAGGAGCCAGTATGGTTTAGTTAATGCAGTTTATTGACAAATGACAAAAAAGAGGATATATACAATATATACAATAGGAATAAGCACAGGGTAATAGCCAGCAATCCTGCTATCAGAAATAATAGGTTGCAATGCTAAACCACTGTGCTGGAGACTAGGCCTTAGCCACTGGAAGTCTCAGCTGGAACCAGGAACAGGAACTGGAAAAGGAAACCAGGATCTTGATCAGATGAGGAATGAGGTCTGACTCAGCCTGCAGTCAGAAGGAAATATCACTGACTCACACCTGGAGCCAGTAAGGGTGAATGCTGACTCATGCCTGCAGTCAGTAGGAGTGAACACTGACTCACGCCTGCAGTCAGTAGGAGCGAATACTGACTCACACCTGCAGTCAGTAAAAGTAAGGTTAAAACTGACTCGCGCCTGAAGTCAGCTATGCAAGTCTACCAGAGCCCCAGGCCCGCACTATATTGGGTGTCTGATCACCAGGGGAAAAGACGAAAGAATAGTCAGACAGAGCCACAAGTCAGCACCATAGGGGGTAGTCAGACAAGCCGGGTCATACACAGTTCAGGTAGTCAGCCAGAGCCACAAGTCTGCACCAGATTGGATATCCACTATTAGGGGTTAGGCAAAAGAATAGTCAGACAGAGCCACAGGTCAGCACTAGAATGGATGGAAGACTAGCCAGGTCATACACAGAGCCCAAGGTAACAGAACTGCTATGAACAACAAAGCAAGGGCATCTGAGTCAGGACTCAGTCTGCCCTTTAAACCCCTCCACAGGAAGTAGGAGGAGCAGCTCAGAGGGAGGAAGTAGGAAGTAGGTAGGAGGAAGCTACAGGAAGCAAACAGATAAAACAGAGGCCTGCAGCATGCTTGAAGCCTCGCGCCTGCAGATGTTGCTGAAGTCAAGGTAAGCTGTAACAGGCTCCCAGCTACCACCTCCTTGCTCCCAAATGCTACCTCAACTCTTTGCATGTGCCCTACTGCCACCTCCTTGCTCCAAGTGTCACATATTTCATCTAGAGGCTCCCTGCTACTTCCTTCTTTTCTCCTTGTTCTTCCCTCTCCCATCTCTGTTCTCTCGATCTCCCACCCCTTCTTTTTCCTACTTGATTGCTGCTCCCCTTCCTCTTGTGGGCCCAGCGCTTTCCCTTTTCATCTCTTCCTCACATCTCCATGATCCGTTCTTTTTCTTTTCAGAACTGACCCGGAATTTTCTCAAGGTCCACCAAATTGATTTGTGAAATGAATAGCTCAATTCCATATACATGTGTGGATTTACATCTCAGGTGCCCTTAACTCCACCCATGACCACATCCTCATTCCACACATGGCCCCACTCTGGGACCCATCCATTATTTCCTGGCACAGAAAAATACTCTTGGCCTATAACAAGCAAAGTCCAAAAAAGGATTTAACCTCTTGGTTGCTTCAGAATGTGTCAAATATCTCTCTAGAATCCAAGGGGTTAAATGATATCTTATAAAGGGGTATAAAACTAATGCAGGGACATTGAGATTCCACTGGCCATGCCCACAATGCAGAATGTGTGTGTGGCCAGCAAAGTAGAGGCCAGGCACGTGCACACATAGACACCAAGGGGGGCTTGAGCACCTGCCCTTTTTGCCCAAAGTGCCCTCGTGCCCTTTTAACAAACAAAAAAAAAGTTGCCTCGCCGCCCGCACTAACCCCCCCCCCCCCCACCGCCCAGTCAGGTCTGTGCCTCCTTCAGGACAGACCTGTAGATGCTGTGCTCCCTCGTTGGCTCTTTAGTATTACAGAGCGCAGGGAGCTCCAGCAGCTACAGGTCTGTGCCAAAGGAGGCACATAGAGACCTCTCCTGCCGCTGGACCACCAGGGAAGAGGTAGGAAACGGACACTGGGGGGCAATGTGGAAATGATGGGGCAATATGGATCTAATGGGGGGCAAGATGGAGATGATGTCAATGTAGAGATGATGGGGCAATGTATGTGAGGGTAAGTTGGAGCTGATGGCAATATGGAGCTGATGGGGGGCAATATGGAGATGAAGGGGGCAATGTGAGGGTAAGTTGGAGCTGGTGGGGCAATATGGAGCTGATGGGGCAATATGGAGATGATGGGGGACAATATGGAGATGAAGGGAGCAATGAGAGGGTAAGTTGGAGCTGGTGGGGCAATATGGAGCTGATGGGGCAATATGGAGCTGATGGGGGGCAATATGGAGATGAAGGGAGCAATGTGAGGGTAAGTTGGAGCTGATGGGGCAATATGGAGATGATGGGACAATATGGTAATGATGGGGGCAATGTGAGGGTAAGTAGGAGGTCATGGGACAATATGGAGCTGATAGGGCAATATGGAGCTGATGGGGGCAATGTGAGGGTAAGTTGGAGCTGATGGGGGCAATATGGAGATGATGGGGGCAATGTGGAGCTGATGGGGGCAATATGGAGCTGACAGGGGACAATGTAAGGACAATATGGAGATGATGGGGGGCAATGTGGAGATTAGGAGCATTGTGGAGGTGTCCAGTGGAGATGGCCAATGGGGGGGCGCTTCAGAATTCTGTGCCTACAGGCTCCTGAGATGTAAATTCTTGTAAATTCTTTGAGCCCCTGCCCCCCAAAATATTTGTGCACATCCCTGGTAGAGGCACCACCCCTCAAAATATGCAGCTGTAGGCAGTTGCCTACTCATCGTATTGGGAAATCCAGCCCTGTCTATATATGAGCCTTCTGTTCTAACATACAGTCCAAGATTGTCCAGCAGAGCTCGCCAAGCGGAATGGGAACAAAGTATCAGTGTCCTTATCAGCAGTGAATAAATTATTAAAGATAATGTACGTCATGTCATCATAAGTCGGCTGGCTAAATGGAAATCAGCACAAAAAAATAAATGTTCTAGCACCAAAGAGAGCTGTATATCTGTTCCACACTCTCTAAACCCACAATTATTAGAGAATTTACTATCTAGAAGGAGATGATAAAACCTAGGCAACATGCCATCCTTTCTCTGGCTGCAACAGACCTGACTTTCTACAGGATTTGACTTTCTAATGGCTGATTACCACGTCAGCCCCATAATTAATCCTAAAGACACGATCAACCTAAAGACATAGTTTAGCCAATATTGTGATGCAATTCTGTATGGGTTGTTGACAATTAACAGAATTATTAATCTTTTATTATTAATCTTTATTTATATAGCGCCAACAAATTCCGCAGCGCTTTACAATAGGGAATAGACATACAGAGGTATTAAATAGTACAATCAAATGTGGAGAACAGAAGGATCAGGGGGCCCCCTGCTGGTGAGAGCTTACAGTCTAGAGGAAGGTAGGTATGACACAGAAGGAGTAAGTGCTATTGCGTTTAAGTGCCTCCTGCCACATGAACTGCCAGTCAGTGGGTGGGAGTGAGAAATGCTGTTGAGTGCAGTGGTCCAGGCAAGGGGTGATTCTTAGTGATAATGTTTATGGAGAATAAAGATATTCAAAATTAACCCTTAAAAGCTGAACTATCACCCCAAATAAAGCCACCCCAATAATTAATCATATAGAAATAAGCTTACAAATAGTACTATTCTCCAGCAGAAGTACAGCGTTATTCAGAAATGCTACTTCTTCTGAGACATCAGCGCAGAGATCTTGTCTTAGAGACATCTGTGGGTGTGTGCTATCCATCCCGGTCTCCTCTAGGAGGCACTGCATTGTACCTTAAGGTAACAGGAAGGGACTAACAGTGCAGACAGCTCCCCTTTAAAGACATACAATGTGTCACACACTCCTCTGCTGCTTAAAGGGTTAACACCTGATCTACGGCACAGTGCTCGAGTCAGCAGTAAACCAGTGAGAGATTCCCCCTCTCCTTTACATGCAGAGCGATATCTAGTGAATAAGTGTCCACAGATTACCCAGACTGGCATGGTAGGTTTCAGTTTTCCTGGTTTAGAATATCAATTGACAAATGTAACTCTCCAGATAGTAACAATATTTTGAGCAATTCCAGAGAACCACATTCCTCACTCCTGCCTTTGACACTTGACGTCCCCCCTGTGGGATCCTCTTTGTATCCCTGTGTAATTGAGATTTTCATCGATATGTAATTTCTTTCTTCAGTGTAACCGAGAGATAGCTCTCGTGTCTGAGAGTGGGGAAGGATCAGGTGCATTAATGATTTTATGTTAAAGGAGCAGTAAACTTTTTTTATGAAAAAATATATATTGTAGGGATTTTCCTATTGAGTAAAATAAGGGTACTCCCACTGCTGATAGATTTAT
This sequence comes from Rhinophrynus dorsalis, assembly GCA_037306005.1. NCBI lineage: Eukaryota > Metazoa > Chordata > Amphibia > Anura > Rhinophrynidae > Rhinophrynus > Rhinophrynus dorsalis. The sequence continues at coordinate 111,995,647 of CM074728.1, read as the reverse complement.
ATTTCCAGAGTTATTACAGTTTAAACCCATGTTTTTTTTACATTAGCAGTGCCCTCTAGTGGTCAAATTCTAATGAGTTTTCCTGTTAGATTCTAATGGACAGGAAAGTCAGAGACATACAGTCTTCCAGAGAATATGATAGAAACTGCTGAGTCACTTCCTGTCAATTAGAATTATCAGGAAGTAAACACAGGAAAGTCACTTCCTGTCAGAACTATCAGGAAGTAAACACAGTAAATTCACTTCCTGTCAGTTAGAACTATCAGGAAGTAAACACAGTAAATTCACTTCCTGGTTATTTGAACTGATATAAATTTTGAATAAATCATCTGACAGCGATGGGAGTGACCTTGTTTTATTCAGCAGGAAAAGCTCTATAAAATATGTGTTTTCATAAATAAAAGTTTACTGCTCCTTAAAATAGTTGAAGAGTCCGTGTACACGGGCCACAGTGCCGGCTGGTCACGGTGCAGTCATGCTCAGTAGAGACTGCCCATGATGCGGCTGATACGGAGTGGGGCGCTCCGAATTCAGACGGTGGACCTCTCTGCGCACGACCACGGTCTGAATTCGGAGCGCCCCACTCCGTATCAGCCGCATCATGGGCAGTTTCTAATGCGCATGACTGCAGCATACGCAGCCATCTCTAATGCGCATGACTGCGTTGTGACAAACTTTTAGTTTGTTAGTCTCATGTGCCAGTACTGCCATAACTGGTCCGGACATTAAAGGGATAATAATGTCCCAACAAAAGTATAAATTAAATTGTAGATGCAATAACAAAATACTTAATGCCCTTGCTCGTATCTCTTAAACCCCTTTCTATCTGATGAGCTGTAAAGCTGTCAGAAGAAGAAACTGGTCGGGCGACTAGACACGGCTCTTCAGGAGCGCTGACATTGAGATATCTAACTATAAATACTTCATCGGAATGGTCTACAATGTGTGCTTGCAAACCAGGCACATAGGGTTGCCACCTTTTCTTCAAAAAAATACCAGCCAAGGCATTCTCTCCATAGACTTAACATTGGAAAGAAGCCAATTTTTTACCGGCCTGCCGGTAAAATACCGGCTGGGTGGCAACCCTACAGGCACATGTTGTAGACCATTCAGATGACGTATTTACAAATAGATATCTTGATGTCAGCGCTCCTGAAGAGCCGCCGTGTGATCCCAGAAACAGGATCTCATGCATCAGCTACGCAGCTGACGTATGAGAAGGGGGAGAGAGAGAGAAGGACTTTATTTTCTTATATCTCTCAAACCATAAAGGTTTGAGAGATACGAGTAAGGGCATAATTTTGTGTATACTTTTTTTGGGGACATTACAATCCCTTTAAGGAAAAATGACAGTCCAGGCGTGTCATAAAATTCCTTGATCACTGTGCTCTCTGATCATGCCGCCTGCTGACCAAAAACAAAAAAGTGCACTGATCCTGAAGTGTACCCCACCGCCGGACTGTGCGGTCTTTAAGGAGTTAAATTGGGCTGATTGCATTTGGAGATAATAGGCCGTATGCACAAGGACAAAAGGGGAGCAATTATGGGGCAAAACAACAGCACCAGAAGAGATACATTTAAAGGGATAGTAATACTTTGTTTTATCTTTATTTTATTTTGTAGGCATTAAAAAACATGAAGAAATATATGTCTTATTTCTCAAACCTTTATGGTTTGAGAGATATTCACAAGCAAAGTTCCCCTCCCGCCCCTTTTACCTAGTGTAAGCCATCTCTTCTCAGATGTGGAATGCAGTCCATAGACCAGACAGATAACAGAAGGGGATAATCTTCTTCCTATGAGAACAATGAAATCCCTGCCCCCCTTGACAAGTTGAAGATTGTCCCTCTCTGCAGTCTACCTGGGCACCTCCCTTCTGATCTGGCTGAGCAGTGTTACATCAGTAAAAGGGGCGGGAGGGGGATACTTTGTCATTGAATTACTCTTGAACTACAACTCTGACAGAATTGAAATAACAGTCTCCAAAGTCCAAATACTGTGATGATTAATTAGAGCTGCTTTTATTATGAAGCATTACTATCCCTTTAAATTATTTAAATAAGATTTATAATACCTCGAATGATAGGGAAGACTTTAACCCTTTGAGTGCCAGAGGGGTATGGAACGCATTGCAAAGCAATAATAACAATAATTTAAATGTATCTCCTGTGGTGCCTTTGTTTTGCCCCATAATTGCTCCCCTTTTGTCCTTGTGCGTATGGCCTATTATCACCAAATGCCAGTGGTCATATCTGCGGGTTCCTATCTATGTGGTCATATCTACGTGCTTCTATGGTGCAGTTAGTTTGCTATAGACATTGCAAAGCAATGCTTTCTGTACCCCTCTGACACGCAAAGGGTTAAAATTCAAGGGTTTAAAGGCATATTCAAATCAGTTGTCATATCTATGTGTTCCTATGGCGTCGCTATAGAATTGCTCCACTTGTTTCTTTGTGCACAACTATCATACCAGCCGTGAACTTTCTTGTCCACAGCCTCCGGAGATCCAGAAGGGTCTGGAGATGGGACTGTCGAAGCAAAGTAATTCTTGGTATGCTGTGGGCAGGGTTTAAGGGGGTAGGTGAGATTGAGATGTGGGTGTTGTCCTTAAAATGAATCGGCCTACTTCCCCTGGAGTCCCCAGGCCAAGTGGGCAAGAGGGGATAGTTGCCACCCAAAACATATAAATATACGGTCTCATCAGGCTGGACTGGAGGGCATATTATGTATAACTCCAAAGCCAACTATATCTCCTTACCAATGACCTCCCATGTTTGGGGTAATTGGTTAATCCGGTTTAGGAATTATTGGGAATTGTAACAGTTTTTTAAGCATGAGGCCGGCTTGATTTGGCCATGTTGGGATATCCATAATATGGATAAGTTTTATTATTCGGCAAGTTTGTTGAAGTTTTATGTCATTCTGTATGTTATTTATATCAATAAAGAGGCAGCCTGTTCTTACCCAACATTTGGTGTGGTTTCCATTCCATATACCCTATGCCTTTTATATCCGAGTAGCGGCATGCTGCATTGTTGGGAATCACACAAGACAAAGATCCCCATGTGGACATCAACATTGGGGAAGGATTCCCAGAGTGTTGAGATAATAATGTCATCTGCGTGGGCTTACCCTAAAATCCTTACTGGACAGGAATGGACACTCTGGCTTTTAAAGGGATAGTAAAATTTCACAAAAACAGCAGCTCCAATTCATCTCCATAGTCATAAGAATTTTCTGGCCATACTAATTTAAGTGGGTATTATTATTAAGAGGTATTATTTCTCTTTTGAAGGGATAGTAATGTTTCACAAAAACAGAAGCTCCAATTAATCTTCATAGTATTTGGGACATGGAGAGTGTTATTTCAATACTGTCAGAGTTGTAGTTCAAGAGTAATTGAATGATAAAGTATCCCCCTCCCACCCTTTTCACTGATGTAACACTGCTCACCTCTGATGTGGAATCGGTCTCTTGACCGGACAGATCACAGCAAGGGACAATCTTCTTACTGTGATCATAAGGAAAACACTGCCCTCCTTTGACAGGTTTTTCAGGTTTTCCCTTATGATCACTGAAGATTGTCCCTCTCTGTGATCCATCCGGACAGTCTTGAGCAGTGTTACATCAGTAAAAGGGGCGGGAGGGGGATACTTTATCAATCAATTACTCTTGAACTACAACTCTGACAGTATTGAAATAACACTCTCCATGGCCCAAATACTATGAGGATTAATTGGAGCTGCTTTTGTTGTGAAACATTACTATTCCTTCAAAAGAGAAATAACTAGTGATGAGCGAGCACCCCAATGCTCGGGTGTTCGGGTGCTCTGACCGAGCACCCCCTGAGGCTCGAGTGCTCGGCCGAGCACCCGAGCCCCATTGAAGTCAATGGGAGGACTCGAGCATTACACCAGGCACCCCCTGCTCTGATGAGGGGAGGGTGCCTGGTCCATAGGAAAAGGGCAGAAAATGATGGAAACACCACAGAAATGGTTCAGGGACAGCATAGGGAGGATGTCTGGATGCATCTTGGACTCCAACATCGCTGCTGGGAACGATCTTTCGCCCGTAGTACGCCATTTTTACAGACTGACCATAAAACACACAAAAAGGAAAATAAAAACGACTTTAGGCGAAAAATTGTTACCAAACAATATTTGCTGTATATTTACTTGTATATCATCTGCAAATTCTCCCAAAAATTTCCTTGATTTTCTGAAGTGAGGCCATGATTAAGAGGGAAACGTGCGCAGAGGCAAATTATCCCAAAAATTTCCTTGATTTTCTGAAGTGAGGCCATGATTAAGAGGGAAACGTGCGCAGAGGCAAATCATCCCAAAAATTTCCTTGATTTTCTGAAGTGAGGCCATGATTAAGAGGGAAACGTGCGCAGAGGCAAATTCTCCCAAAAATTTCCTTGATTTTATTGAACTGAGGCCATGATTAAGAGGGAAACGTGCGCTGAGCTGACCATCTAAAACATTATGGGTGAGGGTCTGCTGCAGAGCTGACCATCCTAAACATTATATGCGAAGGCCCGCTAGTGAGCTGACGCTATAAAACATTATATGCGAAGGCCCGCTAGTGAGCTGACGCTATAAAACATTATATGCGAAGGCCCGCTAGTGAGCTGACGCTATACAACATTATATGAGAGGGCCCGCTAGAGAGCTGACCCAATAAAACATTATATGAGAAGGCCCGCTGGTGAGCTGACCTATATAAAAATTGTCAAACAGGGCCCGCTGGTGAGCTGGCCCTATATAAAAATTATATCACAGGGCCCGCTGGTGAGCTGGCCCTATATAAAAATTATAGCACAGGGCATATGGAAGAGGAGGAGGAGGATGAGAAGATTAAGAGTCAACCATATACCCGTTTTTTGGATGGAAGGGGTGAATGGGAATACAGAGTATTCCCATCATTGTAAATAATATATGTAAAGTGAGTTTATGTTCCCCCGGGGCTTTCCTCCAGTGGAGTGGAGAAGTCAGGGGAAATCCAGGCCTTGTTCATTTTTATAAGTGTCAACCTATCAGCATTGTCGGTGGAAAGGCGGATACGCTTATCTGTTATGATGCCACCAGCAGCACTAAATACCCGCTCAGACAGAACGCTGGCGGCAGGGCAGGCCAGCACCTCCAAGGCGTAGAGTGCCAGTTCATACCACGTGTCCAGCTTGGACACCCAGTAGTTGTAAGGCACAGAGGGATCATTGAGGACGCTGACACGGTCTGCTACGTACTCCTTCACCATCTTCCAAAACTTTTCCCTCCTTGTGACACTAGGCTGCGCATCAGGGTGAGGGTGCTGGCGGGGTGTCATGAAGGTGTCCCACGCCTTGGAGAGTGTTGCCCTGCCTTTCTCGGAACTGCTGTGTGCTCCCCTTTTCTCCCCTTCTCGGTTGGCCAAGGTAGCACGTACTCTGCCGCCAGCGTTGTCAGATGGAAAATTTTGGAGCAATTTTTCAACAAGAACCTTCTGGTATTGCACCATTTTGCTTGTCCTCTCCACCGGAGGAATGAGAGATGAGAAATTCTCTTTGTAGCGGGGGTCCAGAAGGGTGAACACCCAGTAATCCGTGTTGTCTAAAATGCGTACAACGCGTGGGTCACGGGAAAGGCAGCCTAACATAAAGTCAGCCATGTGTGCCAGAGTACCAACAGTCAAGATTTCGCTGTCCTCACCAGGAGGATGACTCTCAATATCCTCATCCTCTTCCTCCTCTTCTGCCCACCCACGCTGAAGAGATGGAACTAAAGTTCCATGGCTACCCTCTGTAGCGGAGGCAACCGTGTCTTCCTCCTCCTCCTCCTCCTCCTCCTCCGCCTCCTCCAATTGTCGCTGAGAAGACGAAGTGAGGGTGCTCTGGCTATCACCTTGTGTAAGCTCTTCCTCCCCCATTTCCACCTCTTCCACATGCAAAGCGTCGGTTTTAATTGTGAGCAGCGAGCATTTCAGTAGACACAGAAGTGGGATGGTTACACTGATAATAGCGTTATCGCCGCTCACCATCTGTGTCGATTCCTCAAAATTGCGTAAAACCTCGCAGAGGTCTGACATCCATTCCCACTCCTCACTTCTGATTACAGGAAGTGGAACGGAGAGGCGACGACCGTGTAACAGCTGGTACTCCACTACTGCCCTCTGCTGCTCACAAAGCCGGGCCAACATGTGGAAGGTGGAGTTCCAGCGCGTGCTCACGTCACACAGCAGCCGGTGAGCTGGCAATTGTAAGCGCTGCTGCAGCTTCAACAGGCCGGCCGAAGCTGTAGATGACTTACAGAAATGTGCACACACGCGGCGCACCTTGGTCAAGAGATCATGCACATTGGGGTAGGTTTTTAGAAATCGCTGAACCACTAAATTAAATACATGCGCTAGGCATGGTACGTGTGTGAGCTTGCCGAGCTCCAAAGCCGCCACCAAGTTACGCCCATTATCACTCACAACCATGCCTGGTTGCAGGTTGAGTGGCGAGAGCCACTGCTCGGTCTGGTGACTAATCCCCTGCAACAGCTCTGAGGCCGTGTGCTGTTTGTCCCCAAGGCAGATCAGCTTCAGCACGGCCTGTTGACGCTTCCCCACTGCAGTGCTACACTGCTTCCAGCTACTGGCTGATGGGGGAGTGGCGCTGCGTGTAGAGAATTCGGAGGTGGAAACGGAGGAGGAGGAGCCAATAACGTAGGTGCTGGCGGAAACCCTGATGGAGGTAGGGCCCGCAATCCTCGGCGTGGGTAGCACCCGTGCCATCCCAGGGTCCGAGTCGCTCCCAGCCTCCACGACATTCACCCAGTGTGCCGTCAGGGAAATGTAGCGTCCCTGGCCACAAGCACTTGTCCATGTGTCAGTCGTTAAGTGGACCTTCCCAGTAACTGCGTTGGTCAGGGCACGGGTGATGTTACGGGACACATGGTGGTGTAATGCGGGGATGGCACACCGGGAAAAGTAGTGGCGGCTGGGGACCGTGTACCGAGGGACAGCTGCTGCCATCAGGCTGCGGAAGGACTCAGTGTCCACAAGCCTAAATGGCAGCATTTCGATGGCCAGTAATTTGGAAAGGTGTGAGGTTAGTGCTATGGCCTGTGGGTGGGTGGCTGGGTATTTTCGCTTGCGCTCAAATGCCTGGGGTAACGAAATTTGGACGCTGTGCTGGGACAGGGAAGTGGATGTGGTCGCTGATGGTGCTTCAGATGGTACAGGTGCAGGGCGGGAGGTATGCGGGCCTGCGCCTTCGACAGGCGATTGGCCGGCACCGAAAACAGGGGAAGAGGAGGCAGTGGTGTGGCCTGCAGACACAGATGGGCGATCCAGGCGTTCCTCCCACTTACTACGGTGCTTGGATGTCATGTGTCGGATCATGCTGGTGGTGGTGAGGTTTCTAGTGTTCATGCCTCGGCTCATTCTGGTGTGGCACAGGTTGCAAACTACAATTCTTTTGTCGTCCGCACTTTCCTTAAAAAAACGCCATACCGCGGAACACCTACCCTTTGGCAAGGGAGATTTACGCAAGGGGGTGCTCCGTGGAACATTTGCGGGCCGGTTTGGTGCGGTCCGCCTTCTTTCTGTAGCCACACCACTGCCTCTTCCAGCCTGTTGCGGTGCTGCAGATGGCTCACCCTCAGGACTGCTGTCATCGCTCGGCTCTACACCTTCCCAGGTGGGGTCAGTCACCTCATCGTCCACCAAGTCCTCCTCCACTTCCTCACTCTGATCATCCTCCCCATGTCTTGATCCCACCACATACTCAGTCATTGACAACTGTATAACATTCTCCTCAACAAGGTCTTGAGACAGTAATAGTGGTTGATTTAATGGCAACTGTGTCTCATCATCATCATCATCATCCACTACTTCCTTTGACCTTAAATGCCGTTCACATCTGTCATCTTCTTGTGATTGGGTACCCTCTAGAGGTTGTGAATCAGGGCACAAGATGTCATGTTCCTCTGCAAGCGTGCTTGGAGAGAGGGTCAAATGAAGGATTGGTGATGAGACGAGTGATGAGACGAGCTCCTCACTATATCCCAGTGTGGGATCACTTCTTTGACCAGACCGTCTATGGTGGGAGGAAGGATGATCAGAGTGAGGATTATGTTGACCAGACTCTTGGCTACTGAGAGTGGACTTGGTGGAAGACAGGGTGGTGCTTAACCGACTGGAAGAAGTATCAGCTGTCATCCAACCGACCACCTGTTCGCAGTGGTCGGACCTCGAGAGTGATGTCCTGCGACGCCCTGTAAAATTAGACATGAAGCTAGGTATGGTGGATGTCTTTCTTTCTTGTGCTCTGGCACCAGGCACAGTTTCTCCGCGTCCTGACCCGCGCCCTGAACTATCAGGATCACGTCCACTTCCCCGTCCCTTTTTACCCGCCTTCTTCATCTTACACGGAATATGTGACTTTAATATTTGAGTTTGAAAACTTAACAGTATTTCTTCCTATTCTGCAACTGTGCAGAGTACACAGAATAGGCTGCTAAACTGCGGTGACACACACTGAATGGAATATGTGACTTTAATATTTGAGTTTGAAAACTTAACAGTATTTCTTCCTATTCTGCAACTGTGCAGAGTACACAGAATAGGCTGCTAAACTGCGGTGACACACACTGAATGGAATATGTGACTTTAATATTTGAGTTTGAAAACTTAACAGTATTTCTTCCTATTCTGCAACTGTGCAGAGTACACAGAATAGGCTGCTAAACTGCGGTGACGCACACTGAATGGAATATGTGACTTTAATATTTGAGTTTGAAAACTTAACAGTATTTCTTCCTATTCTGCAACTGTGCAGAGTACACAGAATAGGCTGCTAAACTGCGGTGACACACACTGAATGGAATATGTGACTTTAATATTTGAGTTTGAAAACTTAACAGTATTTCTTCCTGTTCTGCAACTGTGCAGAGTACACAGAATAGGCTGCTAAACTGCGGTGACGCACACTGAATGGAATATGTGACTTTAATATTTGAGTTTGAAAACTTAACAGTATTTCTTCCTATTCTGCAACTGTGCAGAGTACACAGAATAGGCTGCTAAACTGCGGTGACGCACACTGAATGGAATATGTGACTTTAATATTTGAGTTTGAAAACTTAACAGTATTTCTTCCTATTCTGCAACTGTGCAGAGTACACAGAATAGGCTGCTAAACTGCGGTGACACACACTGAATGGAATATGTGACTTTAATATTTGAGTTTGAAAACTTAACAGTATTTCTTCCTATTCTGCAACTGTGCAGAGTACACAGAATAGGCTGCTAAACTGCGGTGACGCACACTGAATGGAATATGTGACTTTAATATTTGAGTTTGAAAACTTAACAGTATTTCTTCCTATTCTGCAACTGTGCAGAGTACACAGAATAGGCTGCTAAACTGCGGTGACGCACACTGAATGGAATATGTGAATTTAATATTTGAGTTTGAAAACTTAACAGTATTTCTTCCTATTCTGCAACTGTGCAGAGTACACAGAATAGGCTGCTAAACTGCGGTGACACACACTGAATGGAATATGTGACTTTAATATTTGAGTTTGAAAACTTAAAGGGATAGTAACACTTCGTTTTAACTTTATTTTATTTTGTAGGCATTAAAAAAACATGAAGAATGATATAAGTCTTATCTCTCAAACCTTTATGGTTTATGAGATATTCACAAGCAAAGTTCCCCTCCCCGCCCCTTTTTCCTAGTGTAAGCCATCTCTTCTCAGATGTGAGTCTGGTTGTATGACAGTACAGATAACAGAAGGGGACAATTTTCTTTGTATGAAAACAATGAAAGCCCTTCCCCCCTTGAAAAGTTTTTCAGCTTTTTCCATTATCTTAATTGAAGATTGTCCCTCTCTGCAGTCTACCTGGGCATCTCCCTTCTTATCTGGTTGAACAGGGGGGGGATACTTTGTTTGTGAATATCTCTTAAACCATAAAGGTTTCAGAGATAAGACTTATATCATTCTTCATGTTTTTTTAATGCCTACAAAATAAAATAAAGTTAAAATGAAGTATTACTATCCCTTTAACAGTATTTCTTCCTATTCTGCAACTGTGCAGAGTACACAGAATAGGCTGCTAAACTGCGGTGACACACACTGAATGGAATATGTGACTTTAATATTTGAGTTTGAAAACTTAACAGTATTTCTTCCTATTCTGCAACTGTGCAGAGTACACAAAATAGGCTGCTAAACTGCGGTGACGCACACTGAATGGAATATGTGACTTTAATATTTGAGTTTGAAAACTTAACAGTATTTCTTCCTATTCTGCAACTGTGCACAGTACACAGAATGTGATGCTAAACTGCGGTGACGCACACTGAATGGAATATGTGACTTTGATATTTGAGTTTGAAGACTTAACAGTATTTCTTCCTATTCTGCAACTCTGCACAGTACACAGAATGTGCTGCTAAACTGCGGCGAAGCACACTGAATGGAATATGTGACTTTGATATTTTACAGTTTGAAGACTTAACAGTATTTCTTCCTATTCTGCAACTCTGCACAGTCCACAGAATGTGCTGCTAAACTGCGGCGAAGCACACTGAATGGAATATGTGACTTTGATATTTTAGTTTGAAGACTTAACAGAATGTGCTCTAATCTGCAACTTTGCACACTAAACAGAATGTGCTCTAATCTGCAACTTTGCACACTAAACAGAATGTGCTCTAATCTGCAACTTTGCACACTAAACAGAATGTGCTCTAATCTGCAACTTTGCACACTAAACAGAATATATAAAATTTTTTTTTTGTTGTTTTTTTCCCCCCACACAAAATAACCTGCTGCCCCCACACACAGTAGTCCTAAAAAGGACTTTCGGTTCTTTTTTTTTCACAATTTTTCTCCCTACACTGACTTTCCCTTCCTATCCTCATCTCTCCCTGGCTAAGACTGAGCCGAACTCGCTGGTCAGGTGCTATACAGCACCCGACCACGGGTTCTGGCCAGCCAATCAGTGTAATGCCAGCAGCCAACATGGCTGCTGGCATTACACCGATGTCAGAGCATCCCTGCACGTTTATTGGCTGCGCAGCAGCCGCAAAACGTGCGGGGAGGAGACCCGAACATGGCGGGCGAGCACATGCGGTACTCGTACGAGTACCGCCATGTGACGAGCAGAGCGATGCTCGAGCCGATCCGAGCATCGGCCGAGCATGCTCGCTCAACACTAGAAATAACACCTCTTAATAATAATCCCCACTTAAATGAGTATGGCCAGAAAATTCTTATGACACCTATGAATTTTGTACACGTTCATTTGTTTTAGAGATAACAATTTCAATCAGCCACAGGTGTCATGTCCATGGAGGTGGACATGATAAGCGCAGGTAGTTTTAGTCAACCTCAATTAGGCAGAGTGTGAGTTAACACACTGCACATTCCTCTGGTCATTTTAGGGTTAAGTTTACCATGGTCAGTGAGCACAGTTTGTAATGTGATCCTGCAGGTCACTGTCATGTCGGCCTCCATGGACATGAGGTCCAGCAATGATTGAAGATGTTATCTCTTGATCCACTAGGCAATGAAAATATTTCAAAGTGGCTTTTAGGAGTTTATGGCCCTTGTAAGGTAACTAAGGGGTAACTACGAGGTGTTAGTTTACGTTAAGGGTTATAATAGAAGCTAGACCTTATTCCACTGGGTGAAACACATTTCATTTTTGTAAAAAAAAAATACTTATACTATACTAAATGTTTTTGATATTGTATTTAAAAGAAAATTGCTTAAAGGGATAATAGTACTTAATATGTAAAAATAAATAAATATTGTAATGTTTCTCCCCCTGAGTAAAATAAGGGTCCTCCCATTGTTGAGAGGTGTTTAATTCCAAAGTTATTACAGCTCAAACTTGAATTTTTAGGTGCAGTGTCACAGTGGCCTGAAATAGTAAGGTGGTGGTGTTTGCTACACCATCCTATGGACAGCCATAGGGTGGTGTAGCAACAGCGCCACTGTACAATTTCAGGTCACTGTGATACTGCACTTAACCCTTTGAGTGCCACAGGGGTACGCAACGCATTGCAGAACAATGTGTTGTGTATCTCTCTGTAGGATTGCCACCTTTTCTTCAAGAAAATACCAGCCATGGCATTCCCTCCATAGACTTAATATTGGACAGAAGCCATTTTTTTACCGGCCTGCCGGTAAAATACCAGCTGGGTGGCAACCCTACCTCTCTGGCACTCAAAGGGCTAACAAATTCAAGTTTGAGCTGTAATAACTTTGAATTAAACACCTCTCAGCAGTACAAGTGCCCTAGTTTTGCTCAGAGGATAAACCGTACAATAATACAGTAAACTTTTTTTATGAAAATGTATATGTTATAGAGCTTGTCCTGTTGTGTAAAACAATGCCACTCCCAACGCTGTTAGTTGTTTTATTCAGAAGTTACAAATGTACAAATAATCAGGACGTGAATTTACTGTGTTTACTTCCTGATAGATCTGACAGGAAGTGAATTTACTGTGTTTACTTCCTGATAGTTCTAACTGACAGGAAGTGAATTTACTGTGTTTACTTCCTGATAGTTCTAACTGACAGGAAGTGAATTTACTGTGTTTACTTCCTGATAGTTCTAACTGACAGGAAGTGACTTAGCAGTTTTTATCACATTCTGTGGAGAACTGTATGGGCGAGATGTTCAGAAAGTGGTGGTAACTGAAATTGCCTGTAATCAGAATAAAAAGGATCTTACACCATGATCCGTTAATTCTCAGACATGTTTCCATCATTTTTTGCATCCAATTCCGCCATCTCCGTCAAAGGGAAAAAGCCATCTTAAAAGTGGGCGTGGTTTAATCTTCCATCATAATGTAAGGTATTTTCAGAAAAAAATATTCGTTTGAACGTCATTTTTTTGTCTGATTAACATCGTTTTTTCCCGACATAATAAAAATAGTCTAAACTTGGAGAAGAAAAATTTGTTTCAAAGACAAAATAAAGACTTTGTTTCTTTGAAAATGTTCATTTCCAAAGACAAATTGAAAGACAATGTTAAAGATCTTCTTACCGTCATTTTTAATTCTTTAGATGAATTTTCAAACGTGACAGATTTACTTCTGAAAATATCGTCCTTCTTTTACCACCAACTCCTGATCCGACAAGTTTTTCATTATGAAGACTTTTTGAACATCTTGCCCTATGTCTCTGACTTTTCTTGCCATTAGAATGTAACAGGAGAACTAACTGGAATTGTATCACTAGAGGGCACTGCTAATATACATAAACACGGGTTTAAACTGTAATAAGTCTGGAAATATGTATGCATCTCTCAGCAGTGGGAGCACCCTTATGTTATTCAATAGGAAATGCCCTACAATATATGTTTTTTCATAAAAAAAAGTTTACTGCTCCTGTAAGTATTATTATCCCTTTAATATATGTAAAGTAAGTAACAAGCTAAATAAAGTGTGAAAAATGACATGTTGCTTATTCATGACGTGTCGAAATGCATTACAGTTTTTGAAAAGTAACAAAAACATTTTGATAATGTGCTGACTTGGCACAAAACACACCCCGTTCCTTTCCTGTTCCCCTTGTTTGGCACTAATAAATTGAATTGAACAGAAGGAGATCATATGTGAAGGTGTTTGCCAAAAAAAATGTGCAGAAGTCTGCAAAAATTGAAAAAGTTTATATTTAGGTGTGATTTTGGTAAATATTAATGGTATTCACTTGCTTAGCAGGTGTTCAGAATTAGTATAAATGGGACAATTTGCACAAAACTTTGAACTTTTGTTAACATTACAAATGTATTTGTGCTGCATTTTGCTAGAGCAGAAAAAGTATTTCATTTATATAAAATAATGTACAAAAACTCTTTTTTAAGAAGAAATTCTACAAGGCACATAGGTTTACAGTGCAGTATGTCTGTTAGAAAACAAGTAATACAGTAGATATGAAGGGATATATGTTTAATGAAAAACTGGAGCAATACTGGTACAACCCATATTGGATCTGTCGTCAGAAATCTTGGGGCTCAGCACAAACACAAAGACAGGGACCCCTTCCCCCAGGCACGTGCACACATAGACACCAAGGGGGGCTTGAGCACCTGCCCTTTTTGTCCAAAGTTCCCTCGTGCACTTTTAACAAAAAAAAAAAATAATTATGAGAATTGCCCTTTTTTTCATTTGAGCCCCTGCCCCCCAAAATGTCTGTGCACGTCTCTACCTTCCCCATACACATGCACTGCAAGTTGTAAGTATATGCAAAGAAGGAACCAGTGGAACTTCTCCACTATCCGGTATGATATGAAACAGAGGTGCATTCCAGTTCTCTGTTACACTACCTGCAGAATATACTTAAAGAGACTGTAATGTCTCAGTATAAATGAACATTCAATTATTCCTTATACTTTGTAATAATACTCTGTACCGTCAGCAATGTTCTGATAGGTGTACTTTTTGCATAATTATATTTTAAAGTGTCCCCCTCCCACCCCTTTTACAGACATCGCTATTCTTCCCTTAGATCTGAAATCCGGTTAAGCAATGAGGGACAATCTTCTGTCTATCAGTATCAGGAATACTGGCTTTCTAGAATTGCTGTTGATGTGATTATTGAATTGCTGTTGATGTGATTATTGTGGTGATATTTAACAGAACACACTTTTTTATACTGTTTTTATAGTCCGATGTCAATTTTATTTTTATATGTGTATATGAATTTGATTCGGGTACACAGGAGGATCCTAGGCTTTATAGGCCTACCTGTCTGCCTGGGATCTTACCTATGACTAAAGGCGTTCCGGTCCAAAGCAAGGTAGGTGTTTAACGTGTGCACGGTTTGTCACTCTTCATACTCTTTGAGACAAGTTTTTATTATAGGTTTCAATAAATTTGATGACTTTTATTCAAATGCCTGGATGAGCCATGTTGCTGTCACTGTACGCTGCATAAGGAACCCCCCCCCCCCCCGCCTTGACGAAGGAGGCCAGGTTTATTCTTATGCTGATACAAGATTGTCCCTCATCGTGATCCGTCCGGACCGGCTTTCTGATCTGAAGTAAGAACAGTGACCTCTGTAAAAGAGGCGAGAGGGAGAAACTTTAAGGTATAATTACACTAAAAAATACACCGATAAGAAGATTGCTTAAGGTGCAGAGCGTTACTACAAAGTATATGAATAATTGAATGTTCATTTATAGTGAGACATTATTATCTGTTTAACCCTTTGATTGCCAGAGGGGTACGCAACACATTGCTTTGCAATGCGTTGCGTACCCCACTGGCACTCAAAGGGTTAAAAAGGGGGCCCACCAAGACATTGTCTAGTATCGCTATAGGCCATTCTGGTCACCTGGGGGCATCTTTTGACACAGCCCCGAAACACACACATACCAACACACACACACACACACTGCAGGGGTTGTTGTGTCTGATCTGTGAGATGGTACCCCCTGCTTGGCAATTCCCCATACATGGTTACTACTTGTAATCCTCTAATAGCGGCCCTTAACCCATTTGCACCACTGGGAACAAATACTCATTACTATTGATTTAAAAAAAGGCTTTTAACCTGTTGAATGTTAGAGTGGTCTCTAATACAACAAAATGACCTGCAGACTTCTCTACCTTTTGGCAGAAAATCCTTATGACCACTATGAGTCAATTTTGCATGGATTGGTTTCCCAAAATTAATATTCAATATTTACAGTATAGCATGTGCACGGAGGGAGGAGACATGATTCCATTTGCAAGACTTCATGGTTATAAACTCCTCCCACTAAAGACGTCTAAGGAATCCATCAGTGGGAGAAGCTTAGGTTCCTTGAGTCCTGCAAAGAAAATCATGTCTGCCTCCATGGGCATGAGATCCAGTACTAAAAAAACACATTTTGGGGACTCAATCTATGCAGAACTAATTCATAGTGGCCATTAGGGTTTGTTTTTCAGACTCAGTTAAAGGGATAGTAATACTTAAAATGTAAAAAAAATATATATTGTAGGGTTTATCTCCCTGAGTAAAACAAGAGTACTCCCACTGCTGAAAGGTGTTTCATTCAAAAGTTATTAATTTTCAAAGTTCAATTTTTAGGTGCAATATCACAGTGGCCTGAAATTGTACAGTGGAGCTGTTGCTACACCATCCTATGGAGATTTATGGTCCTGGGACCAGAGCTGTCCATAGGATCGTGTAGCAATAGCGCCACTGTACAATTTCAGGCCACTGTGATATTGCACCTAAAAAAATCAACTTTGAAAATTAATAACTTTTGAATGAAACACCTTTCAGCAGTGGGAGTACTCTTGTTTTACTCAGGGAGATAAACCTTACAACATATATTTTTTTACATTTTAAGTATTACTATCCCTTTAAATTGAAGTGGGGGTTATTATCAGAAGGTGTTGGTGTTGTCTAAAAGGGACAGTAATACTTCGTATATACACACACATACACTATATATATATATATAGTAGGGGTTATCTTCCTGAATAAAACAATGTTACTCCCACTGCTAAGACACGTTTCATTCAAAAGTTATTGCAGCTAAAGTTTTAAGTATTTAGGTGCTGTATCACAATGGCCTGAATTGGTACAGTGGCGCTGTTGCTACATCATCCTATGGACAGTTCTGGTCAATTGACCTTAAGTTTCCATAGGATGGTGCAGCAACAGTGCTACTGTCAAAATTCAGGCCACTAATCTACTGCAGGTAAAAACAAAATACAGCTTGAACGTCAATAACTTTTGAATAAAATACCTCTCAGCTGTGGGAGTACAATATACATTTTAATATATATTATCTACCTAATTTACATGTTCACCCTTCTCATTAGGCGACCCATATAAATGTCAGTCAATAATATCTGTAGGCAAATACACTCCAACAGTCCAATAGATTGAAACAGGATTCAGGACTGAGAAATTGTTTAACACTAGTGTTGAGCGAGCATGCTCGGCCGATGCTCGGATCGGCTCGAGCATCACTCTGCTCGGCACATGGCGGTACTCGTACGAGTACCGCATGTGCTCGCCCGCCATGTTCGGGTCTCCTCCCCGCACGTTTTGCGGCTGCTGCGCAGCCAATAAACGTGCAGGGAGGCTCTGACATCGGTGTAATGCCAGCAGCCATGTTGGCTGCTGGCATTACACTGATTGGCTGGCCAGAACCCGTGGTCAGGTGCTGTATAGCACCTGACCAGCGAGTTCGGCTCAGTCTGAGCCAGGGAGAGCTGAGGATAGGAAGGGAAAGGCAGTGTAGGGAGGAAAAAAACAAAAATTGTGAAAAAAAAAGAACCAAAAGTCCTTTTTAGGACTACTGTGTGTGGGGGCAGCAGGTTATTTGGTGTGGGGGGAAAAAAACAAAAAAAAAAAAAAAAAAATATATATATTCTGTTTAGTGTGCAAAGTTGCAGATTAGAGCACATTCTGTTTAGTGTGCACAGTTGCAGATTAGAGCACATTCTGTTTAGTGTGCAAAGTTGCAGATTAGAGCACATTCTGTTTAGTGTGCAAAGTTGCAGATTAGAGCACATTCTGTTTAGTGTGCAAAGTTGCAGATTAGAGCACATTCTGTTAAGTCTTCAAACTAAAATATCAAAGTCACGTATTCCATTCAGTGTGCGTCGCCGCAGTTTAGCAGCACATTCTGAGTACTGTGCAGAGTTGCAGAATAGGAAGAAATACTGTTAAGTCTTCAAACTAAAATATCAAAGTCACATATTCCATTCAGTGTGCTTCGCCGCAGTTTAGCAGCACATTCTGTGTACTGTGCAGAGTTGCAGAATAGGAAGAAATACTGTTAAGTCTTCAAACTCAAATATCAAAGTCACATATTCCATTCAGTGTGCTTCGCCGCAGTGTAGCAGCACATTCTGTGTACTGTGCAGAGTTGCAGAATAGGAAGAAATACTGTTAAGTCTTCAAACTCAAATATCAAAGTCACATATTCCATTCAGTGTGCTTCGCCGCAGTTTAGCAGCACATTCTGTGTACTGTGCAGAGTTGCAGAATAGGAAGAAATACTGTTAAGTCTTCAAACTAAAATATCAAAGTCACATATTCCATTCAGTGTGCTTCGCCGCAGTGTAGCAGCACATTCTGTGTACTGTGCAGAGTTGCAGAATAGGAAGAAATACTGTTAAGTCTTCAAACTCAAATATCAAAGTCACATATTCCATTCAGTGTGCTTCGCCGCAGTTTAGCAGCACATTCTGTGTACTGTGCAGAGTTGCAGAATAGGAAGAAATACTGTTAAGTTTTCAAACTCAAATATTAAAGTCACATATTCCATTCAGTGTGTTTCAACGCCGTTTAACAGCCTATTCTGTGTACTCTACAGAGTTGCAGAATAGTAAGAAATACTGTTAATTTTTCAAACTCAAATATCAAAGTCACATATTCCATTCAGTGTCTTTCACCGCCGTTTAACAGCCTATTCTGTGTACTCTGTACAGTTGCAGAATTATAAGAAATACTGTTAAGTTTTCAAACTCAAATATTAAAGTCACATATTCCATTCAGTGTCTTTCACCGCCGTTTAACAGCCTATTCTGTGTACTCTGTACAGTTCCAGAATTATAAGAAATACTGTTAAGTTTTCAAACTCAAATATTAAAGTCACTTATTCCATTCAGTGTGTGTCACCGCCGTTTAGCAGCCTATTCTGTGTACTCTGCAGAGTTGCAGAATAGTAAGAAATACTGTTAAGTTTTCAAACTCAAATATTAAAGTCACTTATTCCATTCAGTGTGTGTCACCGCCGTTTAGCAGCCTATTCTGTGTACTCTGCAGAGTTGCAGAATAGTAAGAAATACTGTTAAGTTTTCAAACTCAAATATTAAAGTCACTTATTCCATTCAGTGTGTGTCACCGCCGTTTAGCAGCCTATTCTGTGTACTCTGCACAGTTGCAGAATAGTAAGAAATACTGTTAAGTTTTCAAACTCAAATATTAAAGTCACATATTCCATTCAGTGTCTTTCACCGCCGTTTAACAGCCTATTCTGTGTACTCTGTACAGTTCCAGAATTATAAGAAATACTGTTAAGTTTTCAAACTCAAATATTAAAGTCACATATTCCATTCAGTGTCTTTCACCGCCGTTTAACAGCCTATTCTGTGTACTCTGTACAGTTCCAGAATTATAAGAAATACTGTTAAGTTTTCAAACTCAAATATTAAAGTCACATATTCCATTCAGTGTCTTTCACCGCCGTTTAACAGCCTATTCTGTGTACTCTGTACAGTTCCAGAATTATAAGAAATACTGTTAAGTTTTCAAACTCAAATATTAAAGTCACATATTCCATTCAGTGTCTTTCACCGCCGTTTAACAGCCTATTCTGTGTACTCTGTACAGTTCCAGAATTATAAGAAATACTGTTAAGTTTTCAAACTCAAATATTAAAGTCACATATTCCATTCAGTGTGTTTCAACGCCGTTTAACAGCCTATTCTGTGTACTCTGCAGAGTTGCAGAATAGTAAGAAATACTGTTAAGTTTTCAAACTCAAATATTAAAGTCACATATTCCATTCAGTGTGTTTCACCGCCGTTTAGCAGCCTATTCTGTGTACTCTGCAGAGTTGCAGAATAGTAAGAAATACTGTTAAGTTTTCAAACTCATATATATTAAAGTCATATATATCGTGTAAGATGAAGAAGGCGGGTAAAAAGGGACGGGGAAGTGGACGTGATCCTGAAAGTTCAGGGCGCGGGTCAGGACGCGGAGAAACTGTGCCTGGTGCCAGAGCACAAGAAAGAAAGACATCCACCATACCTAGCTTCATGTCTGATTTCACAGGGCGTCGCAGGACATCACTCTCGAGGTCCGACCAGTGCGAACAGGTGGTCGGTTGGATGACAGCTGATACTGCTTCCAGTCGGTTAAGCACCACCCTGTCTTCCACCAAGTCCACTCTCAGTAGCCAAGAGTCTGGTCAACATAATCCTCACTCTGATCATCCTTCCTCCCACCATACACGGTCTGGTCAAAGAAGTGATCCCACACTGGGATATAGTGATGAGCTCGTCTCATCACCAATCCTTCATTTGACCCTCTCTCCAAGCACGCTTGCAGAGGAACATGACATCTTGTGCCCTGATTCACAACCTCTAGAGGCTACCCAATCACAAGAAGATGACAGATGTGAACGGCATTTAAGGTCAAAGGAAGTAGTGGATGATGATGATGATGATGAGACACAGTTGCCATTAAATCAACCACTATTTCCTTCTCAAGACCTTGTTGAGGAGAATGTTATACAGTTGTCAATGACCGAGTATGTGGTGGGATCAAGACTTGAGGAGGATGATCAGAGTGAGGAAGTGGAGGAGGACTTGGTGGACGATGAGGTGACTGACCCCACCTGGGAAGGTGTAGAGCCGAGCGATGACAGCAGTCCTGAGGGTGAGCCATCTGCAGCACCGCAACAGGCTGGAAGAGGCAGTGGTGTGGCTACAGAAAGAAGGCGGACCGCACCAAACCGGCCCGCAAATGTTCCACGGAGCACCCCCTTGCGTAAATCTACCTTGCCAAGGGGTAGGTGTTCCGCGGTATGGCGTTTTTTTAAGGAAAGTGCGGACGACAAAAGATTTGTAGTTTGCAACCTGTGCCACACCAGAATGAGCCGAGGCATGAACACTAGAAACCTCACCACCACCAGCATGATCCGACACATGGCATCCAAGCACCGTAGTAAGTGGGAGGAACGCCTGGATCGCCCATCTGTGTCTGCAGGCCACACCACTGCCTCCTCTTCCCCTGTTTTCGGTGCCGGCCAATCGCCTGTCGAAGGCGCAGGCCCGCATACCTCCCGCCCTGCACCTGTAGCATCTGAAGCACCATCAGCGACCACATCCACTTCCCTGTCCCAGCACAGCGTCCAAATGTCGTTACCCCAGGCATTTGAGCGCAAGAGAAAATACCCAGCCACCCACCCACAGGCCATAGCACTAACCTCACACCTTTCCAAATTACTGGCCATCGAAATGCTGCCATTTAGGCTTGTGGACACTGAGTCCTTCCGCAGCCTGATGGCAGCAGCTGTCCCTCGGTACGCGGTCCCCAGCCGCCACTACTTTTCCCGGTGTGCCATCCCCGCATTACACCACCATGTGTCCCGTAACATCACCCGTGCCCTGACCAACGCAGTTACTGGGAAGGTCCACTTAACGACTGACACATGGACAAGTGCTTGTGGCCAGGGACGCTACATTTCCCTGACGGCACACTGGGTGAATGTCGTGGAGGCTGGGAGCGACTCGGACCCTGGGATGGCACGGGTGCTACCCACGCCGAGGATTGCGGGCCCTACCTCCATCAGGGTTTCCACCAGCACCTACGTTATTGGCTCCTCCTCCTCCGTTTCCACCTCCGAATTCTCTACACACACCGCCACTCCCCCATCAGCCAGTAGCTGGAAGCAGTGTAGCACTGCAGTGGGGAAGCGTCAACAGGCCGTGCTGAAGCTGATCTGCCTTGGGGACAAACAGCACACGGCCTCAGAGCTGTTGCAGGGGATTAGTCACCAGACCGAGCAGTGGCTCTCGCCACTCAACCTGCAACCAGGCATGGTTGTGTGTGATAATGGGCGTAACTTGGTGGCGGCTTTGGAGCTCGGCAAGCTCACACACGTACCATGCCTAGCGCATGTATTTAATTTAGTGGTGCAGCGATTTCTAAAAACCTACCCCAATGTGCATGATCTCTTGACCAAGGTGCGCCGCGTGTGTGCACATTTCCGTAAGTCATCTACAGCTTCGGCCGGCCTGTTGAAGCTGCAGCAGCGCTTACAATTGCCAGCTCACCGGCTGCTGTGTGACGTGAGCACGCGCTGGAACTCCACCTTCCACATGTTGGCCCGGCTTTGTGAGCAGCAGAGGGCAGTAGTGGAGTACCAGCTGTTACACGGTCGTCGCCTCTCCGTTCAACTTCCTGTAATCAGAAGTGAGGAGTGGGAATGGATGTCAGACCTCTGCGAGGTTTTACGCAATTTTGAGGAATCGACACAGATGGTGAGCGGCGATAACGCTATTATCAGTGTAACCATCCCACTTCTGTGTCTACTGAAACGCTCGCTGCTCACAATTAAAACCGACGCTTTGCATGTGGAAGAGGTGGAAATGGGGGAGGAAGAGCTTACACAAGGTGATAGCCAGAGCACCCTCACTTCGTCTTCTCAGCGACAATTGGAGGAGGCGGAGGAGGAGGAGGAGGAGGAGGAGGAGGAGGAGGAAGACACGGTTGCCTCCGCTACAGAGGGTAGCCATGGAACTTTAGTTCCATCTCTTCAGCGTGGGTGGGCAGAAGAGGAGGAAGAGGATGAGGATATTGAGAGTCAGCCTCCTGGTGAGGACAGCGAAATCTTGACTGTTGGTACTCTGGCACACATGGCTGACTTTATGTTAGGCTGCCTTTCCCGTGACCCACGCGTTGTACGCATTTTAGACAACACGGATTACTGGGTGTTCACCCTTCTGGACCCCCGCTACAAAGAGAATTTCTCATCTCTCATTCCTCCGGTGGAGAGGACAAGCAAAATGGTGCAATACCAGAAGGTTCTTGTTGAAAAATTGCTCCAAAATTTTCCATCTGACAACGCTGGCGGCAGAGTACGTGCTACCTTGGCCAACCGAGAAGGGGAGAAAAGGGGAGCACACAGCAGTTCCGAGAAAGGCAGGGCAACACTCTCCAAGGCGTGGGACACCTTCATGACACCCCGCCAGCACCCTCACCCTGATGCGCAGCCTAGTGTCACAAGGAGGGAAAAGTTTTGGAAGATGGTGAAGGAGTACGTAGCAGACCGTGTCAGCGTCCTCAATGATCCCTCTGTGCCTTACAACTACTGGGTGTCCAAGCTGGACACGTGGTATGAACTGGCACTCTACGCCTTGGAGGTGCTGGCCTGCCCTGCCGCCAGCGTTCTGTCTGAGCGGGTATTTAGTGCTGCTGGTGGCATCATAACAGATAAGCGTATCCGCCTTTCCACCGACAATGCTGATAGGTTGACACTTATAAAAATGAACAAGGCCTGGATTTCCCCTGACTTCTCCACTCCACTGGAGGAAAGCCCCGGGGGAACATAAACTCACTTTATATATGTTATTTACAATGATGGGAATACTCTGTATTCCCATTCACCCCTTCCACCCAAAAAACGGGTATATGGTTGACTCTTAATCTTCTCATCCTCCTCCTCCTCTTCCATATGCCCTGTGCTATAATTTTTATATAGGGCCAGCTCACCAGCGGGCCCTGTGATATAATTTTTATATAGGGCCAGCTCACCAGCGGGCCCTGTTTGACAATTTTTATATAGGTCAGCTCACCAGCGGGCCTTCTCATATAATGTTTTATTGGGTCAGCTCTCTAGCGGGCCCTCTCATATAATGTTTTATAGCGTCAGCTCACTAGCGGGCCTTCGCATATAATGTTTAGGATGGTCAGCTCTGCAGCAGACCCTCACCCATAATGTTTTAGATGGTCAGCTCAGCGCACGTTTCCCTCTTAATCATGGCCTCAGTTCTGAAAATCAAGGAAATTTTTGGGAGAATTTGCCTCTGCGCACGTTTCCCTCTTAATCATGGCCTCAGTTCTGAAAATCAAGGAAATTTTTGGGATAATTTGCCTCTGCGCACGTTTCCCTCTTAATCATGGCCTCACTTCAGAAAATCGATGAAATTTTTGGGAGAATTTGCAGATGATATACAAGTAAATATACAGCAAATACTGTTTGGTAACAATTTTTCGCCTAAAGTCGTTTTTATTTTCCTTTTTGTGTGTTTTACGGTCAGTCTGTAAAAATGGCGTACTACGGGCGAAAGATCGTTCCCAGCAGCGATGTTGGAGTCCAAGGTGCATCCAGACATCCTCCCTATGCTGTCCCTGAACCATTTCTGTAGTGTTTCCATCTTTTTCTGCCCTTTTCCTATGGACCAGGCACCCTCCCCTCATCAGAGCAGGGGGTGCCTGGTGTAATGCTCGAGTCCTCCCATTGACTTCAATGGGGCTCGGGTGTTCGGCCGAGCACTCGAGCCTCAGGGGGTGCTCGGTCAGAGCACCCGAACATCCGAGCATTGGGGTGCTCGCTCATCACTATTTAACACCTTGAGAACCAGACTGCTATGAAACACATTGTAAAGTGCTTAACAGGCGCTGTGCTTAAGGTTTTTTTTTTTTTTTTTTAATAAATTGCCTAAAGTAATATAGAAAAGGTAAATACAGCTTTACTTAAAGGGATAGTAATATTTCACAAAAACAGCAGCTCCATTTAATCTTCATAGTATATGCGCCATGGAGAGTGTTATTTCAGTACTGTCAGAGATGTAGTTCAAGAGTAATTGAATGATAAAGTATCCCCCTCCCGCCCCTTTTACCAAGTGTAAGGCACCTCCCCTCAGATGTGGAATCTGGTCCACAGAACAGACAGATCACAGCAAGGGACAATCTTCTTCAAGTGAGAACAATGAAAGCCCTTTGACAGGTTTTTCCCTTATGTTAATTGAAGATTGTGCCTCTCTGCAATCCACTTGGACACCACCCTGCTGCTCTGAGGTGAGCAGTGTTATATCAGTAAAAGGGACAGGAGGGGGATACTTTATCATTCAGTTACTCTTGAACTACAACTCTGACAGAATTGAAATAACACTCTCCATGGCCCAAATACTATGATGATTAATTAGAGCTGATTTTATTTTGTAACATTACTATCCCTTTAAACATCATAATACCTCTTTAACTTTTCAGAGTCCAACCTTAAACTCTGCAGCAACTAATGGGTTAATGTCCTGAATTTCCTAGACTCGTGCTTGGTTTCTGGAAAGAACAAAAAAAGGAAACAAATGCAATTTTCAAGCCAATTAGGGTATTATTCCACAGAAATTAATTGACCTCAGTGGGAATTATGAAGCCATGTTTGGAACCATTCTATTGAATAGATTAAAAAATATATACTTCCCCTAACCCCTACCTTATTTCCATGAAAAAGACAAAACCCCCCGCCCCCCAAAAAACAACAACAAATAAAAACAGAGCGAGAAAAAAATTTCAGAGAATAAATGGCTCACTTGTAATGCTAGTAGACTATTAACTGGTGTAATATTTTATTAACCCTTTGAGTGATATCTCCAACAAACAGAGCTGGACATCTCGCTAGCATTTATGGGGTTAACCCTTTAAGTGGTAGAGGGGTACGCAATGCATTGCTTTGCAATGCGTTGCGCACCCCTCTGACACTGAAAGGGTTAATAGCTAAAGGAGTCGTAAACCTTTAAATGAAAAAAAATATATATTGTAGGGCTTTTCCTGTTGACTTAAAGGGATAGTAATACTTCGTTTTAACTTTATTTTATTTTGTAGGCATTAAAAAAACATGAAGAACGATATAAGTCTTATCTCTGAAACCTTTATGGTTTAAGAGATATTCACAAAGAAAGTATCCCCCTCCCGCCCCTGATGTAACACTGTTCAACCAGATCAGAAGGGAGATGCCCAGGTAGACTGCAGAGAGGGACAATCTTCAATTAAGATAATTGAAAAAGCTGAAAAACTTGTCAAGGGGGGAAGGGCTTTCATTGTTTTCATACAAAGAAAATTGTCCCCTTCTGTTATCTGTCCTGTCATACAACCAGACTCACATCTGAGAAGAGATGGCTTACACTAGGTAAAAGGGGCGGGAGGGGAACTTTGCTTGTGAATATCTCATAAACCATAAAGGTTTGAGAGATAAGACTTATATCATTCTTCATGTTTTTTAATGCCTACAAAATAAAATAAAGTTAAAACGAAGTATTACTATCCCTTTAAATTAGGGTACAGCCAATGCTGAGAGATGCATATTTCCAAAAGTATTACAGTTTAAACCTGTGTTTTTTTTTTACATTAGCAGTGTCCTCTAGTGATCAAATTCAAATTAGTTATTCTGTTACATTCTAATGGAGAGGAAAGTCGGTGACACACAGCTCTCCATAGAATGTGATAGAAACTGCTGAGTCACTTCCTGTCAGTTAGAACTATCAGGAAGTAATCACTGTAACTTCATTTCCTGGTTATTTGAACTGTTGTAAATAATAATAAAACAACTGCCAGCAGTGGGAGTGACCTTGTTTTACTCAGCAGAAAAAACTCTATAACATAAGTGTTTTCATAAAAAAGTTTGCTGCTCCTTTAAGCGAGCTCTTGTAGTTATAATTAAAATGACAATAAACCATCTTTTAGACTTAACATATTCTGCAAGTCCAGAAAACATAAATTCAAATAGTCTAGACTTTTAATTTCTTACCCATTTGTTTTACACTTCCCTGATATAAAAGTGAGCATGGTGGATGTTTTTTCCAGAGAGCTTTCTGTCAAAGACTGTGGAAAGAGGAAGAGTGATACAATGTATCATTATCCTTGCAACAGAAAAGCCTGCATTCCATCTGTTTATTAGAGTACACAGAGCACTCAGGGCTGCAGGATTAATGCTACATTGTATCACATTTCTGTTCTCACAGTTCCTGGGGGTAAACGCTCTTGAAACAGAGATCCAGGTCGCTCACTGTCAGGTATATATAAAAGACTAAAACAACAGGTGAAGATTATGAAAAGTATATTCGATATGACTTTACATATTATTCAATTTAAGAATATGTAAAATCAAAAAGGAGGTGGACTGCAACTTTAACCCTTTAGTGACAAGGGCCTTTTAACACTAGAGGACCAGTGCAATTTTGTCCTTTGTTCATCTGTAATTTCCCTCTAATTCAAGTTGTACACCCAGACAAATTATAGCCATTTTTAAGCATAAGTACAGTTTTATTTTGATATCACATTTATAGGGATAACCCACCATTTCTTCAAATAAAAATAAAAAAATGAGAAAAAACATTAATTTTTATAGGTTTTCCTGTCATAATTTGTGATCAATTGATCCAGTTTTAATAGGGACTGGAAAAAAGGCATGAACCTCCCAAATGTCCCCTTTTATTGGAGGGTAATGTCCCTCTGAGGCAATAATTTCTATGTACCTCTTTCCCACCCTGGTGTCCCTGTGATTAGGAGATCAGATTGTGTGGTGTGTATAGAAGTGTATCACCCTGGTGTCCCTGTGTTTAGGAGATCAGACTATGTGGTGTGTATATAAGTGTATCACCCTGGTGTCCCTGTTTTTAGGAGATCAGACTGTGCGGTGTGTATATAAGTGTATCACCCTGGTGTCCCTGTGTTTAGGAGATCAGACTGTGCGGTGTGTATATAAGTGTATCACCCTGGTGTCCCTGTGTTTAGGAGATCAGACTGTGCGGTGTGTGTATATAAGTGTATCACCCTGGTGTCCCTGTGTTTAGGAGATCAGACTGTGCGGTGTGTATATAAGTGTATCACCCTGGTGTCCCTGTGTTCAGGAGATCAGACTGTGCGGTGTGTATATAAGTGTATCACCCTGGTGTCCCTGTGTTTAGGAGATCAGACTGTGTGGTGTGTATATAAGTGTATCACCCTGGTGTCCCTGTGTTTAGGAGATCAGACTGTGTGGTGTGTATATAAGTGTATCACCCTGGTGTCCCTGTGTTTAGGAGATCAGACTGTGTGGTGTATATATAAGTGTATCACCCTGGTGTCCCTGTGTTTAGGAGATCAGACTGTGTGGTGTGTATATAAGTGTATCACCCTGGTGTCCCTGTGTTTAGGAGATCAAACTCTGTGGTGTGTATATAAATGTATCACCCTGGTGTCCCTGTGTTTAGGAGATTAGACTGTGTGGTGTGTATAGAAGTGTATCACCCTGGTGTCCGTGTGTTTAGGCGATCAGACTGTGTGGTGTGTATAGAAGTGTATCATCCCCCTGGTGTCCCTGTGTTTAGGAGATCAGACTGTGTGGTGTGTATGTAAGTGTATCACCCTGGTATACCTGTGTTTAGGAGATCAGACTGTGTGGTGTGTGTATATAAGTGTATCACCCTGGTGTACCTGTGTTTAGGAGATCATACTGTGTTGTGTGTATATAAGTGTATCACCCTGGTGTCCCTGTGTTTAGGAGATCAGATAATGTGGTGTGTATATAAGTGTATCACCCTGGTGTCCCTGTGTTTAGGAGATCAGACTGTGTGGTGTGTATATAAGTGTATCACCCTGGTGTCCCTGTGTTTAGGAGATCAGACTGTGTGGTGTGTATATAAGTGTATCACCCTGGTGTCCCTGTGTTTAGGAGATCAGACTGTGTGGTGTGTATATAAGTGTATCACCCTGGTGTCCCTGTGTTTAGGAGATCAGACTGTGCGGTATGTATATAAGTGTATCACCCTGGTGTCCCTGTGTTTAGGAGATCAGACTGTGTGGTGTATATATAAATGTATCACATTGCTCTACAGCAATAAAACTCACATTAATGTCTGTATAAACGTCATTTTATGTTATTATACATTAGTCTGTGGAAATAAAATACTTTGGTCTTGTTCTAAATTAAAGGGGAACTTTCACCTCATAACATTTTTTTTACCATAGGTTTAGTTAATAAAGTGCTATTAGGAAAGGTTTTTTTTTTTTCTAAATGTACATACTTTTAAAGGTATTTCATCTTCTGTCTGTGCCGGTCAGCATGATGCAGTACGTTGAATCTTCTGCACAGCTCTTCTACACTTCCTAATTCTCCTCCCACTCCCTCCCAGCTGCCGTGTGGTGTGAATGGCTTCTATGGTTACATCAAGCTTCTATTAGCATTACACTGAGGTTGCAACTACAGTACAATGCTGACCGGAGCTTGATGTAATGATAGAAGCCATTCACAACACAATGAAGGGAAGAGTGAACACGCTCCCTGGGACAGCTGGGAGGGAGGTGGGAGGAGAAGAAGAGCTGTGAAGAAGATTCAGGGTGCCTCATTATGCAGAAGTGCACAGCTTGAAGATGAAATATCTTTAAAAGTATGTACATTTAGAAAAAAAAAATCCTAATAATACTTAACTAAACCTATGGTAAAAAATGTTATGAGGTGAATGTTCCCCTTTAATTATTCAGTGACACAAAGAGGTGTCACTAGGTCATCAAGTGACCAAAACTGCTCTACATCTAGTTCAGCCCCCATCATCTAAAATGTAATTAATTGTGGCTCCTATTGTGTTCATTTCCACTGCTGGCCGTTATCTTCTCTGCTTCTTTCTTCCTCATGATCACAAGGAAGAAGAGAGGGGCAGAGAACACTGAAAAAGGCAATGTATAGTGTACATTGCCTTTGCCATTGGCTTTACCGGCACATGGAGTCGCTGTAGCAGCAATCACATGTCTATCAAGAAGTCTATGATGGACCAGTACCATCATTACCCCTTCTGGTCCGTCACTCATTGGTAAGGGGTTAATATTATTTAGTTCCGGCATATTCCACAGCACTGTATAGGAGCAACAAGACATAACACACTGAATAACTGGGATATAAATTAATACTCAATAAGGGGAAACAAGTGAGATTAACCCCTTAAGAACCAGTGATCCAGGGAAGTTACCTTCCCTTAAGGACCGATTTGATCCTTGCCGACGCGCCGGTACATGTGACCTGTTACGCGTACTGGCGCACCGCTTTGAGGCCTAAGAGAGAGCACTCCGGTCTTGGAGCGATCAATTTTAGGCCCCGTTTTTACTTACAGCTCTCCCGGTAGAGCGCTGTAAGTAAAAACTACGTGACGTGCTATGACCGTCACTGGTCCTTAAGGGTATAAGGACCGTGACGGTCATAGCACGTCACATAGTCCTTAAAGGGTTAAAAACATTAAGCCTAGTCTGTGTTGGTGATTGTTGCAATAACAAAATCCACAGAATAGATATCATTGTTTTCTATGGGGTAATTCTTATGGGTAACTTTTACAGCTACGTTCATTTTCAGTGGCGTCCTTGTGTTGCTGTAATATCTAACAGTGGCTCATGTGAACCGGACCTAAACCGATGCCTAAAGGACAGTTATCACTAGAGTTTACAATCTCTAGGAAGTGATATGAATTGATACAAAATGTCTACGTGTTTGATCTTACTGCACTATCCAATCACAAAGTCTATTCCAACTCGAACAGAGTGAGGACAGTAACGGACTATGTGGCTGACATCCAGTTACTAGCGTCAGGGAGGACAGAGGAGAGTGCATTGATTTCATCTTTTGACTGCCAGAGGGGTGCCAAGTACCCCTCTGGCACTCGAATGGTTAAAATGGCATGTTTTGCTTAATTATATTAACTCTTTGAATGCCAGAGGGGTGTGCAACGAAATCCTGTGACACTCAAAGGGTTAATATGATACAGTGCTAAAGAAATGTTTTCATCTTGTATCTCTTAACCCCTTAAGGAC
Source organism: Rhinophrynus dorsalis (assembly GCA_037306005.1). Lineage (NCBI taxonomy): Eukaryota > Metazoa > Chordata > Amphibia > Anura > Rhinophrynidae > Rhinophrynus > Rhinophrynus dorsalis. The sequence continues at coordinate 111,965,369 of CM074728.1, read as the reverse complement.
CAGCCTTGTGTGGCTGGCACTTAAGCACCACGCAACATTTTTTTTCCCCACTAACCGATTCAGTGCTCCTTGAATGGAGTGCAGTTGCATGGGGAGCCCTGAAATCCGTGATGTGCCAGGACCGTTGTTGGCTCTTATCGAAAGTTTTACCCATAACGGTCTTGGCATGTCATGGGTCCTTATGGGGTTAATATCGATCAAGAAAATGTCACCACTACAGCCACCGGCTAAGCTCATTTGTATGGTGATCATTAAAAATGTCAGTAATTACTGTCAGCATACACTGACCTCCCTTTAACTGCCTTCCATATTGAACCCACTCAGGTTTGCAAAGGGTTACAGTGCACAGCTCATTACCTATTCATCTAAGCAAGTTTGATGTTTTAATAACTGACAAATCTGCAAGTCTGAGACATCGGGGGAGTCAATGACAACTCCTTCTGAGAACATTCTTCAGCTCTATTGGGGCTGAATTCCATCAGGGCCGTCTAAGGGACAGTCACGATTCAAAATAAATTCAGCTCTTATTAATCACTATAGTTTTTGAACCATGTAGAGCATTATTATAATTCTGTATGAGGTGTAGATCCAGAGTAATTGAATTATAAAGAATCCCCCTCCCTCCCTTTTGATCTTGTAAGCCACCTCCCATCAGATGTGGAATCCGCTCATTGGACCGGACAGTTCACAGCAAGGGACAATCTACTGGCTGTGAGCATAAGGAAAACACTGGCCCCCTTGACGAAGAAGGGCAGGTTTTTCCTTATGCTAAGCGAAGATTGTGCCTCACTGCGATCCATCCGGACCGGCTTGCTGTGCAGCGTTACATAGGTAAAAGGGGTGGGAGGGGGGCACTTTATAATTGAATTACTGTGCAGGGGAGGGCTGGCAACTTGTGGCCTGGGGGGCAAATACAATCAAGTGGTCCATTTCAACTATTATTCCATCCCACTGTCCCAGCCCATCCCCTTTTGTTCATATTAAACTTGTTATTAATGCTGTGAAGTAAGGCAAATGATACCACAGAGCTTACAACTGGAATGAGCCTACACTAGTGATAACACAGAGCATACAGTTCAAATGGAGTTACACTAGAGATAACATAGAGCTTACAATTGAATGGAAGCTAGACTAGTGATACCACAAAGCTTAAAAATGTAAAGCTACACTAGTGATACCATAGAGCTTACAATGGCAATGGGTTATGCTACTAGAGGTACCACTAGCTCTGTGGTATCACTAGTGCAGCTCCATTTAAGTTGTAAGCTTTGTGATATCACTAGTGCAGCTCCATTTCAGTTGTAAGCTCTGTGGTAACACTAATGTAGCTCCATTTCAATTGTAAGCTCTGTGGTATCACTAGTGCAGCTCCATTTAAGTTGTAAGCTTTGTGATATCACTAGTTCAGCTCCATTTACAGCAGCAAAGAGGAGATTGAGTGAGGCAGTGGCCCACCAGCCCAGACCTATGACCGGCCCAGGGGGCAATTGCCCCTCTGCCCCCCAGGCCAGCCCTCCCCTGTTACTGTGGAACTACACTTTGTACAGAATTATAATAATGCTCAACATGGCCCAAAAATATAAATAGCTGTATTTATTTCAAAACATTGCTATTGCTTTAAAACCTTTATTGAGCCAAAATGAGTTTGGGCTGGTGCACACATTGTCGTGGTGTTGGAATTCTATTCCTTGGTCAGCACCCTCCGCAACGAGTGTTGGTAGCATGAACTCTTGTTTTATGCCTAACTAGTTTTAAAGCCCGTATACACGGGCCAATACTAGCGGCGCTGCAGTCATGCAGCGGGACAGACTACCCGAACGTGCCGCGGCTGATATGGAGTGGGATGCTCTGAATTCAGACCGTAGTCTCTCTGTGCACCTCGGTGCGGTCTAAATTCGGAGCGCCCCACTCCGTATCAGACGCGGAGTGGGCAGTCTGTACTGTGCGCGCGTGCAGCCATCTCTACTGCACATGACGGTTTTTGACAAACACACTTAGCGAATTATAATATAGGATGCTCGTCACTTTTTGCTGTTGCCACAACTCACTCTAAATATTGTGAGTAATGGGAACATTTAAGGAAACTAGCCAACGTTTGATGTTTGACATAGTGTCAAACATCGACCGTGAGCTAGATACTTTGTCAGCCTTCTCAACAGTAACCCTAAAAGTACCCCCTTGCCCTTCACTACACTTAACATAACCAACAATACAAAAGAAAATCCTAGTGCTAACACTAACCTATGGTCCATTTCCACTCCCCACACATGTAACAATAATACACTCACCTTGATGTTGGCGGTTCAGCAGTGTTTCCTTCACCCTGGTCCTCCTGCATCTTCTCCTGAAATAAAATAAAGAAATAAACAAAAGCATAATATTTCCCTGTAGCTGATACCTAATATAAAATAAAACAAAAAACCTACAGCTGGTCCTGCTCCCGGCATTGCCCGAGCCTGTGTGAGGGATAAAAACAGAGATTGGCTTTTATATGGCCAATCTCTGTTCTGATTGGGTCCAGCAGTCCCACTGGCTGGGATGTGGGGTTTTGCAGGGCATAGAACGTGCCCTGGAGTAACCACACCTCCCAGCCAATCAGCATCTAGCTGGAGGGGTCTCTGAGGAGAACATAATCATCCCTCCAGCTATTCAATGATAAGGTTTATTTGGGGTGCATATTCTAACCTATTTGTTCAATGTTACATTCGTGAAAATCACCTGAATCAATCAAAGCATCATCTACTGGTATCGTGGCTAACTACTGTGAGTCGGGTTAGTGCTGGGAGTGCGCAGGGCCGGATTTCCCAATAGGCAGAGTAGGCAACTGAATAGAGGCCCCAGTTACGAGGGGAAGTGCCTTAACTGTGCTGTTTACACCCTTACAGGTTATTATTTAACCCCTTGAATTCTAGAGAGAACTCAAAAGCATTCTCCGCAATGTATTGGAAATCTTTTCAGCAATCAATAGGTTAAAGCCTTTTTTTTTATTCCTTCTCGTAATAGGACAAGGGTATTTTCTGTGATAGGAAATTGTGGATGGGAATGGGGGCTGGATCATGTGATGAGTGGAGGTGTGGCCATGGGCGGAGCTAAAGGCTTCTAGAATGTCTTGCTTGTTATAAATCCAACCATTATAGTGTGTGTAGAAGTAATTCTTTTCCACTCGGTTCTACTGCAGTGTTCTTTGCACCCTGATAATGAACTTTGGTCCCATTACAAGGCACATCACTGTGTTTTATGATTTCAGAAATACTGGCTGCCTTGTACTTTGGCAGGTTAAGAAACCAGATGATGATGGATGAGTTTATAAGGATTTGCTGATCACTCATATAAACCAGCTTAATAGTTGCGGCCCGATTCTAGAAAGCAGAAGTTGATTAATGGGGCTCCTGGCTTTGGGCAAATTTGCTTTATATTTCTTCGTCTCTTCCCATTAATAATTATCTGGGAGTACAAAACAGTTGGCGTGATGGAAAGGAGAACTCAATGCCACCTGCTGGAAGAATTATTAACCCTGCTCAGTGTATTTGAACAACATACAAGTACAAATTTTTTTTTAAACCCTTTCGAGTGCCAGAGGGGTACGCAACGCATTGCAAAGCATTGCGTACCCCTGTGGCACTCAAAAGGGTTCAAGCTGATATTTTAAGAGATAAAAAAGCTTTGTTTTAAATAACTGAGCCCAGTACATATAATATCACCTGCGAGCGCTGCTGAAGGAGGATTTGTTTTAACTTTTTTTTTGGTCTGGTTGTATGAGGGGAAAAAAGATTAACCCCTTGGATGCAAGAAATGTCTCCAATGCATGGGGAAACAATGCACTGGATCAAAGAAAAATAAAGAAAAAGCACAAAAACTCCTGAGATTAGCCTCTGTGTCCACAATATTAGCAAGAATTTATAGATCTACTTACAAGATAATTGCTTCTAAGGAAAACCCGTGTCCCATGCGGCTTTGTCCTATGGAAAGTGGAAACATCCTCCATTGATTCGGGTCTGGGAGAGCACACAGTAACACCAGTATCCACAAACAGCTTCTGTCCACCTCGTAAAGATCTTGTGGGTAGGAGAGGAAAAAACACATTCTAAGAGTATTTCTGTAACAATGAAGAAATACAGATAGGGTGCACACATCCCGCAATGCCCATGACTGTCCCTTATTGGAGGTCTGTGTCCCGTGTCCCGGGTCACCCCCCACCGGGACAACAAAGAGACCAGGAATGGAGCAACACACACCAGTCCAGCCAGCCAATGAAATGTATTTGCTACAAATACAGCAAATGCATTTCATTGGCTGGCTGGACTGGTGCATGCGAGACAGCTGGGATGGAGCAGGAATGCTGGTGCTGCAAGTGAGACCCTCGACTGAGGCTCCCGCCAGCACTGACCATCTTTCTGAGGTTGTTCCCACTGGGAAATCTTACTCTGTGTCAGCCTCAGAAAGATGGTCAGCGCCGGCGGGAGCCTCAGCCGCAAGACTAGGGTGACCACATGTCCTGGAATGGCAGAACGGAAATGTAGTCAGCCTAAATACAGATATACACCCCAAATAGGAGCTACTCATCAGATAGCTGTGGAAACAGATGTAAAACAAGCCCGACCAGGCTCAAACAGACAGATACCAGAGGGGATATTATACAAAATTTTTATGAATATACTGTATCCCTACATGTTTTGTAAGATGCTCTTACTTCTTCAGGGGATAACATACAATATTCACAGTTGCACTTATATATATAAAATACAAAGTAAAAACATACCATAGGTGTCTCTGATGGACTCGCGTTGTCTCCATCTTATCTGTACCGTAGCGAGGCTAGAGACCAATGCACTGGATACATCTCTAGCATTCAAAGGATAATGTATGTGTTACATTGATTTTCTGTGATTCTGCAAATTTTTTTAGCATTTAAATGCCACTGCTGGCAGATGTTTTATTAACACATTATTACAGTTCAAACTGTCCAAAAGTAGTGGAACAATTTCTATCACAATCTATGAAAAACTGTAGTCCGTCACTCCCTTCTCCCATTCTATAATATAAAAGACCAGAATGTTTGTCCGTTGCAGTCATGCACAGTAGCAGTGGCGTAATTATAGGGGTTGCAGGGGTTGCACCTGCGACCGGGCCCGTCGCTCCAGGGGCCCGGTCGCCCCTGCGACCCCCTCACCTGATGCCCGCAATTAAGTAATGCAGAGCTCTGGGGCTCTGTGTTACGAGAGTGCCGGACTGCCAGAGGGAGATCAGTATTCCTTCCACCACACCGGCACTCTCGTAATGCAGAGCACTGAGAGATGACATCATCATGACATCATCTCCCAGCGCTCTGCATTACTGAAGAGAACCGCGTGGGAGAAGAGGTCTGTGCAGAAAGAGGCACAGACCTGTCCTCTGCCACTGCACCACCAGGGAGGTAGAAGATTTAGGGGCAATGTGGAAGGGGCATTGTGAAGATTGAGGGGCATTGTGGAAGGGGCAATGTGGAGATTGGGGGGCATTGTGGAAGGGGTGATGTGGAGATTGAGGGGCATTGTGGAAGGGGTGATGTGGAGATTGAGGGGCAATGTGGAAGGGGTGATGTGGAGATTGAGGGGCACTGTGAAAGGGGTGATGTGGAGATTGAGGGGCATTGTGGAAGGGGTGATGTGGAGATTGAGGGGCAATGTGGAAGGGGTGATGTGGAGATTGAGGGGCATTGTGGAAGGGGTGATGTGGAGATTGAGGGGCAATGTGGAAGGGGTGATGTGGAGATTGAGGGGCACTGTGAAAGGGGTGATGTGGAGATTGAGGGGCATTGTGGAAGGGGTGATGTGGAGATTGAGGGGCAATGTGGAAGGGGTGATGTGGAGATTGAGGGGCACTGTGAAAGGGGTGATGTGGAGATTGGGGGGCATTGTGGAAGGGGTGATGTGGAGATTGAGGGGCACTGTGAAAGGGGTGATGTGGAGATTGGGGGGCATTGTGGAAGGGGTGATGTGGAAGGGGTGATGTAGAGATTGAGGGGCACTGTGGAAGGGGTGATATGGAGATTGAGGGGCATTGTGGAAGGAGAAATGTGGAGATTGAGGGGCATTGTGGAAAGGGCAATGTGGAGATTGGGGGGCATTGTGGAAGGGGCGATGTGGAGATTGAGGGGCACTGTGGAAGGGGTGATGTGGAAATTGAGGGGCATTGTGGAAGGGGCGATGTAGAGATTGAAGGGCACTGTGGAAGGGGTGATGTGGAGATTGGGGGGCATTGTGGAAGGGGCGATGTAGAGATTGAAGGGCACTGTGGAAGGGGTGATGTGGAGATTGAGGGGCATTGTGGAAGGAGAAATGTGGAGATTGGGGGGCATTGTGGAGATGGGGGCATCGTTTTGGTCCACCTAAGGACCTTTATCAAGACAACAAAATGGAGTCTCATCTTCTGATTTAAGCCCAAGCCTGTCCAGGTGTCGCTCGTGCAGCTGGTGACGTCATCACTCACAGAACCTTGATAGGTTGCTGTTGAGTGGACACACCGCATTGGTCACTGCAACGTTTGAGTGATAACTTGTGCGAAAAACAAATTGGAGTTGTGAGATTAAGACAATAATAATTGTATTCTGCAATGGGTGATAACATCATGCAGTAGTATAAGTGATCCCGATTACTGTATATCATAATGTTTATTTACTGAGCAAGGAACTTTGTTGCAGAATCCTCTAAGGTCACATTGTATGTAGGGATTATATATATATATTATATACATATAATCCAGATTCTGCAGAACCATGTAAGCATTCTCAGATAGAGAAATACCACTGTCCAGATAAAGGCTACACGAAAGGTATTTAGGTATACCAGACTGTTGTATGAAGGGCCTCTGCGTAGGAAAGGATTTCTGTAATTAACTATGCTAGTGCTCTACTCCATAACTCATTTATTCCTCGGGCCTCAACCCACCAGAACTCCTGCAACATTTAAATAAGAGAACTCAATGCTGTACAAGGGCAAACAGATGAAGGAGTGCCTTATGAATACCAATATGAAAGGTGCATTAATTACAAACGTGTGGAATGAGGGAAAAAATAACAACATATTGTTTATTGACACAGCAGATATTAAAGGACACTAACACAAGTCGCCCCCCAATTTTTAGGCATATAGCGATTAGCTTCTTAAAGGGATAGTAATACTTCATTTTAACTTTATTTTATTTTGTAGGCATTAAAAAAACACGAAGAATGATATAAGTCTTATCTCTGAAACCTTTATGGTTTAAGAGATATTCACAAGGAACGTATCCCCCCCAGTTCAGCCAGATCAGAAGGGAGATGCCCAGGTAGACTGCAGAGAGGGACAATCTTCAATTAAGATAAGGGAAAAAGCTGAAAAACTTGTCAAGGGGGGAAGGGCTTTCATTGTTCTCATACAAAGAAAATTGTCCCCTTCTGTTATCTGTCCTGTCATACAACCAGACTCACATCTGAGAAGAGATGGCTTACACTAGGTAAAAGGGGCGGGAGGGGAACTTTGCTTGTGAATATCTCTTAAACCATAAAGGTTTGAGAGATAAGACTTATATCATTCTTCGTGTTTTTTTAATGCCTACAAAATAAAATAAAGTTAAAACGAAGTGTTACTATCCCTTTAATAGTGATATTATCTCACACATGTACCAGGTTCTGAATTAATCCTTTCTCTTCGGAAACTGACGGCCAGGCTTCTTGTGTTAGAGCCGTCTGCACGCCTGCGCCGTCAGTCCCTTCCAGTGCCGTAAGGCACCATGCAGCGCCTCCTAGAGGAGACCGGGACGGACAGCGCAGGTGCGCAGACGTCTCTAAGACAAGATGTATGCGCTGATGCCTGGTTTCCGGTCTCCCAAGATTAAGGATTACTTCAGAACCTGGTACTTGTGTGAGATAATAGCACTATTAAAGGGATAGTAATGTGTCATATTAAAAGCAGCTCTAATTAATCATCATAGTATTTGGACTTTGGAGAGTGTTATTTCAATTCTGTCAGAGTTGTAGTTCACGAGTAATTGAATGATAAAGTATCCCCCTCCCGCTCCTTTTACTGATGTATTTTATTTTGTAGGCATTAAAAAAACATGAAGAATGATATGTCTCTTCTCTCAAACCTTTATGGTTTGAGAGATATTAACAAGCAAAGTTTCCCCTCCCGTCTCTTTTACCTAGTGTAAGCCACCTCCTCTCAGATGTGGAATGCAGTCCATAGACCAGACAGGTAACAGCAGGGCACAATCTTCTTCCTATTAGAACAATGAAAGCCCTGCCCTCCTTGACAAGTTTTTCAGGTTTTTCCCTTATCTTAATTGAAGATTGTCCCTCTCTGCAGTCTACTTGGGCACCTCCCTTCTGATCTGGCTGAACAGTGTTACATCAGTAAAAGGGGCGGGAGGGGGATACTTTGACATTGAATTACTCTTGAACTACAACTCTGACAGAATTGAAATAACACTCTCCAAAGTTCAAATTCTATGATGATTAATTAGAGCTGCTTTTATTATGACACATTACTATCCCTTTAACAACATAAGCATTGCATAAACAAGTAACCTATGGATAGGAAGGTGCGCATATGCAAGTTTAGGATTAGATTTTAGGGACCTAACATAAATGTCATTGGTTGTTACAATGTTTTAAAGAGTATAAATACATGCATCTGTTTGTAATGCATCTTTCTGATACACCTGAGGAAGTGGAGGTTAAGCTCCACGATACGCGTTGGGTCACCATTTGCATTCAGACTGAGCCGGGTCCCTCCCATGCCCCCTGTGAGAACCCGCCTCTCGCTCCCAGTTCTCTGTTCCATCATTTCGCCGACAGCGTCGGCCTACACACGTGCACTCCGGTGCTCCACATCTCCATTTGCTACAACCTTGGAGAACTTTTCCATCTTCACTCACACGGAGTGGTCTGTCTGGCATTCAACCAAGGACACTACAGAAGGAGACACTGTGACCATCTTGGCACCGGTGACAGCGGGAAAGGACGGACACAGTACATTGGCTACAGGGGTAGGGACCCCGATACGTACAAAGCCCAAGACGGGCATCATGTGAGTGCATTTTATTACTGTTTTTATTGCCTTTTCCAATAAATCTACTATGCTTAGATATTATTGCACTTTGTTTCCTCTTGTGTTTTGCGCTCAGATCATATGAGAATTACTAACATAAATTAACTGCATTTTGGAAATGCTAGAAGGAAATACATGATATTTAAAATAATATAACCCCAATTTATTTTTTTTTTGTGTTAGTTTCCCTTTAAAAGCAAAGGAACTCAGATGCAAGAAAAAGGAGACAGGTCCGCTCCTTATTCTTCTGGTTGTCAGCTGTTGGCCCTTCAGCTGTTGGGGACTGCAACTCCCATCCTGCCCTACCAGCTACTGGTTATAGGGATGATAGTCCCTTTTCTCTTAACCCTTTGAGTGCCAGAGGGGTACGCAACGTATTGCAAAGCAATGCATTGCGTACCCCTCTGGCACTCAAAGGGTTAATATCTGCTTAGTTATTAAATAAATTTGGTCTTATTTCCAATCATCCTTATTGGTTCACTTTTGCAAATAATTCACATTTGATGTTGGGACTCGTAATACCCTCGCTCATTGGTTACATTGTTACACAATAAAATATAGGTTGAAAAAAAAGTCCATCAAGATCAACTTTTTTGCAGCAATAAATCCCAGAAACTGACAACTATATAATCTGTCCTCTCTCAAAGATGGGTGTTTATCTATTATACAGGACTTCCGATTGAGAATGATTAATGCAAAGTATAACCGTCTATGTTCCCTTCTCCTAGAAATGTATCTATTCATCTCTTAAATGTATCCATTCTATCTACCAGAGGCGTAATTAGAATTCACTGGGCCCTGGTGCAAAAATTGCAATGCTCCATATGACCACATTGCCTCCAATGTCCTCCTCTCCACATTGCCCCCAACTCTCCACATTGCCTCCAATGTCCTCCTCTCCACATTGCCCCCAACTCTCCACATTGTCCCCGATGTCCACCTCTCCACATTGCCCCAATGTCCTCCTCTCCACATTGCCACCAATGTCCTCCTCTCCACATTGCCCCCAATTTCCTCCTCTCCACATTGCCCCCAACTCTCCACATTGCCTCCAATGTCCACCTCTCCACATTGCCCCCAACTCTCCACATTGCCTCCAATGTCCTCCTCTCCACATTGCCCCCAACTCTCCACATTGTCCCCGATGTCCACCTCTCCACATTGCCCCAATGTCCTCCTCTCCACATTGCCACCAACTCTCCACATTGCCCCCAATTTCCTCCTCTCCACATCGCCCCAACTCTTCACATTTTCCCCAATTTCCTCCTCTCCACATTGCCCCCAACTCTCCACATTGCCCCCAATGTCCACCTCTGCACATTACCCCCAATGTCCACCTCTCCACATTGCCCCCATTGTCCTCCTCTCCACATTGCCCCCAATGTCCACCTCTCCATGTTGCCCCCAACTCTCCACATTGCCCCCAATGTCCACCTCTCCACATTTCCCCCAATGGCCTCCTCTCCACATTGCCCCCAATGTCCTCCTCTCCACATTGCCCCCAGTGTCCACCTCTCCACATTGCCCCCAATGTCCTCCTCTCCACATTGTCTCCAACTGTCCACATTGCCCCCAATGTCCACCTCTCCACATTGCCCCCAGTGTCCACCTCTCCACATTGCCCCAACTCTCCACATTGCCCCCAATTTCCTCCTCTCCACATTGCCCCCAACTCCCCACATTGCCCCCAATGTCCTCCTCTCCACATTGCCCCCAACTCTCCACATTGCCCATAATTCTCCACATTGCCCCCAATGTCCTCCTCTCCACATTGCTCCCAACTCTCCAGATTACCCCCAATGTCCTCCTCTCCAAATTGCCGCCAACTCTCCACATTGCCCCCAACTCTTCACATTTTCCCCAATTTCCTCCTCTCCATATTGCCCCCAACTCTCCACATTGCCTCCAATGTCCACCTCTGCACATTACCCCCAATGTCCACCTCTCCACATTGCCCCCAATGTCCACCTCTCCATGTTGCCCCCAAACTCCACATTGCCCCCAACTCTCCACATTTCCCCCAATGGCCTCCTCTCCACATTGCCCCCAATGTCCTCCTCTCCACATTGTCTCCAACTGTCCACAATGCCCCCAATGTCCACCTCTCCACATTGCCCCAACTCTCCACATTGCCCCCAATGTCCTCCTCTCCACATTGCCCCCAGTGTCCACCTCTCCACATTGCCCCCAGTGTCCACCTCTCCACATTGCCCCAACTCTCCACATTGCCCCCAATGTCCACCTTTCCATATTGCCCCCAATTTCCTCCTCTCCACATTGCCCCCAACTCCCCACATTGCCCCCAATGTCCTCCTCTCCACATTGCCCTCAACTCTCCACATTACCCCCAATGTCCTCCTCTCCACATTGCCCCCAACTCTCCACATTGCCCATAATTATCCACATTGCCCCCAATGTCCTCCTCTCTACATTGCCCCCAACTCTCCAGATTACCCCCAATGTCCTCCTCTCCACATTGCCCCCAACGCTCCAACACTGGCCTCAACTCTCCACATTACCTCCAATGTCCTCCTCTTCACATTGCCCCCAACTCTTCACATTGCCCCCAATGTCCTCCTCTCCACATTGTCCTCAACTCTCCACATTGCCCCCAATGTCCACCTCTCCATATTGCCCCCAATGTCCACCACTCTACATTGCCCCAACTCTCCACATTACCCCCAATGTCCTCCTCTCCACATTTCCCCCAACTCTCCACATCTTCACATTGCCCCCAGTGTCCATCTCCTACCTCCCTGGTGGTCCAGCAGTTTGGCAGGAGATGTCTGTGCCTCCTTTGGCACAGACCTTTATTAAGAGCTGCGCTTCCACGCTTTAAGCATCCTATTTCTACTATTGCTCCAGCTCAATGTTCCAGCGCACCCGTTTTTGTTAATGTTATAGCAGGCAGTAATGTTTTGAAGTAAGGCAAGTGATAACACAGAGCTTATAATTGAACTGATGGAAGACTAGTGATATCACAGAGATTACAACTGAAATGGACAAAGGCGTAACTAGAAGCCACAGGGCCCTGGTGCAAGAATTTCCAAGGGCCCTCTGACCACAGTGGCCACCTCCACATTGCCCCCCACCTCCACATTGCCCCCCATCTCCACACTGCCCCTCAACCTCCACATTGCCCCTTCCACAATGCCCCTCAATCTCCACATCACCACTTCCACAGTGCCCCTCAATCTCCACATTGCCCTTCCACAATGCCCCTTAATCTCCACATTGCCTCTTCCACAATGCCCCTCAACCTCCACATTGCCCCTTCCACAATGCCCCTCAATCTCCACATTGCCCCTTCCACAATGCCCCTCAATCTCCACATCACCACTTCCACAGTGCCCCTGAATCTCCACATTGCCCTTCCACAATGCCCCCATCTCCACATTGCTCCCATCTCCACATTGCCCCTTCCACAATGCCCCCATCTCCACAATGCCCCTCAATCTCCACAATGCCCCTTCCACATTGCCCCTAAATCTCCTACCTCTCTGGTGGTCCAGTGGCAGAGGACAGGTCTGTGCCTCTTTCTGGACAGACCTCTTCTCCCGTGTGGTCCTTCAGTAATGCAGGGTGCTGGGAGATGATGTCATCTCCCAGTGCTCTGCATTACGAGAGTGCCCATCTGCTGGAGGGAATACTGATCGCCCTCTGGCAGACCGGCACTCTCGTAATGCAGAGCCCCAGCGATCTACATTACTTAATTGCGGGTGTCAGGCGAGGGTGTTGCAGGGGGCGACTGGGCCCCTGGAGTGACGGGCCCGGTCGCAGGTGTGACCCCTGCGACCTCTATAGTTACTCCACTAGAAATGAAGCTACACTAAATATACTATAAAGCTTACAATTGAAGTGAAGCTGCACAAGTAATACCACATAATTTAGAACTGAAATTGATCTACACCTCTACTGTAGCTCTGTAATCTCGGTTTACAGAAACAAGAGGGAAATTGAGTCAGGTAGTTGCCCACTATGTCATGTCTGTGACCTTGCTTCTGACGGCTGCCGGGTTCTACAGACGCCACGCGTTATGACATCAGATGAGCTCAAGGCCTATAAGACCTGGTTGGGCAGGCCTCGAGTGCCCTAGTATTGGAGTTTCCTCACGTCTTCGTTACCTAGCATTTCTCTGTTTATTGCTCTACCGGTATTGACCTTTGGACTTGCCTCTCGTTCTGCCTCTTGTTCCACCAGCCCTGACCTTGGTTCTGCCTATTCGTTGTGATTCTTCTCAGCCAAACTCTGACCCTCGCTTAAGAACCATATCTGCCAGCCATGACTTTATTTTGCTTGCCCCTGACTACTCTTTTGTTTTTGCCCTTGTTGGTACCGCGCGTCTAGAATTTTTGGCCTTTCTTCGGGTTTCCTTATCATTTTTGTTGGCTCGCTGGCTTCTTCCTTCTACTTACATATTATTTCAGCAACCTACTGTCATCTGTACTACCCATATAGTGCAGAGAAGTTTTCAGGCTGCTAACGCACTGGCCCAGACGTATGACCGGCAATGGTGGCAATTATAACGTGCCTCCCCAGGCCAGCTCTCCCATGATTCCTCCAGTTCATTAATTCATTCTGTTACTCTTGCAGGCACTCTCTCTAATTCTATATCCTGTTTAATAACAGGTTTCCAAAACTGAATTGCATATTGCAAGTGTGGTCTTAATGACCAGTGATACAGTTGTAAAATAATGTTGTCTATTTTGTAACAATATCCCTTTTCATGTAGGATTGTATTTTATTTGCTACGCAAGATTATGAGGTACATTGAAAGGATTTAACCTTTTAAGTGTGATCTTGGACTACAAGTTACCAAGCTTAGAATTCCTCCCAAGCCCTAACAAGGGAAATCATGTCATAGGGAGAGGGTATGATCCATAAATAATTACCAACACATCATATTAGGGATAACAGACCAAAGCTTTATTTAACTATTTTTACTTACATTATTATTGTTCTTATTCAACACAACAATAATTAATCATTAACTGACAGTCCTTGCCAATCCGCTTTCCTTGACACCAAGCATGGCCAAATTGTACGGGCTCATGGTAACATTCCCACACTTCAGCACTACAGCTGATCCCACCGTTCGTCAGCATTTACAGCTGACTCCACCATTCTTCAGCACTTACAGCTGACCTCCACTCTTCAGCACTTATAGCTGACCACCATTTTCAGCACTTACAGCTGATTCCACCATTTCAGCACTTACAGCTGACTCCACCATTTTTCAGCACTTACAGCTGATTCCACCATTCTTCAGCGCTTACAGCTGAGTCTCAAGTAATTACCTCATTGGCCATCCACTTTAGCTTTAATGGGTAACATAACCTCCCGTGACCTAAGTCCGGGGTAAACTCCCAAAGGGCTTCCACCCAAGGATAAAATCCCCTAACTTTACCACATCAGTTATCGATGTCTGAAAACCATGCAAGGACTATCCGCCAACCAAGACACACAGCCATACCACATGAGGGAGGGAGAAATGCTTCCTCTGTCCTCTCCTCCTCCAAACAACAACTCACTTCCTGTCTCCAACCCTTTTATATCCTTTCCTTTTACTCCTCCCAACACATACACTTCCTCCATGAATCAAACCTCCCCCATGACATGTTTCCCCTCCTGTACCCTGCGGTTCCTTCCGGGGAATTTCTTGTCAGGGATGTGTGTGTGTGTGTGGGGGGCAGTAAAGTTGCTTAGGATTGGTGGGTTACTTTGTGAGATAAGAAAGGGGTGGGGAGTCTAAATTAATAAAAGGGGGATACTGGTGGTGTCACTTCCTTTTGGGAACCAAAGAAGAATCGGCCCTCCCTCCCTGTACTTGGGGTTTTTGTGGTATGGCAGTGTTTGGATTGTGTTGGGGTTTAGGTCGTAAAAGCACCTGGCACGTCAATTGTTGGGAATAAATTGTTAACAGGTGGAAGTCAGGCCAGTGGCCTTGGGACATAAAGCACCCGGACCACTGTTATGGGTTGTAGGCACCGCCCACCACTGAGCAGCTAATTGGTTGTGCTGGGACAGGGGAAAATGATGGGCTGAGCCTTGGCTCAGAAGGGTGGGGCATAAGGATTATGCCTGGCAAGTTGGCCAGGACCTGAAGTTGTGTTGTTGTATTATGTAAGAGGTTAATAAAGCTGTGGCCTGGTTTCATCCATATATAAGTTGTGTGTCTTTATTTGATCTGTTCCACATGCCCTGCACATGTCGCTGTAAATGCATTTACATGCAAAGCTGATCTGCTCAGCTTTATGGTAAGGAAATACAGTGTTTATATACAAAGGTGAAGGTGATACATTTCCTTCCTGTACTTGGTATCCCATTTAGATTGTGTTTCTTCAGTCACATTGTATCAGCATGCTGCCAATCCTGTGTCAAATCAGCCGCAAAACTAATGGAGATATTTTGTTTGACTTTGCCTTCTCCTGGACTCCAGCTGGGCAGCTATATACAGTGAAATATATGCAACCATCTTGTCAAAGTGACTTATAAAGAGATGGAAAAAAGAACTTAATCCATAATTTCTCCATCCTTCATCCGTGTCAGACAGCAGATATGGAATAGACAAATAGTAAGATAAAAGCATAAAACTACTCCAACATATCTTCTCTTAAAGGGATAGTAATACTTAAGATGTAAAAACATTGGAGTAACAATAGGGGTCGCAGGGGTCGCACCTGCGACTGGGCCCATCACTCCAGGGGCCCGGCCGCCCCCTGTGGCCCCTCGCCCGGCGCCTGCAACATGTGTGCCAGCTGAGCTCCCTTGTCGGCTGTTTGGTAATGCAGAGCGCTGGGAGATGACATAATCTCCATGACATCATCTCCCATCGCTCTGCATTACTGAAGAGAAGACCGCGTGGGAGCTACAGCTGTATAGAGGTCTGTGCCGAAGGAGGCACAGACCTCTCTTGCCAGTCCGCTGGACTACCAGGGAGGTAGGAAACGGGAAATTTGGAGCTATTGGGGGGCAATGTGGAGATATTATGGGCAATGTGAAGATATTTGGGATGCGAAGATGAGATGGGCAATCGGGGGGGGCATGTGATTGGGGGGGGCCCATGGAAACTTTTGTACCAGGGTCTGGCAGCTTCTAGTTACGCCTCTGTGTAAAAAAAAACATATATTGTAGGGTTTATCCCCCTGAGTAAAACAAAGGAACTCCCACCCCTGAAAGGTGTTTTATTCAAATGTTATTAGAGTTCAAACTTTTTGTTTGTAGGTGCAATATCACAGTGACCTGAAATTGTACAGTGGCGCTGTTGCTACACCATCCTATGGACAGCTCTGTTCAGTTGACCATAAACCTAAATAAAAAAATTCAAGTTTGAGCTGTAATAACTTTTGAATAAAACACCTTTCAGCAGTGGGAGTACATTCGCATTACTCAGGGGGATAAACACTACAATATATACATTTTTTTTACATATTAAGTATTACTATCCCTTTAATTTAAAGGGATAGTAATACTTGCAAATTACTAATCCCCATATTGTAGCTTTGTTAAAAAGAAACTTATTGCCCCCAGTGTCATCTCTCAGACCCTTATGGTGTGAGAGATGATGGCGCTCAAAGTTCCCCCCTCCCTCCCCCTTCCCTGACTGAACGCTGACTGCAGGGGAAGCTGTCGTACGACACTCTTATGTGCATCAGGTGGCTCTGCAGCTGAGCCGAGATCGTGTTTATAAAAAATAAATCTTTCACTAAAACCGTCTTCTACGTGTGCTTGGTTTGTGCTTGGTTTTTGCTTGGTTTGCAAGCACACATAGAAGACGGTTTTAGTGAAAGATTTCTTTTTTATAAACGTGATCTCGGCAATGCTGCAGAGCCACCTGATGCAAATAATACCAGATATCCCTGCAGTCAGCGTTCAGTCAGGGAAGGGGGAGGGAGGGGGGAACTTTGAGTGCTATCATCTCTCAAACCATAAGGGTTTGAGAGATGACACTGAGGGCTATAAATTTCTTTTTAACAAAGCTACAATATGGGGATTAGTAATTTGCTAGTATTACTATCCCTTTAACCCTTCAAGCTCTGTAAAGTGTTAGATGCCCCTTTAGCACTTAAAGGGTTAATAATTAACACACGCATTTACATAACCGTTTCTAGTTGTTTAATTAACCCTTTGAGTGCCAGAGGGGTTGCGCAAAACATTGCACCCCTCTGGCACTCAAAGAGTTAAGAAGAACCGGAACAATTCTCAGATAAATCAAATGCACCATTAGGAAGACATTCAAATACCCACCAATTTAAATAGGCCTTTTAACCCCTTCAGTGCTACGAAGATCTCCAGTGAACTGTTTTTCCCTAAAAAATAAATAAATTACTATTTGTGACCTTTTTGGTTCCAAAGAGATATACAGCGCAATGTTTTCGATACCTTTTTGTGCAAAAAGGGACTTTTTTTTAAAGCGGAACTACCACCCTGCCTAATCTTGCCCCCAAAGAATTACCCATCTGGATACTAGCTGCTAAATAGTGCTAGTCACCAGAATTATTACCACGTTATAGAGAATTCCATACTGCTCCCCGAGTGACAGACAGGAAACAGCGCAGACATCTTTGCACAGTGACGTCTGCGCACCTCCGCTGTCAGTCCCACTCTAGGAGGCGTTGCTAGGAGCCATTCGGTACCGAAAGGGACTGACAGCGCAGGAGCACAGACGTCACTATGGAAAGATGTCTGCGCTGTTTCCTGGCTGTCAGTCCCGGGAGCAGTAGGAATTCTCTAAAAGGAGGTAATAATTCTGGAGATTAGCACGACTGAGCAGCTAGTTGCCAGATGGGTAATTCTTATGGGGCAACTTTAGGCGGGGTGGTAGTTCATCTTTAACCCTTTGAGCTCCAAAGGGGTATGTAACGCATTGCAGACAATCGAAAGTTTAACAATCTTAGATGTTTTTGTTCTCGCTCTCTCTTGCAGACAAAAGAAAACAATTTCAAAACCTGTAAAATAAAATGTAAAAAAGTCCAGTGCCCAATTTACTCATATGTTCAGGGAATGGGGATTCGACATTGTTATAGTGGAACAAAACGAATGCCCATTTCTAATAAAGAGCCGGGGGGACATGATTGTTTATTATAAGTCTTTATTTCCTGTAGATGTTCCTGATTATTAGAACAAATATAAGCAATTAAACTCTTGGGGCTCATTTACATATGACAAGCAATGTTAGCCAGTCTCTTTATTTCCATGGCACGGCAAATAGCAATACCGTCCTCACAATAAGTAATTAGATGGGTACCTATTGTCTGCTTTCATTTTATTGCAGCCATACGGGAATCACTGAGTGGCATCCTAATGAGTTTACGCTTTGTTCCTGATACATATTCACCTGCCGCGGACAAAGAATTCCAATCTAATCCCGACTGGTACAAGATGATACTATTCCTAAAAAACCTGTTAGTGGCACAAAAGAAACAGATTTGCACAAAATAATAGCCAATGACAAAAAGCGTTCTTCTTTTTTCGAAACTATGAAAAGTTTTTCAGCTGCCTGTAAATCAGCGAATAACCACAAACTTCAAGGCTGAGATTTCATAAAGAGCACACTGTCCCCTAGACTAACATGACAAAACAGTGAAGTGTCATTTCTGTCTGGCTACAGGGAACGATCTGTCCAAGAACAAGGTGATAGCCACCCTCTGGTACGTCTCACTAATAGCCGAGTCTCTTCAGGGTCAGCTGCCTTACGCTTCATTGGATAAGGGACAGCATCTGTCTGGCTTTATTTCAGACAAAATTCATACTTGGTGTATATTTCCATTCAGGAAATATTTTTACATGTTTCTTAAAGAAGAATTAACCCAGTGCGTTCCGTACCCCTTTGGAACTTAACTCCTTACCGCCCGAGGACGTACATGTACGTCCCGAGCGGCTGTCCCAGGTGGACAGAGGACTTACGTGTACGTCCCGGAAGTCATTTAAAAAAATGCAAAAAAATGTTCGGCGAGCGTTAAGTGCCGGCTGTGTGTGCGCGGCCGGTCACTAAGGGGTTAAAGGAGCAGTACTTTTTTTTAATGAAAAGATATATATTGTAGGGTGTTTTCTGTTGAGTAAAATAATGGCACTCTTACTGCTGAGAAATGCATATTTCCAGAATTATTACTGTTTAGCCCTGTTTTTTTTTTTTTTTACATTAGCAGTGCCCTCTAGTGGTCAAATTCTAATTAGTTATTCTGCTACATTTTAATGGAAAGGAAAGTCAGTGACAAACAGTTCTCCATAGAATGTGATACAAAACTGCTCAGTCACTTCCTGTCAGTTAGAACTATCAGGAAGTAAACACAGTAAATTCACTTCCTGTCAGAACTATCAGGAAGTAAACACAGTAAATTCACTTCCTGTCAGTTAGAACTATCAGGAAGTAAACACAGTAAGTTCACTCCCTGGTTATTTGAACTGCTACATATTTTGAATAAAACATCTGACAGCAGTGGGATTGACCTTGTTTTACTCAGCAGGAAAAGCTCTAAAATATATAGGTTTCATAAAAGAAGCTTCCTGCTCCTTTAAAGGGTTAATAGCTCAAATTATTAACTTCCACTTACATTACTATGGTCAGAAAATCTTAATGGCCCCCATGAAGTTCCACCCCATTCCTTTGTTCAAGATATAACATATCCGGTCACATCTGGAAGTCATCTCCATGGCGGTGGGTATAACAGTTGCTATCAGGGAAAGAAACATTATAGTCAGTATAGAAAGAAAAATGACAGAAGGCGCTCCTAGTGTGACACTGTTTAAATAGATCAGATACACCAATACCCTTCACCAATGGATCGTTACTCACAAAGGATGTGTCCAGCCAAACACACATGCAGTGATGTAATTATAATGGTCGCAACTGCAACCAGGCCCGTCACTCCAGGTGCCTGGCCTCCCCCTGCTAGACCACTGCCGCAACAAAAAGCTTGGCCAGTGGGAAGATTAGACTGCTCTCCCCACTGGCAAACTGAAGTCTGTGCCTTCTTCAGCACAGACCTCTATTAGCAGCTCCCTCGCTGTCCCCAGCGCTCTAGTAATGCAGAGGGCTGGGATATGACATCATCTGGAGAGAGGACCGTACGGAAACTGCCAACAGAGTCTGTGCAGAAGGTGGCACAGAACTCTTCTGTCACACTGCATGCTGCTGGACCACCAGGAACGAGGGCCCTCTCTTGAGCCCGCAAAGGAAGGAGATGGACAATGGGGGCCAATGTGGAGGTGGATAATGGAGGCATTGTGGAAATGGACAATGGAGGCATTGTGGAGGTGGACAATGGGGGCCAATGTGGAGGTGGATAATGGAGGCATTGTGGAGATGGACAATGGAGGCAATGTGGAGGTGGACAATGGAGACATTGTGGAGGTGGACAATGGAGACACTGTGGAGGTGGACAATGGGGGCATTGTGGAGGTGGACAATGGGGGCATTGTGGAGGTGGACAATGGGGGCATTGTGGAGGTGGACAATGGGGGCATTGTGGAGGTGGACAATGGGGCAATGTGTAGGTGGACAATAGGGGCAATATGGAGGTGGAGAGTGTGGATGGGGACAATGGAGACATTGTGGAGATGGACAATGGGGGCATTGTGGAAGTGGACAATGGGGCAATGTGTAGGTGGACAATAGGGGCAATATGGAGGTGGAGAGTGTGGATGGGGACAATGGAGACATTGTGGAGGTGGACAGTGTGGAGGTGGACAATGGAGGCATTGTGGAGATGGACAATGGGGGCAGTGTGGAGGTGGACAATGGAGGCATTGTGGAGGTGGACAATGGGGGCAATGTGGAGGTGGACAATGGCAGCAATATGGAAGTGGACAGTGTGGATGTGGACAATGGAGGCATTGTGGAGGTGGACAGTGTAGAGGTGGACAATGGAGGCATTGTGGAGGTGGACAATGGGGGCAGTGTGGAGGTGGACAATGGGGGCAGTGTGGAAGTGGACAAAGGGGCATTGTGGAGGTGGACAATGGGGGCAATGTGGGGGTGGACAATGGGGGCAATGTGGAGGGGGCTAATGTGAAGATGGACAATGGGGGCAATGTGGAGGTAGAGGTGGACTATGGGGGCAATGTGGCAGTGGACAATGGGTCAATGTGGACATAGACAATGGGGGCAATGTGGAAGTGGAGATGGACTATGGGGGCAATGTGGAGGTGGACAGTGTGGCGGTGGACAATGGGTCAGTGTGGATGTGGACAATGGGGCAATGTGGAGGTGGACAGTGTGGAGGTGGACAATGGAGGCAATGTGGTCGGGGGGCCCCATGGAAATTTTCGCACCGGGGCCCGCTGGCTTCAAGTTACACCTCTGCACATATGTTGCTGGAAATGAATGCAGGAAGAATATTAACTGTCTCAACAACAGTATCACTCAGCTATTCTCTTGGCTCCAGATGATGGACCGCTCCCAGAATCATCCACAAAGAAGTATGTCTACAACAGAGACAAAGAAAAGGGGAGCCCAATAGTAACTGGTAACTGGTAAATGTAGAAGTAATTTCTTGTGTACTTACAATGTTAGTGGTTTGGAGAAAGCCTATACTAAAATCCAACTTGTAAAGCTTGCAGAGAAATTAAATCCTGTATCCGCTCAGGATAATAGGAGCAAATGCTGGAACTTGGGGTAGAGGTTGGAAAAAAAAAAACTGCTGCAAGAAGAATTCCTCAAATGACCATCCTATATAATAATTCGCTAAATCGTGTGTAACGCCCGACATGCGCAGTTGACACTGCTGCATGTGCGGCAGTCATGTGCAGTAGAGACTGCCCGCGCTGTGGCTGATACAGAGCTGGGCGCTCCGAAGGAGCGTCCAGCTCTGTATCAGCCGCGGCGCGGGCAGTCTCCACTGCGCGTGACTGCCCCGCGACCGGCTGCCAGAGGCACTGTGGCCCGTGTAACGGGCTGTTCAACTAGTATAAAATATTTCATATGATAAAAATAGCGTTTAACAGTAATAGGTAAGCAAAAAAAAAAAGTTGACGCGTTTCACAGTATTACACTGCTTCTTGAAGACTTATTGGCTTTCCAAATACAAACATTCCTGAACACGCAATAAAGATGGCGGCAGTGAAGAGCTACCTTTAGGCCTGCAGTAGAGACGTTGAATGCTGGTTACACAACTTGCTACACTGACAATTTCAAAGTCTTAAAGGGATAGTAATGCTTAACCCTTTGAGCGCCAGAGAGGTATCCAACGCATTGCGTTGCAATGCGTTGGATACCTCTCTGGCACTCAAAAGGGTTAATGTTGAAAACATGCATGATGCAGGGTTTACCTGGCTGAGTAAAACACAGATGTTCCCACTGCTGAGAGATGTTTTATTCAAAAGTTATTGCAGCTTACCGTAAAATCTCAGGTATAATACGCACCTGTGTATAATACGCAGGTGTATATTATACCCAAGATTTAGGGAAAACAAGAGTGGCTGTGTATAATACGCACCCTTGTTCTCCCCATTGCTACAAAAAAAATGTAATACTGGCGATCCCTTCCCTCCCTCCCCCGGCGCTATCCGCTTTCATAATAAAGCTATAAAGCTTACTGAGGTCTGTAGGCAAACTTCATGTGGGTAAATCTCTGCGGGCGGCATGCTTGCATTTTCCGGTTGGCCACCCACTTCCTTCCATGGCTTTCAAGACCTTCTGCCTCCAGCCAATAGTAATGCCCTGTGCACCATTGGCAGGAGGAGGAGGAAGGTCCTGAAAGACATGGAAGGAAGCGGGCGGGCGGCCAGTAAATGCAAGCATGCCGCCCACAGAGATTTACCCAGATGCAGATTAAGTTTGCCTACAGACCTCAGTAAGTTTTATTATGAAAGCGGATAGTGCCGGGGGAGGGAGGGTAGGAATCGTCAGCATTAAAAAAAGATCTTCAAAAAAAATCTCTCTTGTGCACAATACACCCCCCCCACCACTTCACATAAGGTGAATTGGGGTAAAATTGTGCGTATCATTCCCGAGATTTTACGGTATTTGCAATTTTTTTTTTTTTTTTTTAGGTGAAGTATCTCCGTGGTCTGAAATTGCACAGGGGCTTTGTTGCTAACCACCCTATGGAGATTTATGGTCAACTGACCAGAGCTGTTCTTTGATTGCTGTTGCAACAGCGTCACCATAACATTTCAGGACAGGGAGGTACTGCATCCAAAAAATGCAAGTTTGAGTTGTAATAACTTTTGAATAAATCAGCTCTCAGCAATGCTTTCAAAAATAGACGTGTTAATAGTTTATTTTTATCAGTTTACAAAATGCATAGTGAGTGAACAGAAATAAAATCTAAATCAAATCAATATTTGGAGTGACCACCCTTTGCCTTCAAGACAGCATCAATTCTTCTAGGTACATTTGCACAGTCAGGGATTTTGTAGGCCTATAGTAAGGTGATTAAACAATTATACCAAACAGGTGCTAATGATCATCAGTTTAATATGTAGGTTGAAACACAATCATTAACTGGAACAGAAACAGCTGTATAGGAGGAATAAAACTGGGTGAGGAACAGCCAAACTCCGCTAACAAGGTGAGGTTGCTGAAGACACCAGTTTAAAGGGTTAGTAATGGCCAAAATAAAGTGTATTCTATATGGTAGATTTTACAAAAATAAAGTATTTGCAGAAAGTCCAATCTCTCAAACCTTTATGGTTTGAGAGATATCCTCCGCTAAAGTTCCCCTTCTCCTGATGTCAGCTGTAAAGCTGACAGAAGGAGATATGTGTCGACCGACACGAGGAGGCTCTTCAGCAGAGCCAAAATAGCGATACTGGAAAATAATTACTTCATTGGAACGGTCTACAAAGTGTGCTTGCAAACCGGACACACTTTGTACACTGTTCCAATAAAGTAATTATTTTAAAATTTCGCCATTTCGGCTCTGCTGCAGAACCGCCGGCTGGTCCCCGCACCGGGATCTCCTTCGGTCAGCAGAGTGCTGACGTCAGTAGAAGGGGAGGGAGGGGGAACTTTAGCGTTGAATATCTCTCAAACCGTAAAGGTTTGAGAGATAGGACTTTCTGCAAATACTTTATTTTTGTAAACTCTACCATATAGAATACACTTTATTTTGGGCAATACTAACCCTTTAACGTCAACAGTCGTACATCATGGCATTTTTTAAAGGGATAGTAATACTTTGTTTTATCTTTATTTTATTTTGTAGGCATTAAAAAACATGAAGAACGATATAAGTCTTATCTCTCAAACATTTATGGTTTGAGAGAAATTCACAAGCAAAGTTTCCCCTCCTGCCCCTTTTACGTAGTGTAAGCCATCTCTTCTCAGATGTGGAATGCAGTCCATAGACCAGACAGATAACAGAAGGGGACAATCTTCTTCCTATGAGAACAATGAAAGCCCTGCCCCCCTTGACAAGTTTTTCAGGTTTTTCCCTTATCTTAATTGAAGATTGTCCCTCTCTGCAGTCTACCTGGGCACCTCCCTTCTGATCTGAGGTGAACAGTGTTACATCAGTAAAAGGGGCGGGAGGGGGATACTTTATCATTGAATTACTCTTGAACTATAACTCTGACAGAATTGAAATAACACTCTCCAAAGTCCAAATACTATGATGATTAATTGAAGCTGCTTTTATTATGAAACATTACTATCCCTTTAAGTGATAACAATAAACTATTAAAGGGATAGTAATACTTAAAATGTAAAAAAAAATATGTTGTAGGGTTTACCCCCCTGAGTAAAACAAGAGTACTCCCACTGCTGAAAGGTGTTTCATTCAAAAGTTATTAATTTTCAAAGTTGAATTTTTTAGGTGCAATATCACAGTGGCCTGAAATTGTACAGTGGCGCTGTTGCTACACGATCCTATGGACAGCTCTGGTCAATTGACCATAAATCTCCATAGGATGGTGTAGCAACAGCGCCACTGTACAATTTCAGGCCACTGTGATATTGCACCTAAAAAATTAAACTTTTAAAATGAATAACTTTTGAATGAAACACCTTTCAGCATTGGGAGTACTTTTGTTTTACTCAGGGGGATAAACCCTACAACATATTTTTTTTTACATTTTAAGTATTACTATCCCTTTAACATGTCTATTGTTAAAAGTATTCTTACTTTACAGTACTTTTGCACAGTACTATATATATATATATATATATATATATATATATATATATATATATGCCTATGAATGAGTACAATGAACATTCATTCGTTGCCCTCTACACCACTGGACTACCAAGGCTAATCTAAATTAAATATAAACACACATTATTATGTGTTAGTATCCCTTTAAAATAAATGACCCACTACTCCTATGAGAAGCTGAGATTTAAAGTCAAAATGCAAAAAAGCTATACATATGGACTAATAATACAGATGTTAACCCTCTGAGTGCCAGAGAGGTATGCAGAGCATTGTAATGCAGTGTAAATATCTCTAGCATTCAAGAAGTTAAACTCCCCATTTAAATAAATTTGAACTTTTATTTGCCCTCTAAGGTGCTGTCGTCTTGCCCCACAATTGTTTTTTTTTTTTCATATGGGCGTTCACGTGTCTCTGTAACACTATACACGAGAGAGCTCCCTCGGAAATCCACTCTAGAAAGCCCTTGCCATAAGACAGTGGTTCTCAACTCCTGTCCTCAGGACCCACTAATAGGCCAGGATTTGATGATTTCCTTGTTAGAGCACAGGTGAGGCACTGGAGTTTTAGGCAGATGCCTACCTTGCCTACTGTTAAATCCGGCCCTGGCTGCTAACAGTTCGAGCTATAATAATTTTAAAATGAAATATCCTCCAACAGTGGAAGTAGCCTTGTTTTACTAAACAGGAAAGGCCCTATCACATAGATCAGTGGTTCTCAACTCCTGTCCTCAGGACCCACTAACAGGCCAGGATTTGATTGTTAGCTATTCTAATAGCACCCACAATTTGTGTGGAGTCAGGCTTCTAGGGAACTACAGCAATGAAGCTGGCGTGCGATGAATAGGGTTCGCGGCTCGAGTTCGGAGGAGCCCTACTGGGGTGCCCTTGCTGCAGCCGTAGCTGGATTAAAGTTGCTGGCCGCGAAGCCAGATGTCTGACCCCAGTTGAGCCGGGGCCGGGACCTGGATAGGCACCCCTCAGACTTGTAATCTGCTGTAGTTCCCAAGGGAAGGGACAATTCGGACCCAATAGGCAGGCCCAAGAACCGGGAGAAAGTAGACAGCGGCACCACTGGAACTGCAGGCTAAACTTCACCAGGCCCAACCCCAGGGACCCAGGACCAAGAGGGGGTATGTCCTGTGAGCCCCAGAAAAAGGTTGCCCCTAACAACCACAAGTCACAACCCAGAACCCTACCCCCGCCTATGTCACTGGCTGCACGGGGTAGCAGGGAAGTGAATAGCAGCCTGACCAGCGGCAGGGATAAACAAAGGGAACCAGGCCCAAGCCCTTGCGTCTCTAACCCCGCCGAAAGCGATAGCTGATGGGGCAGGAAAAGGGAAACCTATCAGGTAGGACCCACCTGGTACCACTGGACCTGGCCCCGAAGCTAGGGAGCGGAGCACCAAACGGTGGACAGGCAGTCAATCGGGCAGGCCAAGATCAAAGGCCCCCGGAAACACCAGGCACCCGCAGAAGAAGCTGAAGCTTACAGCACAAGCCTAAGACGGCTGAAGCAGCGGGTCCGAAACAGGACGAACCAACCGGAGGCTCGTGAGCATGGCGCCAGTACGGCGAGAGCCTAAAATACAGCCGCCTAGGAGAGGTGGCTGGGCTCCAGAGGGCAAAACATCGGTGGGGGCAAACACAGGAACTAACCCAAGACGACTACATCGTCTGGGTCGGAGGAGGAGGGTCAACTGGCAGGAAACCCAGGATGATCCGGAGGTCAGGCAAGCCCAGAGCAGGAACAGCAGCGGGGTGTAGCAACTCAGGAACCAAAACAATAAACAACAATAATCAGGCAACCGGAAACAGGAAGGCAGCTACTAAAAAAGGCTACCAAAGCCAATCCGGAACTGGCTGGTTCAAAGGTCAAAAGCAGGCACAAAGGTAACATTGATTATTTCCTTGTTAGAGCACAGGTGAGGCACCACCCCTCAAAATTGGAGTTTTAGGCAGATGCCTACTCTGCCTACTGTTAAATCCGGCCCTGGCTGCTAACAGTTCGAGCTGTAATAATTTTTAAATGAAATATCCTCCAACAGTGGATGTAGCCTTGTTTTATTAAACAGGAAAGCCCCTATCACACAGATCAGTGGTTCTCAACTCCTGTCCTCAGGACCCACCAACAGGCCAGGATTTGATGAGTTCCTTGTTAGAGCACAGGTGAGTTAATCAGTGTGAATGAGCCTCTGATCACATGATTTCCTTGTTAGAGCACAGGTGAGTTAATCAGTGTGAATGAGCCTCTGATCACATGATTTCCTTGTTAGAACACAGGTGAGTTAATCAGTGTGAATGAGCCTCTGATCACATGATTTCCTTGTTAGAGCACATGTGAGTTAATCAATGTGAATGAGCCTCTGATCACATGATTTCCTTGTTAGAGCACAGGTGAGTTAATGAATGTGAATGAGCCTCTGATCACATGATTTCCTTGTTAGAGCACAGGTGAGTTAATCAATGTGACTGAGCATCTGATCACATGATTTCCTTGTTAGAGCACAGGTGAGTTAATGAATGTGAATGAGCCTCTGATCACATGATTTCCTTGTTAGAGCACAGGTGTGTTAATCAGTGTGAATGAGCCTCTGATCACATGATTTCCTTGTTAGAGCACAGGTGAGTTAATCAATGTGAATGAGCCTCTGATCACATGATTTCCTTGTTAGAGCACAGGTGAGTTCATCAATGTGAATGAGCCTCTGATCACATGATTTCCTTGTTAGAACACAGGTGAGTTAATCAGTGTGAATGAGCCTCTGATCACATGATTTCCTTGTTAGAACACAGGTGAGTTAATCAGTGTGAATGAGCCTCTGATCACATGATTTCCTTGTTAGAACACAGGTGAGTTAATCAGTGTGAATGAGCCTCTGATCACATGATTTCCTTGTTAGAGCAAAGGTGAGTTAATCAATGTGAATGAGCCTCTGATCACATGATTTCCTTGTTAGAAGACAGGTGAGTTAATCAATGTGAATGAGCCTCTGATCACTGATTTCCTTGTTAGAGCACAGATGAGTTAATCAATGTGAATGAGCCTCTGATCACATGGTTTCCTTGTTAGAAGACAGGTGAGTTAATCAATGTGAATGAGCCTCTGATCACTGATTTCCTTGTTAGAGCACAGGTGAGTTAATCAGTGTGAATGAGCCTCTGATCATGTGATTTCCTTGTTAGAGCACAGGCGAGTTAATCAGTGTGAATGAGCCTCTGATCACGTGATCTCCTTGTTAGAGCGCAGGTGAGTTAATCAGTGTGAATGAGCCTCTGATCACATGATTTCCTTGTTAGAGCACAGGTGAGTTAATCAAAGTGAATGAGCCTCTGATCACATGATTTCCTTGTTAGAGCACAGGTGAGTTAATCAATGTGAATGAGCCTCTGATCACATGATTTCCTTGTTAGAAGACAGGTGAGTTAATCAATGTGAATGAGCCTCTGATCACTGATTTCCTTGTTAGAGCACAGATGAGTTAATCAATGTGAATGAGCCTCTGATCACATGGTTTCCTTGTTAGAAGACAGGTGAGTTAATCAATGTGAATGAGCCTCTGATCACTGATTTCCTTGTTAGAGCACAGGTGAGTTAATCAGTGTGAATGAGCCTCTGATCATGTGATTTCCTTGTTAGAGCACAGGCGAGTTAATCAGTGTGAATGAGCCTCTGATCACGTGATCTCCTTGTTAGAGCGCAGGTGAGTTAATCAGTGTGAATGAGCCTCTGATCACATGATTTCCTTGTTAGAGCACAGGTGAGTTAATCAAAGTGAATGAGCCTCTGATCACATGATTTCCTTGTTAGAGCACAGGTGAGTTAATCAATGTGAATGAGCCTCTGATCACATGATTTCCTTGTTAGAGCACAGGTGAGTTAATCAAAGTGAATGAGCCTCTGATCACATGATTTCCTTGTTAGAGCACAGGTGAGTTAATCAGTGTGAATGAGCCTCTGATCACCACACCTGTGCTCTAGCAGGGAGATTCCTAAGTCCTGGCCTGTTAGTGGGTCCTGAGGACAGGGGTTGCGAAACACTTCCATAAGTCATTCACCTGTATGTTAACCCTTTGAGTGCCAGAGGGGCAATGCATTGCGTACCCCTCTGGCACTCAAAGGGTTAATCCACATCTAGTCCTCTTTCATGTGAAAAATATGCACCAAGTGTAATGAATAATGTCTGGCGCACCCTTATTGTTCATGAACGATAGCAGTATGACAGTATTCAGAGGCACTTTCCTGTCTTATGACAGCTATTCTTGTTAATGTCAAAATAAATGAGTTAATTCGCTATGAAACATGTGCCTGGATCTGAACTGAAAGGCAGATGTACAGCTTAATGGACGTCGTGTGCTCATTTTTTAACTACAACAGTTTGCTAGTAAATCCTGATTCCAATGTTTATTTGGATGTCTGTCTTTTCTGGTTTTATTGTACCGGCAGCATATTCTGTTTTACAATGCGTGCCAGAGCGGATTTGTTTGTGTGTATATCAGGAGTGTAACTAGACCGTAGACTGGGTCTTAGAGTAAAGTCTGAGGCCCCCCCAACGTGATCTTGTGCAGGACTGAATGACACGTCCTGACACAGACTTAATTTAGTGTGCTGAACAACGCATCGACACAGAACCAAGGTGTAATTTACCACTATCGGCTAGTAGGGGATAATAATAATTAGTGTTGAGCGAGCACCCCGATGCTCGGGTGCTCGGGTGCTCTGACCGAGCACCCCCTGAGGCTCGAGTGCTCGGCCGAGCACCCGAGCCCCATTCAAATGAATGGGGCGACACGAGCATTACACCAGGCACCCCCTGCTCTGATGAGGGGAGGGTGCCTGGTCAATGCCCCCCTTCATCTCCGCAATGTCCCCCTTCATCTCCGCAATGTCCCCTTCATCTCTGAATGCCCCCTTCATCTCCGCAATGTCCCCCTTCATCTCCGCTATGCCCCCTTCATCTCTGAATGCCCCCTTCATCTCCGCAATGTCCCCCTTCATCTCCGCTATGCCCCTCTTCCACAATGTCCCCCTTCATCTCCGCTATGCCCGTCTTCCACAATGTCCCCCTTCATCTCCGCTATGCCCCTCTTCCACAATGTGCCCCTTCATCTCCGCTATGCCCCTCTTCCACAATGTCCCCCTTCATCTCCTCTATGGCATAGAGGAGATGAAGGGGGACATTGTGGAAGAGGGGCATAGCGGAGATGAAGGGGGACATTGTGGAAGAGGGGCATAGCGGAGATGAAGGGGCACATTGTGGAAGAGGGGCATAGCGGAGATGAAGGGGGACATTGTGGAAGACGGGCATAGCGGAGATGAAGGGGGCATAGAGGAGATGAAGGGGGACATTGTGGAAGAGGGGCATAGCGGAGATGAAGGGGGACATTGTGGAAGAGGGGCATAGCGGAGATGAAGGGGCACATTGTGGAAGAGGGGCATAGCGGAGATGAAGGGGGACATTGTGGAAGACGGGCATAGCGGAGATGAAGGGGGCATAGCGGAGATGAAGGGGGACATTGTGGAAGAGGGGCATAGCGGAGATGAAGGGGGACATTGTGGAAGAGGGGCATAGCGGAGATGAAGGGGGACATTGTGGAAGAGGGGCATAGAGTCTATGCCCCTCTTCCACAATGTCCCCCTTCATCTCCGCAATGCCCCCGTACCTCCAGTCCCTGGTGGTCCAGCGGAGCGTCTTCAGATCTGTGCCTCTTCCGGCACAGATCCCCGCCACCCGAACATGGCGGGCGAGCACATGGCGGTACTCGACGAGTACCGCCATGTGCCGAGCAGAGCGATGCTCGAGCCGATCCGAGCATCGGCCGAGCACGCTCGCTCAACACTAATAATAATAATAATCCTTTATTTATATAGCGCACACAGATTCCGCAGCACTTTACACTCATATTGGTTCCTGTCCCCATTGGGGCTCACAATCTAAGTTCACCTATCAGTATGTTTTTGGAGTGTGGGAGGAAACCGGAGTACCCGGAGGAAACCCACGCAAACACAGTGAGAACATACAAACTCATTGCAGATGTTGTCCTTGGTGGGATTTGAACCCAGGACCCCAGCGCTGCAAGGCAGCAGTGCTAACCACTGAGCCACTGTGCTGCCCCGATGGTATTTGTTGGATTGCTTAAAGTGGAACTATCATCCCAAATAAAGTCCCCCCACAATAATTAGTCATATAGCTATAAGCATAGAAATAGTACTATTATCCAGCTTAAGTACCGTGTTATTAAGAAATACTACTTCTTGTGAGACTGACGGGCAGGCTTCTTGCTTTAGAGGCATCCGTGTGCCTGTGCCGTCACTCCTTTCCAGTTACCTTAAAGGAGCAGTAAACTTTTTTTTATGAAAAAATATATATTGTAGGGATTTTCCTATTGAGTAAACTAAGGGTACTTCCACTGCGGAGAGATTTATATTTCCAGAGTTATTACAGTTTAAACCCATGTTTTTTTACATTAGTAGTGCCCTCTAGTGGTCAAATTCTAAATAGGTTTCCTGTTAGATTCTAATGGAGAGGAAAGTCAGAAAAGTCATAGACATACAGTTCTCCATAGAATGTGATAGAAACTGCTGAGTCACTTCCTGTCAGTTAGAACTATCAGGAAGTAAACACAGTAAATTCACTTCCTGATTATTTAAACTGCTATAAATTTTGACTGAAACATCTGACAGCGATGGGAGTGACCTTGTTTTATTCAGCAGGAAATGCTCTATAAAATATGTCTTTTCATAAAAAAAAGTTTACTGCTCCTTTAAGGTACAATGCAGCGCCTCCTAGAGGAGACTGGGAAGACAGCGCAGGAGTGCAGATGTTTCTAAGCCAAGATGTCTGTGCTGATGCCTGGGTGTCAGTCTCAGATCATGTAGGATTTCTTAACCCTTTGAGTGCCAGAGGGGTACGCAACGCATTGCTCTGCAATGCGTTGCGTATCTCTTTGGCACTCAACGGGTTAATAACGCTGTATGTATGCTGGATAATAGTACTGTTTCTAAGCTTATTGCTATATGACTAATTATTGGGGGGGACTTTATTTGGGCAGATAGTTCAGCTTTAACCCTTTGCATTTGCTTTGCAATGCATTTCATACCCCTCTGGCACTCAGAGGATTAACCCTTTGCGTGCCAGAGAGGTATCCAAAGCATTGCAAAGCAATGCTTTGGCTACCTCTCTGGCACTCGAAGGGTTAAGGTTGCCTGACCCTGATCTAAAGCCTTATCAAACCTTAACTAAGAATAATCCAATAAAATAACAATAAAACAATGCATCGAGTGACGTCCAAAGCACATTTTATTTTCGACATCAGTTCGAAATGTATTTGACATTGACTGCAAAGTCTGCTTTTAGAATAAATGGCATGTAATTCGGAAAAAAACAGAATGTTCCTACAATATTCATATCTGAGTTTTATGGTGGGGTTCATCCAAGGATTGTTTAAATTACTCTGGAACGTTATATAGTACTGGATCTGTCAAACGATAGTGAGGATTGTAGAATGAAAGATTCGCTCAATTAACTGTTGGTAAAATATGCAACTGTTTACTCAGGAGAAATTACAGATAGATTGGAAGATAAGACTACTGGTCTTCTGTTCAAATGAATCGTGGAGGAATTCTGGGGTAAACGAACTACACCATAGGGGAGACATAAAAAAATTCACTCTGATTTAAAATGGTTGGAGATCTATTTAGCACTCAAGAGGTTAAAAGCTACATTTGAATCAAATGCAATTCTCATTTATCCTATACCGTGCATTTGGTTTGCTGCAGAATTGCAATTATTTAGTTTGATGACTTAGGCCACACGTTGCCATAGTTTAACCCCTTAACGACCGGCGGTCCTGGGACGTTTCTGTCCCATAAGGACCGCATTGAACCATGTGGACGCGCCGGTACACGTGACCTGTTGCGTGTATCGGCGCGTCACTATGGGGCCTGATAGAGATCTCTCTGATCTTGGAGCGGTCAATTTCAGGCCCTATTTTTACTTACAGCGCTCCCGGTAGAGTGCTGTAAGTAAAAACTACGTGACGTACTATGACCGTCATCGGTCCTTGAATATTTCAAGGACCGTGACGGTCACAGTACGGCACATGTCGTTAAGGGGTTAAAACACTCCCTTTAATTCATGGAACTAGGGTGATCACATTTCATTTCTGCCATTCAGGGACGCTGGTACCCTTTTAAAATAGCGCATTCTAAACAGTGTGCAGCTAGAAGCCTCAGTAAGCTTGTTGCCTTGGTTTAAAGGAGCAGTAAACTTTTTTTATGAAAAAATATATATTGTAGGGATTTTCCTATTGTGTAAAATAAGGGTACTCCCACTGCCGAGAGTAGGGTTGCCACCTTTTCTACAAAAAAATACCGGCCATGGCATTCCCTCCATAGACTTAACATTGGACTGAAGCCAATTTTTTACCGGCCTGCCGGTAAAATACCGGCTGGGTGGCAACCCTAGCCGAGAGATTTATATTTCCAGAGTTATTACAGTTTAAACCCATGTTTTTTTACATTACCAGTGCCCTCTAGGGGTCAAATTCTAATTAGATTTCCTGTTAGATTCTAATGGAGAGGAAAGTCAGAAAAGTCAGAGACATACAATTCTCCATAGAATGTGATAGAAACTGCTGAGTCACTTCCTGTCAGTTAGAACTATCAGGAAGTAAACACAGTAAATTCACTTCCTGGTTATTTTGAACTGATATCATTTCTGTATAGAACATCTGACAGTAATGGGAGTGACCTTATTTTATTCAGCAGGAAATGCTCTATAAAATATGTGTTTTCATAAAAAAAAGTTTACTGCTCCTTTAAAGGGCGACATGAGAATCTCACTCTGCATATAAGTGCAAGAATCGAATGTTGCTTCTTTAAACGGCACTTCAACTCGACCAAGCAGCATCCATGTTATTGCCCACACTAACCCTTTGTGTGCCTCTGACCTCCTACCATCTGGAAGTAGAACACAGGCAGTAATGGTGGATTATATTATAAGACAACAGGAGAATACAGCAGGTTAAGAGATAAGTGAGAAGTAACAGAATGAGGAAATAGAAGTCAAGTGTTTCTTCTCATCTTCCGCTCCCAGTCTTCTTCTTCTTTCTAATTTCCATTCTTATAGAAGGTATAGGGACTTATCTTTTCACCTGCTGTATTCTCCTATACACTTCCACCCAGTGAACATGGTAATCTTAACCAGGCACGTGCACACATAGACACCAAGAGGGGCTTGAGCACCTGCCCTTTTGTCCAAAGTGCCTTTGTGCCCTTTTAACAATAACAAAAAAAAAAAGTTGTCTCACCGCCCTCACTAACCCCCCCACTGCCCAGTCAGGTCTGTGCCTTCTTCAGGACAGACCTGTAGATACTGCGCTCCCTCGTCGGCTCTTTAGTATTACAGAGCGCTGGGAGATGACATCATCTCCCAGTGCTCTGCATGAAGAGATGACCGCGTGGGAGCTCCAGCAGCTTCAGGTCTGTGCCAAAGGAGGCACATACAGACCTCTCCTGCCGCTGGACCACCAGGGAAGAGGTAGGAAACGGACACTGGGGGGCAATATGGATCTGATGGGGGGCAAGATGGAGATGATGACAATGTAGAGATGATGGGGCAATATATGTGAGGGTAAGTTGGAGCTGATGGCAATATGGAGCTGATGGGGGGGCAATATGGAGATGAAGGGGGCAATGTGAGGGTAAGTTGGAGCTGATGGGGGCAATATGGAGCTGATGGGGGCAATATGGAGCTGATGGGGGCAATGTGAGGGTAAGTTGGAGCTCATGGGGCAATATGGAGATGATGGGGGCAATATGGAGATGATGGGGGCAATGTGAGGGTAAGCTGAAGCTGATGGGGGCAAGATGGAGATGATGGGGCAATATGAAGATGATGGGGCAATGTGGAGCTGATGGGGGCAATATGGAGCTGACAGGGGACAATGTAAGGGCAATATGGAGATGATGGGGGGCAATGAAGAGATTAAGAGCATTGTGGAGGTGTCTAGTGGAGATGGCCAATGGTGGTGGGGGGGGGCACTTTACATTTCTGTGCCTACAGGCTCCTGAGATGTAAATTATTTTCCTTTTTTTTAAATGTATATTTTTAATAAATAATTATGAGAAGTGCCCTTTTTTCATTTGAGCCCCTGCCCCCCAAAATGTCTGTGCACATCCCTGATCTTAACCATTTAAGAAACAGAAGGGTGTGCAATGTATTGCCTCTGGTCCTTATAGTGTTAAGTAGGATCATTCAGGTAAACACATCCCCTACCGTTGAAGTAATCATGAAAGGGTCGGTGGGATTTAGCAGCGGGAAGTTCTGATGCAGACTTGACAAGTTCCTTATGAAAACATGTTGCTCAGACTTTACAATGTCCAAAACACATTTTTATTCCTTCACTAAAACTGTGAGCCACACCATCTGCTTTCAGCAGTGAGAGCTTGTACACAAAACAAGGCCTGCCAACTGGTTCTGGCTACAGACAAACAAACGGCAAGCAACACAACAAGTAATATAAGACGGGATACAGGAAAGTGGAACATTAGCTATTTTTTGAAAGCCATAAATCTATTCTCTATTTGCGATTGCTCACTTTTTGATGCAAGAAACATATTAATGAAGCTGAATAGCACATACTTCTAAACTAATGAAAAAGTTGGAGAATTCCCCCAAATTAACAGCAAAGTTAGAGAATGCCCTTAAATTCATGGAAAAGTTAGCGAATACACCTAAATTAACAGCAAAGTTAGAGAATGCCCTTAAATTCATGGAAAAGTTAGCGAATACACCTAAATTAACAGCAAAGTTAGCCAGACGCAGGGCTGGAGTTACATCTCAGGAGCCCGTAGGCACAGAGATCTGAAGCGCACCCCCCACACTCCCCGGTTTGCTATCTCCACTGGACACCTCCACAATGCTCCTAATCTCCACATTGCATCCCGTCAGCTCCATATCGCCCCCATCAGCTCCA
Organism: Rhinophrynus dorsalis; assembly: GCA_037306005.1. Classification (NCBI taxonomy): domain Eukaryota; kingdom Metazoa; phylum Chordata; class Amphibia; order Anura; family Rhinophrynidae; genus Rhinophrynus; species Rhinophrynus dorsalis. The sequence continues at coordinate 111,929,223 of CM074728.1, read as the reverse complement.
ACTTGCCCCCCATCAGCTCCATATCGCCCTCACATTGCCCCCATCATGCTCACATTGCCCCCAGCATCTCCATATTGCCCTCACATTGCCCCCATCACGCCCACATTGCCACCAGCATCTCCATATTGCCCTCACATTGCCCCCATCACGCCCACATTGCCACCAGCATCTCCATATTGCCCTCACATTGCCCCATCATCTCCACATTGCCCCCATAATCTCCATATTGCCCTCACATTGCCCCCTATCAGCTCCATATTGCCCCCTTCAGCTCCAAATTGCCTCCACATTGCCACCATCATCTCCATATTGCCCTCACATTGCCCTCCATCAGCTCCAACTTGCACGGTGAGGCGAATTTAAAAAAAAAACAAAAACAATCCCAATGACAGGCGCCCCTCTGTTGGGTGCGCCTGTAGGCAGATGCCTACTCTGCCTTATTACAAATCCGGCCCTGGCCAGACGTAAGAAAATGTGCGCTAATTGCTTTGCTGAATTAGGTGCAATCACTCATCACAAAACTACAGACATTTTAGTCGTGTACACTTTCTGAAATGCATTCACAAAAAAAAAAAAAAAAAAAAAGGCATTCGCTAATTCTGAAAAAGAAAATTGCAATTTAGTTAGATTTTGGTGCTAACTCCACCCCCCCAAATGAACCACAAAATGCACACCTTGAAGACCAGGACCGCCGCTACTCGGAAAAGGAGAGCGACAGAAAACAGAGGGGGTGGGGGAGAAAAACAGAGGGAGAGGAAAGAAGAATAAAGGAGGACAGGACTGAACAATGATAAAGGGGAACTCAGGAAAATAGCATGCACAAGAGCAGAGAAAGCAAGACGAGCGAGCATAAACGAACCCTAGCTGGCATCCATCCAAACAGAAATGTTGCGCAGATCAAAAGGGAGAGATCAGAATATCGTTCTAATCAAACGATCATCTGATGCCGCACTTTTACATGTCGCTAAACAGACTGCAACATTGATGTTCAATTTATTGATAAATTTTGGTGTGTCTCGGTGTGCCCCCCACCTCCTTTCTCTTCACTTTTTCTGTTTTCAGACCATCTTGGATATCTGGAAGGTTATCAAGATAACTTATCCTGAACTGACACAGACATAATTCAGTGCACCACATATTCTTGACTAAATGGGCGGATTGTCCTATCGGGGGATCGGGTATCCCCTGGTGGGCCACTAGATCATGGGCCGGTGGGGGAGATCAAAGGATCTCACCTCATCGTCCCACAATATTTTGAAGGAGAGGTCTGTGTTGCCGCCGGCACAGTCTCTGTGACAGCCTTCGCGTTCCTTGTTAAAGCAGAGCGCCAGGATATGCCATAATATCCTGGCGCCTGCTCTCCCATGCCACACAGGAGCCACAAGGGGGCATCGATAGGGACATCGGTGCATCTAGTGGGCTGCTTTAAAAAAAATGCCCGGGCTGGTATTCCCCTACAATCCATCCCTGTTTGACTACACATCCCATTCTCTTCCTTTAATTATTTCTACCTCTAGCATACTGCACTCTTTCTTACCTATGTTGCAATCTAGCATGCTGTATCAGTTTTGTATGTTGCAGCACCTTGGAGCCATACCAAAGAAGGCGAAGCGCAGGAGCAGGGGCAAGTGGTGCTGGGTGTCTGGTAATGAAGCCAAAGGAGTAGTAGATGGCTAGTCCATACTGCAGCCCAGTAGAAAGCCACATAGCTGTCTGGGAAGCCCTTCCTCTGGTATGGCTTCAAATGTTATATTATATGGCTTCCACAACACGTGGAGAAAGGGGGGCACACTGAGACACACAAGAAGTTTTCAGTAAGTTGAACATCAATGTCGTCCTCTATTTGGCGACATGTAAAAGTGCAACATCAGATCAGCGCTCTTTTTATAAAATAGATATTCTGATCTCGCCCTTTTGGTCTGTCCAACATTTCCAGTGCGCCAATTGGATGGGAGCTAACTAGGCTGCAACATTTCTAAAGGACACCTCATTTTGCCATCAAAAGTACACTGTAAATAGCAGTTGCTAATGTTTCTTGCATTCTGCCAGGAGTAACATCGTCACTTAGGTTGAAAAAAGACACACGTCCATCAAGATTAACTGCTGCCTCATAACCCAGAAAAATGAGAATTATTTAAGCTTTCCTGCACCAAAATGAGGATTATTATATTTATCGGAACTTCCTGTTTTACCTACCAATACACAGCATGTTACATTATAAAATGGGGAGATTTACTGGAACACTGTTATATCTGGTAGAGAGAGGACAAGGAGCTAGCAGGCACTGAGCGTGGCAGTAGATTGGGTTTACCATACCTGGGAACTCTCTGGATCTGCCCTGCAGGTTTTTAGAATTAATAACTGGATCTAGGGACAGAAGCTGATTCTCCGGCTGTGGTCTGTTTCCTGAGTAACTCCTCCCTCTTATTCTCTTTTTTCCTACGCCAACTTCTCAGCCCAATTACCAGTTAAGCCTCATCCACTTTAAGACAAAAATCACATCATTAATATACCTGGGAACTTTGCTTTGTGGATTCCCTGGAGGGGAGTCCTCTGGTGCCTCTGGGGGAGATAAATGACATGATGTGTGTCAAAAAAGGGGTGGGACTTAATCATGAGTGGGGGCAGGGCTTCATAAACATACAAAATTAAAAATAAAATATGGATGAATAGGCTGGGGAATGAGGAGAAGCAGCAAACCAGATACACAGGACAAGTAAGTCCCAAGATTGCCAGTGCAATACCACTTCATTGAAGGGGTTAAATACCAAGATTAAATATGTGGGAATTCTTATCTAAGATGCAGTTTGATTTGTGTTACTATTCCACTTTCAAAAAGTTGCTGTTTGTAAATATAAAGCCTCGTATTCAGGAAAACAAAACAGAAAACACACACTTATCAGTGAATCAGAAGCGGGAGGAGAAGTGGAAGGAGCAGAAATGGCCAGACTTTCACTAGAATCTCCCCACATCCGGAGAATCAGCCTCCGGCCTGGAGACCCGGTGATTAGAAGCCAAAACCGTAGTCGCTGTGGAAAATCCGGAGAGTTCCCAGCTATGATCGTTAAAGCAAGCCTAGTAGCAACCCATGAGCGCTCTCTGGGGTCCCCACAGAAGAAAGTCCCCAGGTATGGGGATCACTATCACAGTGGTTCTCAGACCGTGTTATGCAGAATCTCATGGTTCCCTGAAGAAGGACAAAGATAATGGCAGACAATGGAACAAGGTTTGTGTAGCTATCAGTGTATATGAAGTCTTGTGACTACTAGAGGAACATGGAACAAGGTTGGTGTGTCAGACAGTATACGTGTGATTACATGACAACCAGTGGACAGTGGAACAAGTCTGGGGTGTCAGGCAGTGTATGTGTGATTACATGATGACCAGTGGACAGTGGAACAAAACTGGAGTGTATACAGTATCCGTGTGATTACATGATGACCAGTGGACAGTGGAAATAGACTGGGGTGTTAGACAGTATACGTGTGATTACATGACGACCAGTGGACAGTGGAACAATACTGTGGTGTCAGACAGTGTATGTGTGATTACACGATAACAAGTGGACAGTGGAACAAGGTTTGTGTAGCTATCAGTGTATATGAAGTCTTGTGACTACTAGAGGAAAGTGGAACAAGGTTGGGGTGTCAGATAGTATACGTGTGATTACATGATGACTAGTGGACAGTGGAACAAGACTGGGGTGTCAGACAGTATACGTGTGATTACATGATGACCAGTGGACAGTGGAACAAGACTGGTGTGTTAGACAGTGTATGTGTGATTACATGACGACCAGTGGACAGTGGAACAAGGTTGGGGTGTCAGACAGTGTATGTGTGATTACATGACGACCAGTGGACAGTGGAACAAAACTGGGGTGTCATACAGTATCCGTGTGATTACATGACGACCAGTGGACAGTGGAACAAGACTGGGGTGTCATACAGTATACGTGTGATTACATGACGACCAGTGGACAGTGGAACCAGACTGGGGTGTTAGACAGTATACGTGTGATTACATGACGACCAGTGGACCAAGACTGGGGTGTCAGGCTGTGTATGTGTGATAATATGATAACAATTGGAACAAGGTTTGTGTAGCTATCAATGTATATGAAGTCGTGTGACTACTAGAGGAATGTGGAACAAGGTTGGGGTGTCAGACAGTATACGTGTGATTACATGATGACCAGTGGACAGTGGAACAAGGTTGGGGTGTCAGACAGTATGCGTGTGATTACATGATGACCAGTGGACAGTGGAACAAGGTTTGGGTGTCAAACAGTATACGTGTGATTACATGACGACCAGTGGACAACTATCCGTGATCCCCTGTCAGTCACACTGATGGTACCTGTGCATTGGTGCAGGTTGTTTGGCCCGCCCAGGATGTTCCTTTTTATACTGGGCCTATGACATCTATCTGGTGCCCTTTCGTGGTGTTCCTGAAGTTGAGCCCTCTTGCTGAGTTACTGTGTTCCTGTGTACCGATTCGGCTCGTCTGACTATTCTCCGTTCCTGCTCTCTGATTGGATCCTGCGCTGGCTGACGTTCCTGCTCCGTTAACGACCTGGCTGTGGCTGACGTTCCTGCTCCATTACCGACCTGGCTGTGCTCCGTTACCGACCTGGCTGTGGCTGATGTTCCTGCTCCGTTACCGACCTGGCTGTGGCTGACGTTCCTGCTCCGTTACCGACCTGGCTGTGGCTGACGTTCCTGCTCCGTTACCGACTTGGCTGTGGCTGACTTTCCGGCTCCGTGATTTACCCGGCTTGTTTGACGTTCCTGATCGAGAGGGTCCTGGTTCCGGTCATCGCTCCCTGTTCCTCATCAGTTTCCTGAGTTCCAGTGTTTCCAGGTCGCCCGATGGCGACATTCTGAACTGTAGTAGTGGGGCTCCGTTCATTCACTCTCATTGGCGCTATGCGGTGGCCTTCTTTTACCGAGCTGTTGTAACCTTGCTGAGCTGCCTCTCCGTGGCCGTACCTGCCTGATTCCCTTACTGTGTGTGTGTGTTGCCTCCGTTATTGAGCCTAATACACTTGCCAAGCTATATCATACTATCCGAGCCGTTTACACAATCTGAGCTGTGCTTCGTACCTAGTCTGTCCATTACACGAGCAGAGCAGTTCCCGGTACGTGGTGTACCGTGGTTGCACCTCCCAGTGTTGTGGCCTCCGTTTGCTCTCGCTGTATGGTACTGATACGGCACCGGAAGGGTGTCTGGGCGCTAGTCATTGCTCGTGTGTAGTATCATTCATCGCACTCCTGTGCGAGGCTCGTTGTTGCTGGTACAGTGTTACTCCTGTTGGCACCATGTGGGTGGCCTGGCTCTAATCTCCTTTGGCACACAACAGTATTCCTGTACGTATCAAGGGCTTGACAGGTTCCGTTAACCAGCTCTGCTGGCGGCTCTTTCTATCACTCCTCCTGGAGTTTATACTCAGCTCTGGTTGCATTGTGCAGTCTCCTTGGGCGTCCTTTTGTAACAGCTACATGAGAGTGATTTGAGCAAGCCTACTACTGATCGTGAATACTTTCAGAGACTTATTGGTTTAGCTGGGCGTTGTCAGCCTACCATCATTGTGACTGATCAGTGGGTTATTCCTTAACCCTTGTCCATCCTGTTATACAGTGCAATTCAGCATTCATTGTACTAGCTACTGCTTTCTACCTGTCTGTCTATGCCATACCTGGCCCCCAGGGGCGCTATTCCTGATTTTCATTTCAAATAAACTGTGTTTTTACTTAAAACCTTGTCTGAGTGTCAGAAAACCGTAACAGTACGAAAGGGCCATGACCTCTGATGGTAAAGGTGACAGTAATACACAGAACCTCCACTGGAGGATGGATGTGCACGAGCAGCGCTTGGACCAGTTGGCACTGGCCATGCAAACCTTGCTAGAATGTATGGTACACCTTGATAAACCTAACCAAAATCCGGTGGTCCCCCCAGTTGTGACACCGGATCACGTTGATGGGCAAATGGTTGCCGTTCCCAGAAGTTTAACGGCGGCGGCGCCGTTACCATTGAGATACAATGGCGAACCCACCCTGTGTAGAGGGTTTATTAACCAACTAGAGATATTTCTAGAACTAACACCTCACGCTTTTCTGAATGACCGTAGCAAGGTGGGGTTCATGATATCTCTATTAACGGGTAAAGCCCTGGCATGGGCTAGCCCACTATGGGAGAAGGCCAAACCATGTACATTAGACTTTGACGAATTTGTCAAGCAGTTTCGGAGATTATTCGAGCTGCCTGGGAGAACCTCCTCTGCTGCCAAAAGATTAATGGAGATTCAGATGGGCGAACGCACCGCAGGCGATTACGCCATAGAATTTCGGATACTGGCAGCAGAGGTAGGGTGGAATAATGAGGCTCTAGTGGCAGCTTTTTCCCAGGGATTATCAGACGCTATTAGAGATGAAATTGCGGCCAGAGAGGTACCTACCGATTTGGATGATTACATAGATTTTGTATTGTTCATTGATACACGCATACGAGAAAGGCGCTTGGCTAAAAGGGCAAGATCCAGAATCCAGGGGCACGATGGCCCTTTAAACCCACCCTCGCCTCCCAATCCTCCTGATCGAGTTAACGAACTGGGGGAACCCATGCAACTAGGGTTCACCAGGCTGTCTAAGGAGGAGCGGGCACACCGCAGAAGGCAGGGCTTATGCTTATATTGTGGCAAAAATGGGCACATACTACATAATTGTCCGGTACGGCCGGGAAACGCACGCACCTAGGGTACCTTGGGGGACAGGCCCTAGGTGGTGTACAATCGTCCCCAGATCCCTGTTCCAAGAAACCCATCATTCCGGTGTGCTTCCCTGTAGGTGATCGAGCGGTTGAGGCACTAGCATTAATAGATTCTGGCGCTGCAGGCTATTTTATGGACAAGACATTTGCTGAGACGCACAGTATTCCGCTGTCCAAAAAAGATACACCTTTAGCCATTGAAGCCATTGATGGCAGACCGCTAGAACCCGCATTCATCACCATGGAAACTACACCTATCTCTATGTCTATTGGGGCTCTCCACGAGGAGAGGGTCTGTTTCCAGATTATACATTCACCCCATCACGCGGTCATATTGGGGTTCCCTTGGTTATTTTTACAGAACCCCCAGTTTGACTGGCAAAGATGCGAGGTCAAGTCGTGGTCTGAATACTGTTCTGGGCATTGTTTGTCTCTTCCAGTTAAGATTTTATGTACTTCTCCCTCCGTGCCAGCTGAATACAGCAAATTCAGTGACGTATTCAGTAAGGGAGAGGCTAGCGCATTGCCGCAGCATAGGCCGTATGATTGCGCTATTGTTTTCCCCCCGGGAGTGGTGCCACCGAGGGGCAGGACATACCCATTGTCCTGTGAGGAAAATCAGGCCATGGAGGAATACATTGAGGATGCCCTCACTCGAAGAATAATTCGTAAATCTTCATCTCCGGCAGGTGCAGGATTTTTTTTTGTAAAAAAGAAAAGTGGCGAGTTACGACCCTGTATTGATTATCGAGGACTTAATAAGTTGATGCCTAAAAACGCATATCCAATTCCACTCATTACAGAGCTGTTTGACAGGTTGAAAGGCTCATCTATATTTACTAAACTCGATTTACGTGCTGCGTACAACCTGATACGGATAAGGGCCGGGGATGAGTGGAAAACGGCATTCAATGCTAGGTCGGGTCACTATGAATATTTAGTTATGCCTTTCGGCTTATGTAATGCACCTGCCGTGTTTCAAGAGTTTATCAATGATATCCTCCGTGACTTATTACAGTCCTGTGTTGTTGTTTACCTCAATGATATATTGATTCACTCTGCCAACTTAACCCAACACATTCTGGATGTGTCTGAAGTCCTGCTACGGTTACGCAAGAACAAATTGTTCTGTAAATTGGAGAAATGCGAATTTCATTGTTCCAAAGTACCCATTCTGGGATTCATCATTTCTATTGATGGCATTGCCATGGATGAGGGTAAATTGGCAGCAGTCCTACAATGGCCACGACCTAAAGGGCTGAAAGCAGTACAAAGGTTTTTGGGTTTTGCCAATTATTACAGAAAATTCATTCAGAATTTTTCCACCATTGTTAAACCCCTCTCTGACCTCACGCATAAGGGAGCTAATCCCTCTCAATGGTCTGATGCCATTTACGTTGGAGGTCGATGCCTCTGAGGTTGGGGTAGGGGCAGTTCTCTCTCAACGTCCCAAAGAAGGGGGCAACCTGAGACCATGCGGGTTCTTTTCTAAGAAATTATCCAGTGCCCAAAGCCATTACGAAATTGGCGACAGGGAATTGTTGGCTATAATTTTGGCACTGAAAGAATGGCGACATTTATTAGAGGGCACAAGAAACCCAGTATTAATTCTTACGGACCACAAAAATTTGATTTACCTTTCAGAGGCTAAAAGGTTGTCATCTCGCCAGGCTAGGTGGGCACTGTTTTTGTCAAGGTTTAACTTTATAGTGTCCTACTTGCCTGGATCTAAAAACGTGAGAGCTGATGCCCTTTCCAGGCAATTTTGCACAGACATTGAGAGGGATGAAACCCTGGTTCCTATTATTCAGCCTGACAGAATTCTGGCCACGATACGTACCAGTATCACTTCGCCATTGGGGGAACAAATATTGGCATCCCAGGCTAGGGCACCTCCGGAAACCCCAGTTGGCAAGTGTTTTGTGGATGAGCCTTTCCGTGTCCAATTACTTGAGACCTATCACTCCTCGAAGGCAGCTGGGCATATTGGCAGAGATCAGCTGGTATGGTCTCTATCACAAATGTTTTGGTGGCCTTCTCTAAGAGCTGACTGTGCGGCATTTACGTCTGCTTGTGCCACATGTGCCCGTACTAAGTCTCCCAGACATCTCCCAGTGGGCTTGCTCCAACCAGTACCTAATGGCGAACGCTCATGGTCACACATCTCCATTGACTTTCTGGGAGAACTGCCATCATCCAAGGGCTATACCTTTATTCTAATGGTGGTGGATAGGTTCTCTAAGATGGCTCATTTCGTGCCCCTCTCTGGTCTTCCTTCGGCCCAGGAATTGGCAACAGTTTTTGCCAAAGAGGTATTTCGCTTGCACGGGGTTCGCAGAGTAATAGTATCAGACCGAGGGAGTTAATTCGTGTCGAGATTCTGGAGGGCATTCTGTAGCCAAATGGGCATACAATTGTCCTTTTCCTCCGCCTACCATCCCCAGACCAACGGGGCCGCTGAGCGTGCCAATCAGGGACTGGAGCAGTTTATGCATTGCTTTGTGACTGATCATCATGACAATTGGGCCGACCTGTTGCCGTGGGAAGAGTTCGCCAGGAACTGTGCGGTCAATTCATCGTCTGGGAGCTCCCCGTTTCTTGTCAACCATGGGTTCCAGCCTTGTCTGCTCCCAGACTCATTTCAGTCACAACAGATTCTGGCTCTGGATGAGCACATTGAGCAACTCCGCTCCACATGGGCACAGATGCAAAGGTCCCTCAGCCAGTCCTTCCAGCGACAACAGCGGCATGCTAATCGCAGACGGTTGCCAGCGGTCTCATTTCAGGTTGGGGACAGGGTATGGCTCTCCTCCAGGAATCTTAATTTGCAAGTACCATCCAACAAATTGGCTACCCGGTTCATTGGTCCGTTTAAAATTATCTGTAAGGTTAACCCCGTGGCATACGCACTGGAACTTCCTGCGTCTATGCGCATTCACAATGTGTTCCATGTGTCACTACTGAAACCCTTGGTTTGCAACCGCTATACTACCACTCCGGTGGTTCCTGGGCCGGTAGATGTTCAAGGTCAAGAGGAATACGAAGTACAGAGTATTATTGACTCCAGGAGATTTAGAGGCAAATTGCAATATTTGGTCCACTGGAGAGGCTACGGGCCTGAGGAACGTTCATGGGTGGACCAAAAGGACCTACATGCTCCACGTTTATTGCGCAATTTTCACTCTAAATATCCGCACAAACCCAAACCAGCAGGCAGGAGAGGGGGTCTTTGAGAGGGGGGTACTATCACGGTGCCCGTGATCCCCTGTCAGTCACACTGATGATACCTGTGCATTGGTGCAGGTTGTTTGGCCCGCCCAGGATGTTCCTTTTTATACTGGGCCTATGACATCTATCTGGTGCCCTTTCGTGGTGTTCCTGAAGTTGAGCCCTCTTGCTGAGTTACTGTGTTCCTGTGTACCGATTCGGCTCGTCTGACTATTCTCCGTTCCTGCTCTCTGATTGGATCCTGCGCTGGCTGACGTTCCTGCTCCGTTAACGACCTGGCTGTGGCTGACATTCCTGCTCCGTTACCGACCTGGCTGTGGCTGACGTTCCTGCTCCGTTACCGACCTGGCTGTGGCTGACGTTCCTGCTCCGTTACCGACTTGGCTGTGGCTGACTTTCCGGCTCCGTGATTTACCCGGCTTGTTTGACGTTCCTGATCGAGAGGGTCTTGGTTCCGGTCATCGCTCCCTGTTCCTCATCAGTTTCCTGAGTTCCAGTGTTTCCAGGTCGCCCGACGGCGACATTCTGAACTGTAGTAGTGGGGCTCCGTTCATTCACTCTCATTGACGCTATGCGGTGGCCTTCGTTTACCGAGCTGCTGTAACCTTGCTGAGCTGCCTCTCCGTGGCCGTACCTGCCCGATTCCCTTACTGTGTGTGTGTGTTGCCTCCGTTATTGAGCCTAATACACTTGCCAAGCTATATCATACTATCCGAGCCGTTTACACAATCTGAGCTGTGCTTCGTACCTAGTCTGTCCATTACACGAGCAGAGCAGTTCCCGGTACGTGGTGTACCGTGGTTGCACCTCCCGGTGTTGTGGCCTCCGTTTGCTCTCGCTGTATGGTACTGATACGGCACCGGAAGGGTGTCTGGGCGCTAGTCATTGCTCGTGTGTAGTATCATTCATCGCACTCCTGTGCGAGGCTCGTTGTTGCTGGTACAGTGTTACTCCTGTTGGCACCATGTGGGTGGCCTGGCTCTAATCTCCTTTGGCACACAACAGTATTCCTGTACATATCAAGGGCTTGACAGGTTCCGTTAACCAGCTCTGCTGGCGGCTCTTTCTATCACTCCTCCTGGAGTTTATACTCAGCTCTGGTTGCATTGTGCAGTCTCCTTGGGCGTCCTTTTGTAACAGCTACATGAGAGTGATTTGAGCAAGCCTACTACTGATCGTGTATACTTTCAGAGACTTATTGGTTTAGCTGGGCGTTGTCAGCCTACCATCATTGTGACTAATCAGTGGGTTATTCCTTAACCCTTGTCCATTCTGTTATACAGTGCAATTCAGCATTCATTGTACTAGCTACTGCTTTCTACCTGTCTGTCTATGCCATGCCTGGCCCCCAGGGGCACTATTCCTGATTTTCATTTCAAATAAACTGTGTTTTTACTTAAAACCTTGTCTGAGTGTCAGAAAACCGTAACAACAGTGGAACAAGACTGGGGTGTTAGACAGTATACGTGTGATTACATGACGACCAGTGGACTAAGACTGGGGTGTCAGGCAGTGTATGTGTGATTACACGATAACAAGTGGACAGTGGAACAAGGTTTGTGTAGCTATCAGTGTATATGAAGTCATGTGACTACTAGAGGAACGTGGAACAAGGTTGGAGTGTCAGACAGTATACGTGTGATTACATGACGACCAGTGGACAGTGGAACAAGACTGGGGTGTCAGGCAGTGTATATGTGATTATATGATAACAATTGGAACAAGGTTTGTGTAGCTATCAGTGTATATGAAGTCGTGTGACTACTAGACGAATGTGGAACAAGGTTGGGGTGTCAGACAGTATACGTGTGATTACATGATGACCAGTGGACAGTGGAACAAGACTGGGGTGACATACAGTATACGTGTGATTACATGACGACCAGTGGACAGTGGACCAAGACTGGGGTGTCAGGCAGTGTATGTGTGATTATATGATAACAAGTGGACAGTGGAACAAGGTTTGTGTAGCTATCAGTGTATATGAAGTCTTGTGACTACTAGAGGAAAGTGGAACAAGGTTGGGGTGCCAGACAGTATACATGTGATTACATGATGACCAGTGGACAGTGGAACAGGCAGTGTAAATATGGTCCAGTGTATTTTGCTTTCATTTAAATAGGATCTATCACCACTTGACAAGTTTTTATCAATATGTATAAGAGTTAGCGAATAATAATAAAACATTATTTAAAAAAACAAAACAAAAAACCTTATTTGCAAGAAAATTACATTTTAAAGTATGCCCAGTAGCCTACTTCCGGGTACACGGCTCTTGCCTCTCTTTCTCTGCTCCTGTCACTCTCCCCAGAATCCTCCACTGACGGATGCGCTCTGTTAGTAAGCTGGAGTGATCTCATTGGCAGATATCGATATGTAGCCAATGAGATCGCTCCTGCTTTCTAACAGAACGCCTCAGTCATCGGAGGATGCTGGGGAGAGTGATGGGAGCAGAGGCAGTGTGGCAAACTGCGGCAAGAGCAGTTTAGCTGGAAGTAGGCTGCTGGGCATACTTTAAATTGTAATTTTCTCGCAAATAAGTTTAAAAAAAAAAAAAAAAAAAAATAACGTTTTATTATGAATGAATGAATATATTTAAATAGCGCCACAAGTGTACGCAGCGCTTTACAATTTCAGGGTTTAAACAATTCAGGGTTACAGGTGCTTTGTAAAGTGAAACATTGGGTGCGAGGTCCCTGCCCGAAAGCTTACAATCTAAAGTGGTAATGGGAGACATACAGAGTACATAAGGGTCAAGTGCTGAATACAGTGCCAGTTCTGATGATGATAAAGGACATCAGTAATGTAAATCGTTTATAAGAGCGTTCATTGTACAACATCAGTGCCTTCTAGCATGTTGAGATTTTATCCATGAGGTGCGTTTTCAAGTGAGATTTGAAGGTTATCAGAGAGGTGAAGTGGCACAGGTTGGGTGGTAGAGCATTTCATAGATACGGAGCAATGAGAGAAAAAGGTTTGATACGTGACAGGGCTGTAGAGACATCGGTAATGTAAATAATTTATATGAGTGTTCATTGTACAACATCAGTGCCTTCTAGCATGTTGAGATTTTATCCATGAGGTGCATTTTCAAGTGAGATTTGAAGGTTATCAGCAAGGTGCAGTGGCGCAGGTTGGGTGGTAGAGCATTCCATAGATACGGAGCAATTAGAGAAAAAGGTTTGATACGTGACAGGGCTGTAGACACAAAAGGAGCTGAGAGAAGACAATGATTGGCCGAACGTAAGTGGCGGGATGGGGTATAACGGGCGATCAGAGTGGAAATGTAGGAAGGAGTAGAGGAGAGAAGTGTCTTGAAAGAGAGAAGTAAGATTTTGTAAGATATCCGGAGTTTGATAGGCAGCCATTGGAGAGTTTTGAGGAGGAGTGGGGCAGGGACAAACTTAGGTGACAGAAGAGTAATTTGTGCTGCACCATTCTGTATAGATTGAAGTGGTTGGAGATGGGAAGCAGGAATGCCAGACAGAAGAATGTTGCAATAGTCCATGCGGGAGAGGATGAATGTGAGTATAAGAATTTTAGCTGTGGAGGAACAGAGGAAGGGACGGATTTTAGCAACATTACACAAAAGAAAGTGACAGGATTTAGTAATGGCATTAATATGAGAGGAAAATGAGAGAGATTTGTCAGTTGTCACCCCTAGACACCAGGCTTCTGATACTGGATTTATGGTAGTGCCATTTACAGTTACCTGGAAGGGCGCTACAGGACCAGGTCTAGGTGGAATGAGGAGTAGCTCAGTTTTAGACATATTGAGTTTGAGGTGCCTATGAGCTATCCAGTCTGAGATAGCCGAGAGACAATCTGTGACTTTAGCCTGGATATCAGAATTGAGTCAAGGTGCAGATAAGTAAATCTGGGTGTCATCTGCATAGAGGTGATATCTGAAACCAAATGAGTTAATAAGATCACCAATTTTACTGTGTAAAGAGAAAACAGAAGCGGTCCTAGAACAGAACCTTGAGGAACCCCAACAGAGAGTTGGACGGGAGAGGATGAAGATGTGGCAGAGGAGACACTGAATGATCTGTTAGTTAGATAAGAGGAGAGCCAGTCCAGTGCTGTGTTGCGGATTCCTAAAGAGTGAAGAATGAGGAGGAGGAGAGCATGATCAACAGTATCAAAAGCTGTTGAGAGATCAAGCAGGGTAAGAATTGAATAGTGACCTTGAGATTTGCCAATGTGAAGATCATTGACCACTCTTGTAAGAGCAGTTTCAGTGGAGTGAGCAGTGCGAAATCCAGATTGTAAAGGGTCGAGCAGGTCGTATGCGTTGAGGAAGTCAAGCAGGCGTGAGTAGGCTAAGCGTTCCAGGAGTTTAGAGGCATAAGGCAGAAGAGAAACTGGTCGATAGCTAGAGGGTATGTTAATGTCAGAAGAGTTGTTCTTGAGGATGAGTGTTACTAAGGCATGTTTGAAGTCATCAGGAAAGGTAGCAGTGGCAAAGGAGGAGTTAAAGATTTGTAATTATTATTCGCTAACTCTACTACATATTGATAAAAACTTGTCACGTGGTGATAGATCCACTTTAAGAACTTACAAAAAAAACAATAACAACATTTTCATTAAAAAATACAATGCATTATAAAACGAACATAAAAAATATATAAAGAAACTCCCAAAAGTGACTAGTTACAAGGCACCAAATAAACCTAAGGAAATGATAATGTCTTATAACTGTATGAAACCTTCCCCTAAAAATCACTAACTTCATCCAAAAATCTAAGGGGGTAAAAAAAGCATAAAAAGCCCAGCCAAGGAAAAGAGTACAATGTGAGACAATTCATGGGTTCTGTCAGTACTAGTGAACAGTAGAACAAGGCTGGGGTGTCAGTCAGTGTGTATGTGGTTTTGTTACTACCAGTGGACAGTGGGACAAGGCTGGGGTGTCAGACAGTATATGTGTGGGTCTGTGATACCAGAGGAACAAGGCTGGGGTGTCAGACAGTGTATGTGTGGGTCTGTGATACCAGAGGAACAAGGCTGGGGTGTCAGACAGTGTATGTGTGGTTCTGTGACTACCAGAAGACAGTGGAACAAGGATGGGGTGTCAGACAGTGTATATGTGGTCTGTGACTACTGGTGGACAGTAGAACAAGGCTGGGATGTCAGACAGTGTATGTGTGGGTCTGTGACTACTGGTGGACAGTAGAACAAGGCTGAGGTGTCAGACAGTGTATGTGTGGTGCTGTGACTACCGGTGGACAGTGGAACAAGGCTGAGGTGTCAGACAGTGTATATGCGGGTCTGTGACTACCGGTGGACAGTGGAACAAGGCTGAGGTGTCAGACAAGATATGTGTTGGTCTGTAACTACAAGTGGGCAGTAGAACAAGACTGAGGTGTCAGGCAGTGTATGGGTGGGTCTGTGACTACCAGTGGACAATGGAAAAAGATTGGAGTGGCAGACAGTCACGGTATCTGTGGTTCTGTGAAATCCTTATTTCTATGGACAGATGTATTTTTAAATAACCAATGTTTGTTTAACCCTTTGAATGCTAAGGAGATCGCCAACGCATTGTTTCACTATGCTCTGGAGATCTCTCTTAGTATCCAAGGAACAAATAACACCTTATATGGAGCCAAATTAAATGAACCCTGCAGTACATGTGTATGAATAGATGACTCTTCACAATGTGGTTCAATACTTTGCTCAGCCAAACTGAAATCTTGTCATTTATATTGATCGAAGGATAAAATTCCTTGAGAATCATATTGACACTATTATAGTTCCCCTATTTTTAATTCCACTGTATAAATTACCCAGAAATATGTCAGAAAACGAATATATTTAATGAAATACAGCTCACTCGCCTGAGTCAAGTCACAGCCCAGTCAGCCGTGGACCAACATGAAGATCTTTTAATGCAAGAGCTCACACCCCAATTTCCACATCTGGGGAATATGCACTGAGGTGACATAAAGGCTTGAAGAAGACAGGAGAAGCTCTTCATTATGATAAATTCTCCAATTCCTATGTAATTTTCTACTGGTGATGCATTAAATCCTCTCCAATTTTGGAGATATTAATGTAGAGGTGCCATAGAATAACATATAAAAATGGAAAGTTTATCTCACTGGAGAAGTTATCTCCTCTTTATCACACCTTAGTACATCTCCCCTGTAGTCTATAACTAAATCTCACCCATAGAATAACATAGGAACTGGAGAGTTTATCTCACTGGAGAAGTTATCTCCTCTTTATCACACCTTAGTACATCTCCCCTGTAGTCTATCACTAAATCTCTCCCATAGAATAACATGGGAACTGGAGAGTTTATCTCACTGGAGAAGTTATCTCCTCTTTATCACACCTTAGTACATCTCCCCTGTAGTCTATCACTAAATCTCTCCCATAGAATAACATGGGAACTGGAGAGTTTATCTCACTGGAGAAGTTATATCCTCTTTATCACACCTTAGTACATCTCCCCTGTAGTCTATAACTAAATATCTCCCATAGAATAACATAGGAACTGGAGAGTTTATCACACTGGAGAAGTTATCTCCTCTTTATCACACCTTAGTACATCTCCCCTGTAGTCTATAACTAAATATCTCCCATAGAATAACATAGGAACTGGAGAGTTTATCACACTGGAGAAGTTATCTCCTCTTTATCACACCTTAGTACATCTCCCCTGTAGTTTATAACTAAAGCTCTCCCATAGAATAATATAAGAACTGGAGAGTTTATCTCACTGGAGAAGTTATCTCCTCTTTATCACACCTTAGTACATCTCCCCTGTAGTCTATTACTAAATCTCTCCCATAGAATAACATAGGAACTGGAGAGTTTATCTCACTGGAGAAGTTATTTCCTCTTTATCACACCTTAGTACATCTCCCCTGTAGTCTATAACTAAATCTCTCCCATAGAATAACATGGGAACTGGAGAGTTTATCTCACTGGAGAAGTTATATCCTCTTTATCACACCTTAGTACATCTCCCCTGTAGTCTATAACTAAATATCTCCCATAGAATAACATAGGAACTGGAGAGTTTATCACACTGGAGAAGTTATCTCCTCTTTATCACACCTTAGTACATCTCCCCTGTAGTCTATAACTAAATATCTCCCATAGAATAACATAGGAACTGGAGAGTTTATCACACTGGAGAAGTTATCTCCTCTTTATCACACCTTAGTACATCTCCCCTGTAGACTATAACTAAATATCTCCCATAGAATAACATAGGAACTGGAGAGTTTATCTCACTGGGGAAGTTATCTCCTCTTTATCACACCTTAGTACATCTCCCCCTGTAGTGTATAACTAAATATCTCCCATAGAATAACATAGAAACTGGAGAGTTTATCTCACTGGA
Organism: Rhinophrynus dorsalis; assembly: GCA_037306005.1. Lineage (NCBI taxonomy): Eukaryota > Metazoa > Chordata > Amphibia > Anura > Rhinophrynidae > Rhinophrynus > Rhinophrynus dorsalis. The sequence continues at coordinate 111,911,873 of CM074728.1, read as the reverse complement.
GAAGTTATCTCCTCTTTATCACACCTTAGTGCATCTTCCCCTGTAGTCTATAACGAAATATCTGCCATAGAATAACATAGGGACTGGAGAGTTTATCATACTGGAGAAGTTATATCCTCTTTATCACACCTTAGCACATCCCACTTGTAGTATATAACTAGATATCTCCCATAGAATAACACAGGAACTGGAGAGTTTATCTCACTGGAAAAGTTATCTCCTCTTCATATTACATGCATACATCTCTATACTGGTTTCTGTTGTTTTGCTTCTGCCCAATAAGAACTACAAGACATGGGCCGCAGATCATAAAGACAGATTTTTAGGTATGTGCAAAGGTTCTCCAGATGGGGTTAAATGCTCACTCAAGAACAATATCTAAAAAACCTCAATTGAATTGAACCCTACGGACTTATCACAGTTAAAGGCCTCAATGATTTCAGCAAAAACCCAGAGCTGCCTGCATTGCAGTTATTAACATATATATGCTAATCTACCTCTTATATAGGTGTAATTATGAAATATTTTGCCATTTCACTGTGAAATATGGCAGCGCCTTTGGGTCTCATAACACACATCCCATTGGTTTAGCTGCAGATTATGAATGTCTAACAGTCTTCTAATGTTAAAAGTAATTGTTTCCAAACTGCAATATGCATCTGTAATGAAGTTTAACTGTGGTTTTAAATGATTCAACAGTTTGAGTTTGCTTTGTGATTGCCTTCCTTAAATCAGCCTTCAAAATCAATCTTTATTTATACCACAAGACAAGTAAATTTATGAATAATAATTCTATTATCCCAGGTTATAAATATCTTCTGAACTTTTCGGTTGCAGCATTCAGGATTGTGCACTCATTCGGGATACTAATGAACAGAAGTTCCCAAGATGACTTTGAAACAGGGATACGGGCCAAATCAGAGAATCTCATTACTTTCTCCCATTTTCCCTTTTAGCCTGTTTTACATACATTTTTCGATGTCATCACATATTCTTGTAGCAGATCAGCAATCCACAACTATCCCTGCCGACTTCACAAACTCATTTGTATAGGTTAATCTTAAAATGCAAGCAAATAAATGTATTTATTTTGCACAAAAGATCATAGAGAACTGACCAAGACTTTTGAAATATCTAAAATTTTAAAGATAAAACAAAAAAGTAACATTCTTTAATCCCTTGAAGCAATGTCCATTCTTTAATCCCTTGCGATGAAGCAATACATTTCATACTAGGGATGGACAAAGCCAGAGATGTTCCTTTGGACCCTAGGCAAGGTACCAATTTGGGTCCCCGCATCTCCTGATCTGGTGCTTCTGACACAAAGTGCTGCTAGCAGGTACAGGCATTGTGTCTTTAAAGGGATAGTAATACTTCATTTTAACTTTATTTTATTTTGTAGGCATTAAAAAAACATGAAGAATGATATAAGTCTTATCTCTGAAACCTTTATGGTTTAAGAGATATTCACAAACAAAGTATCCCCCCCTGTTCAACCAGATCAGAAGGGAGATGCCCAGGTAGACTGCAGAGAGGGACAATCTTCAATTAAGATAAGGGAAAAAGCTGAAAAACTTGTCAAGGGGGGCAGGGCTTTCATTGTTCTCATAGGAAGAAGATTGTCCCCTTCTGTTATCTGTCCTGTCATACAACCAGACTCACATCTGAGAAGAGATGGCTTACACTAGGTAAAAGGGGCGGGAGGGGAACTTTGCTTGTGAATATCTCATAAACCATAAAGGTTTGAGAGATAAGACTTATATCATTCTTCATGTTTTTTTAATGCCTACAAAATAAAATAAAGTTAAAACGAAGTATTACTATCCCTTTAAGGGGATAGTAATACTTTATTATTACTATCCCCCATATTGTACAGATCTGTAAAATAATTTAATAGCCCCCAGGTTCATTTCTCAAACCTTTATGGCTTGAGAGATATCCGAAGTCAAAGCCCCCTCCCTCCCCCTTCCCTGAAGTCAGCGTTGTACTAACTGCAGGTATATCCGGTCTGACATTCATCATGCGGCTCTGCAGCAGAGCCGCAATCTCGTTAGTGATAAAGAATTATTTCACTGAAACGATCTTCTACGTGTACTTACAAACCAAGCACAAACCAAGCACGTGTAGAAGACTGTTTCAGTGAAATCATTATTTTTCACTAATGGGATCGCGGCTCAGCTGCAGAGCCACAAGCCTGTTGTACGACAGACTTCCCCTGCAGTCACTACAACACTGACTTCAGGGAAGGGGGAGGGAGGGGGAACTTTGCCTTCAGTTATCTCTCAAACCATAAAGGTTTGAGAGATGAACCTGGGGGTTATTAAATTATTTTTAAAAATATGTACAATATGAGGGATAGTAATAATAAAGTATTACTAACCCTTTAATGGAAGTTGAAGCAACTGCATGATGCTGGTCTCTTTCAACAAAAAGGGTGTCTGACACAAGATGTTAGTGGCAGCAACAGCAGGGCCTTTCTCTGTCACACATCACTTTCAGTCAGGGACCGTCCTATTGCTATGGGCCCCAGGCAGTAGTCTAGATCAGAGGTTCTCAACCCATGCCCTCAATGGCCACTAACAGGCCAGGACTTAGGAATCTCCCTGCTAGAACTCAAGTGTGTTGATCAGAGACTCAGTCATATTGATTAACTCACCTGTGTTCTAACAAGGAAATCATGTAATCAGAGGCTCATTCACATTGATTAACTCACCTGTGTTCTAACAAGGAAATCATGTGATCAGAGGCTCATTCACATTGATTAACTCCCCTGTGCTCTAACAAGGAAATCATGTGATCAGAGGCTCATTCACACTGATTAACTCACCTGTGCTGTAACAAGGAAATCATGTGATCAGAGGCTCATTCACAATGATTAACTCACCTGTGCTCTAACAAGGAAATCATGTGATCAGAGGCTCAGTCATATTGATTAACTCACCTGTGTTCTAACAAGGAAATCATGTGATCAGAGGCTCATTCACACTGATTAACTCACCTGTGCTGTAACAAGGAAATCATGTGATCAGAGGCTCATTCACAATGATTAACTCACCTGTGTTCTAACAAGGAAATCATGTGATCAGAGGCTCAGTCATATTGATTAACTCACCTGTGCTCTAACAAGGAAATCATGTGATCAGAGGCTCATTCACATTGATTAACTCCCCTGTGCTCTAACAAGGAAATCATGTGATCAGAGGCTCATTCACACTGATTAACTCACCTGTGCTGTAACAAGGAAATCATGTGATCAGAGGCTCATTCACAATGATTAACTCACCTGTGCTCTAACAAGGAAATCATGTGATCAGAGGCTCAGTCATATTGATTAACTCACCTGTGTTCTAACAAGGAAATCATGTGATCAGAGGCTCATTCACACTGATTAACTCACCTGTGCTGTAACAAGGAAATCATGTGATCAGAGGCTCATTCACAATGATTAACTCACCTGTGTTCTAACAAGGAAATCATGTGATCAGAGGCTCAGTCATATTGATTAACTCACCTGTGTCTAACAAGGAAATCATGTGATCAGAGGCTCAGTCATATTGATTAACTCACCTGTGTTCTAACAAGGAAATCATGTGATCAGAGGCTCAGTCATATTGATTAACTCACCTGTGTTCTAACAAGGAAATCATGTGATCAGAGGCTCAGTCACATTGATTAACTCACCTGTGTTCTAACAAGGAAATCATGTGATCAGAGGCTCAGTCATATTGATTAACTCACCTGTGTTCTAACAAGGAAATCATGTGATCAGAGGCTCATTCACATTGATTAACTCACTTGTGCTCTTAAAAGGAAATTCTCAAATCCTGGCCTGATAGTAGCCACTGAGGGCCACAGGTTGAGAACAACTGGTCTAGATTGACATAATGGATGATCTGGAACTGGACAAAACCTTTTGTCTCAAAAGTTAAACACGCAAAAAACAAACAGCACTCACCACTTCTTTTGTGCTCCTTATCGTTATATAATTTGCATTGTGAAAGGGAAAAGGTCCTGACGCTGGGATGCAGCAGTGGAACATAATCTAAGTACTACAGCGAATTCAGAGATTCATAATACGGGCTTTATTGATCTATTTTTCATCGTCTCATCTGGCATCATCTACTATTCCATTTATATCATCCATTTATCCCTCCGACAATGACGTGGATAAGTACCTCTACTGCTAATAACATCTTATTTATATCATATTAATAACATTACTCATTATTCATTCCATTTCATTAAGTTTTCATCTGTGACTGTGTTTGGAGAACTTGGTTATTACGAAGCAGCCATTGTTAGGGACTGATAAACAACTTTTTTTTAGAATATTCGATTGTTACATATACACACAGTATATAAAGGTTTTGTTATCCCTACATGTCTTTCCTAATATAGCCAAACAGTGCGTAGATGGTTTGAGGTGGAGCCCTGAAATGAGATTGCTGGTCTTTTGTGAGTTTTCTAAATGGCAATCTTTGGTTTAGATTTGGACACAAACCATCAGATTGTATTGTATAGCACTTACCACCTGGGCCGGATTTGCCATAAGGCAGAGTAGGCATCTGCCTACAGGCGCACCCCACAGAGGGGCGCCTGTCACTGAAATAAATTTTTTTTAAAAATATTTTTATTCACAGCGCTCGCGCTGCGCACAGTGACAGCAGTAACCAGCCGCCTATTAAGATCTGTGCGTCCTTCGGCACAGACCTGTATGCTGTTGCTCCCTCGTCGGCTCTTTAGTAATGCAGAGCGCTGGGATATGACATCATCTCCCAGCGCTCTGCATTATTGAAGAGAAGACAGCGCAGTTGCAAAAGCATACAGGTCTATGCAGAAGGAGGCACAGACTTTTCCTGTCGCTGGACCACCAGGGAGGTAGGAAACGGATACGGGGGCAATGTGGAGATGATGGGGGCAATGTGAGGGCAAGTTGGAGCTGATGGGGGCAAGTTGGAACTGATGGGGCAATGTGAGGACAAGTTGAAGCTGATGGGGGCAATGTGGAGATGATGGGGGCAATGTGAGGGCAAGTTGGAGCTGATGGGGGCAAGATGGAACTGATGGGGCAATGTGAGGACAAGTTGAAGCTGATGGGGGCAATGTGGAGATGATGGGGGCAATGTGGAGGCAAGATGGAGCTGATGGGGGCAAGTTGGAGCTGATGAGGGCAATGTGAGGGCAAGTGAAGCTGTTGGGGGCAATGTGGAGATGATGGGGGCAATGTGAGGACAAGCTGGAGCTGATGGGGGCAAGTTGGAGCTGATGGGGCAATGTGAGGACAAATTGAAGCTGATGGGGGCAATGTGGAGATGATGGGGCAATGTGGAGGCAAGATGGAGCTGATGGGGGCAAGTTGGAGCTGATGGGGGCAATGTGAGGGCAAGTGAAGCTGTTGGGGGCAATGTGGAGCTGATGGGGGCAATGTGGAGGCACGTTGGAGCTGATGGGGGCAATGTGAGGGCAATATGGAGCTGATGGGGGTCAATATGGAGCTGATGGGAAGCAATATGAGGGCAATATGGTTATGTGGGGAGTAATGTGGAGATTTGGAGCATTGTGTAGGTGTCAAATGGAGATGGCCAATGGGGGTGCGCTTCACGTTTCTGTGCCTACAGGCTCCTGAGATGTAAATCCGGACCTGTTTACCACCTGCAGGAATTCCAGAAAACAGTTCCGTTTTCTGCCCTTTTCACACTTTTTTCACTGAATTATAATCAATGATAATAAAGTCTTTTCCTGACAGGTGGACATTTTCTCACATGAATTCCTGTCTTTCTAAAGTATAAACAATGGGGTTTCCCGCAATTTGTGAGAGAGAGAAAGCAGAAGAATTTTTGATGTTTGCGGCAGGAGCTGCATGTGGTGAGATGTCTGGGAGGGATCTAAACAGTTAATATCACTAGATTAAGAGAAAATGAGAACAAAGACTCTGACCGTTATTATTATTATTATTATTAATCTTTATTTAAATAGAGCCAACTTATTCCTCAGTGCTGTACAATAGGGGATAGACATATAGAGATATTAACCCTTTGCGTGCAATGCGTTGCGTTTCAATCAGGCACCCAAAGGGTTAAATAGTACAAATCCTATGTGGAGAACAGAAGGATCAGAGGGCCCTGCTCATGAGTGAAAAAATAACGAGGACAAAAATTAATATTCAGATCTTATTAATTCCCTTACTTTAACATACTACTGTTTTTATCTCAGGTTTATTGAAGGTGACACTGCCCCTTTAATGTATTAACAATTTCACGATTTATATTAGTTGATACAACAGATAACTGTATGCAATGTGCGGTCTAACTTGGGCGTTTATCTGTGAGTTTCATTGATAGTTAAACTCTTGGGCTCCAGTTCTGAAAAAGGATATTATAGAACTGGTGAGAGCTCAGAGAAGGGCAACAACATTAATTAAAGGGATAGTAATACTTCGTTTTAACTTTATTTTATTTTGTAGGCATTAAAAAAACATGAAGAATGATATGTCTTATCTCTCAAACCTTTATGGTTTAAGAGCTATTCACAAGCAAAGTTTCCCCTTTTACCTAGTGTAAGCCATCTCTTCTCAGATGTGGAAACCAGTCCATAGACCAGACAGATAACAGCAGGGGACAATCTTCTTCCTATGAGAACAATGAAAGCCCTGCCCCCCTTGACAAGTTTTTCAGGTTTTTCCCTTATCTTAATTGAAGATTGTCCCTCTCTGCAGTCTACCTGGGCACCTCCCTTCTGATCTGGCTGAACGGGGGGGATACTTTGCTTGTGAATATCTCTTAAACCATAAAGGTTTGAGAGATAAGACTTATATCATTCTTTGTGTTTTTTTAATGCTTACAAAATAAAATAAAAATAAAATGAAGTATTACTATCCCTTTACAAGGACCGGCCATGCACTCCCGCAGCTGGCATTTAAAGATCACGGACTGTTCTTTTTTCCGTATCTGGTTCAGGGCTCCCCAAACAGCGTGCAGCCGCGTAAGGAGCCCTGAAATCCATGACAGTCCTGGAATGTCATGGGTCCTTATGGCTTGCCAACCCATGACGTGCCAGGGCCGACATGGATCCTTAAGGGGTTAAGGGAAATGAGAATCTGAAGTATGAAGAACGTCTAGTCATACTTGGTTTATTTACTCTAGAGAAAAGACACCTATGAGGGGATTTTGTTACATTGTAAATATATACACAAAGTCAATAAAAGAATCTATCTATCTAGTAAGATTTTCATTCCAATGCCTGATCAAATAACTAGAGGCCACCCCTTTACAATCAGAGGAAGGGAAGCAGGGGAGGGCTGGCAATTCGTGGCCCAGGGGGCAAATACATTCAAGTGGCCCATTTCTATTATCGTTCCAGGCTACTGTTCCAGCCCACCCCCTTTTGTTAATTTTAAAATTGGCATTAATGTTGTGACGTAAGTCACATGATACCACATAGCTTACAGTTGAAATGGGGCTACACTACTGCACCACTACAAAGCTTACAATTGAAGTAAAGCTTACCTAGTGATACTATAGATCTTACAAGGCAAATGGTTTATGCTACTAGTGTAGCTCCATTTGGATTGTAAGCTCTGTGGTATCACTTGTGTAGATCCATTTACAGCAGCAATAGGGAGATTTAGTGATATGCAGTGGCCTACCAGCCCAGACATATGACCAGCCCAGGGGGTAATTGCCCCCCTGCCCCACAGGCCAGCCCTCCCCTGAAGGGAAGTTTGAACCTCAGCAGAGGAAGGGGTTATTTACAGTAAAGTCTGGTAAATTGTGGAATTCTTTTAAGGGATGTGTTAATGGCAGATACAATGGATACGTTTAAGAGAAGATTAGATATATTTCAAGCAGTAGGGAACAAGCAGGGTTATACTGTGTATTAGGTGGTTAAACAAGAGGTTCTGGTAAACAGATTAACACCCGTCTTGGAGTCAGGAATGTTTATGTAATACTCAGTTTCTGAGTTAGATTGTAGCAAAGGTTGTGTCCATTGTTTAACCTAATTTACTATGAATGTAGCAAACATAACTGTGAATGCTGGAGATGTTTCCAACGCATTGCTCCACAATGTGTTGGACACATCTATATTATCCAAGCCAATTTAATAAGCTTTTTTCTCCAAATATAAACTTTCCCAGAAATATGGAAAACTGAACAAGCCTTCCTCTGACAATAGACATTTATTCTATCTTGCAATTTCATATTCCATTTACCTTCACTAACAGAAATGGCAGCTCATTTTCTAATTACAATTAGACAGAATGAACAATTAGCTGCATCCAGAAACATTTGACACATAAAATATATAGCCCAGTTTTTTTATAAGCCTTATAATGTCCTCCCCATAAACATGCCATGCTGAAGGCATAGAGCATCTTTAAGTATATTAAATTCAGTCTTCTGTAACCAAACATAATAGGGTTTTAAAATGAATTATGGACAAAGTGTTTCTGGAAACAACTTTTAAACTTTGAGCATATGTAAAATAGATGGAATATGACTGAATGACAAAGAGGATACAAACTCATAAAATATGAACAATGTTATGTACAGAAAGTGTTTGGCTTATGTCCTAGGAACAAAACTCATTGTTTATTAAAAATAAAATGGGGTTATATGCAGTTAAATACTGAAAGCTAGCATTGGAAAACTTTGTCTATTTTAGTAGACAACCTTTGGCAGACTACAGCTCTCATCATCCACAAATAGCCAATGGCTGGTTGCATATCTCCCAAGTGTCCCTCTTTAGGGAGGACAATGCCTCTTTTAGACCCAAATCCCTCTGTCCCTCTTTCTCACCCTGGTGTCCCTGTGTTTAGGAGATCAGACTGTGTGGTGTGTATATAAGTGTATCACCCTGGTGTTCCTGTGTTTAAGAGATCAGACTGTGTGGTGTGTGTATATAAGTGTATCACCCTGGTGTCCCTGTGTTTAGGAGATCAGACTGTGCGGTGTGTGTATATAAGTGTATCACCCTGGTGTCCCTGTGTTTAGGAGATCAGATTGTGTGGTGTGTGTATATAAGTGTATCACCCTGGGGTCCCTGTGTTTGGGAGATCAGACTGTGTGTTGTGTATATAAGTTGTATCACCCTGGTGTCCCTGTGTTTAGGAGATCAGATTGTGTGGTGTGTATAGAAGTGTATCACCCTAGTGTCCCTGTGTTTAGGAGATCAGATTGTGTGGTGTGTATATAAATGTATCACCCTAGTGTCCCTGTGTTTAGGAGATCAGACTGTGTGGTGTGTATAGAAGTGTATCACCCTGGTGTCCCTGTGTTTAGGAGATCAGACTGTGTGGTGTGTATATAAGTGTATCACCCCGGTGTCCCTGTGTTTAGGAGATCAGACTGTGTGGTGTGTATATAAGTATATCACCCTGGTGTCCCTGTGTTTAGGAGATCACACTGTGTGGTATGTATATAAATGTATCACCCTGGTGTCCCTGTGTTTAGGAGATCAGACTGTGTGGTGTGTATGGAAGTGTATCACCCTGGTGTCCCTGTGTTTAGAAGATCAGACTGTGTGGTGTGTATATAAATGTATCACATTGCTCCACAGCAATAAAACTCACATTAATGTTTGTTTAAACGTCAGTATATGTGTTTATAAATTAGTCTATGTAAATAAAATACTTTGGTCTTGTTATAAGTCATTTATTAGGTTACACAAGGAGGTCTCAATAGGACATGAAATAGCCTAAAAATTCTCAGGAATGATCAGCCCACCAGCCACGCCTGCAGCAATACCCCCTAAAACACAAGTGTCCCTCTCTGGCAATTTGAAATATTGGGAGGAATGCTGGTTGGGGATGTTGGGAGTTACAGTGGCCAACAACCTGAGTGCCAAATGTTGCATACTCCGGCTCTCTTGATATGAGGCCTAAAATCTAGTCTTAAAGGGATAGTAATGCTTTGATTTAAAATGTCTAATATTGTAGCTATTAACTATAGAAGTAGAATAAGCTAATTCCCATTTTTCAAAACTTTATAGTTTTTGCGTTCATAGCATTTAAACCCCCCCTCCGTCCCCTTTCTAATACATCAGCGCTCTAGCTGACAGAGGCAGATCCTGGTCCCGGGACTGTTGGATGCTCTTCAGCAGAGCCAAAATTGTGACAATTATGAAGAAATACTTCATTGGAACGGTCTACACACTTTGTAGACCATTCCAATGAAGTAGTTCTCTTTAAAAATCGCTATTTCAGCTCTGCCGAAGAGCCTCCGCCGGTCCCGGGACCAGGATCTGCCTCTGTCAGCTAGAGAAATGACGTATGAGAAAGGGGAGGGGGGGGGACTTTAAATGCTATGAACGCAAAAACTATTAAGTTTCGAGAAATGGGAATTAGCTTATTCTACTTCTATAGTTAATAGCTACAATATTAGACATTTTTTTAAATCAAAGTATTACTATCTCTTTAAATATGCCCATTAGAGGAATCCACTCATACTATGTGCAGGGCTCTGTGAGTGCATAGGACCTGAAAAAAAAAAAAATCTCATAATAAAGGAAATGTATCCCTCTGTGTGAGCACCGGGTTGCGTTGCCATGGTAGCCAAGCTCATTTGGTCAACAACCTGGTGAGCCCTTCATTCTAGAAGGGGCTTACTTTAAAAAAAAGAAGGAGGAGGGGTTGACATTAAAAGCAATGTCAATGTTAAAATACAACACTCTGAAGAGTAAAATTAAGATCAATCACATTCTTGAACCCCTTAACGACCAGCCGAAGTGGTGTGTGGATGGCCGTTAAGGACCATGGCATTTGTTTTGTTGGTGTTAACGGATTCTGTGGTCGCGGAACGGCATGCAGACATGCAGAGACCCTGAATTCCATGAAGTCTCAGGGCCGTCACCGGTCCTTTAGTGCCGGAACCGTAATGATGGTCCTGGCACATCAAGGGTCGTTAAAGGGATAGTAATACTTTGTTTTATCTTTATTTTATTTTGTAGGCATTAAAAAAACATGAAGAATGATATAAGTCTTATCTCTCAAACCTTTATGGTTTGAGACATATTCACAACCAAAGTTTCCCCTCCCGCCCCTTTTACCTAGTGTAAGCCATCTCTTCTCAGATGTGGAATACAGTCCATAGACCAGACAGATAACAGAAGGGCACAATCTTCTTCCTATGAGAACAATGAAAGCCCTGCCCCCCTTGACAAGTTTTTCAGGTTTTTCCCTCATCTTAATTGAACATTGTCCCTCTCTGCAGTCTACCTGGGCACCTCCCTTCTGATCTGGCTGAACAGTGCTACATCAGTAAAAGGGGCGGGAGGGGGATACTTTGTCATTCAATTACTCTTGAACTACAACTCTGACAGAATTGAAATAACACTCTCCAAAGTCCAAATACTATGATGATTAATTAGAGCTGCTTTTATTATGAAACATTACTATCACATTAAGAAAAAGAACAGGTCAGACATGGCCTTAAATAGCTGGAGTAAATTTCTGCTGCTGAATTGTCGCCTTTATAAATACTCTGCACCTCTTTTTACAAACGTCCTTACTCCATTTTTTTTTTAAATGTACTACAAGGCGGTATGCCCTCCTAAACTGTCCTTAAAGGAATAGTTATGTCTTAGATATATAAAAAGTAACATTGTAGAGAATAAAAAAAGAAATCCATTGATGCCATTTCTATCTCTCAAACCTTTATGGTTTGAGAGAGAAAACATTTTAAAGTTCCCCACTCCCTGATGTCATCTGTAAAGCTGACAGAAAGAGATCTGTATCGGCCGACTCAAGGAGGCTCTTCAGCAGAGCCACAATAGCGATAACTACTTCATTGGAACGGTCTACAAAGTGTGCTTGCAAGCCAAGCACACTTTGTAGACCGTTGCAGTGAAGAAATTCTTTTCAAATGTTGCCATTTCGGCTCTGCTGAAGAGCCACCTGCTGGTCACAGGATCAGGATCTCCTGCTGTCAGCTTACAGCTGACATCTGGGAAAGGGGGGGGGAGTTTAACCCTTTGAGTGCCAGAGGGGTACGGGATGCATTGCTTCGCAATGCATTCCGTACCCCTCTGGCACTCAAAGGGTTAAAACTTTCCATCTCTCAAACCATAAATATTACTTTTTACATATCTAAGACATTACAATCCCTTTAATACTTTTATAACTACCAAAGACAATCTTACAGCCATTTTAACTCTTCTTTTAGATTAACTCCAGTTTTATAAATCTCCCCCACACTTCCTTGCTTTTCACTGGTCATCCACTTAAAGGGATAGTAATGGTTAATTTTAAGTTGGATTTAATATTGTAGACATTAAAAAAAGGTTAACATCGATGTAAGTCTTATCGCTCAAATCTTTATGGTTTGAGAGATATAACTTGCTAAAGTTACCTTTTCCTGTCTGTCTTACTCAATTCTGCCATCTAGCTGACAGCTGCAGATTCCAGTCATTTGACCAGACAGAGGCTCTTCAGCAGAGCTGAAATCACACTATTTAGAAATAAATACTCCATTGGAACGGTCTACAAAGTGTGCTTGCAAGCCAGGCACACTTTGTAGACCGTTCCAAATTAAGTATTTATCTTTAGATATTGTTATATCGGCACTGCTGATGAGCCGCATCTGGTCAGGCGACCAGAATCTGCTTCTGACAGCTTTACAGCCCGTCAAGCAGAAAGGGGAGGGAGCGGAGAACTTTATTTTCCTATATCTCTCAAACCATAACGGTCTGAGAGATACGAATAAGTGCAAGTACTTGTTTTTAATTGTATCTACCAATAGTTAATACTTTTTTTCTGACATTACTATCACTTTAAAAACATGTAAAAAAAAAAAAAATTAACAAAAACTGTAATTGTCAAATCTCGGAAATGATCATTTTACCAGTATGCTTTTTATAGTCTGACACATTGGCAATATTCTATTAATGCTTTATTTCATGATATTGTAATATATTTGCTACTCTTGATCTCTTCTTGTAATATAGATTCTAATTTTAGCCTTCTTCAAGTTGTCTATAATTGGGAAGAGATTTTAACACATGGAGACCTAATTTAATATTAATATGTCCAGTGACAGTGATCAAGAAAAGTTGATAGGAAAATAATTAAGGGTTCAGTAGAACATTACTTTAAATGATTTGATAATTGTATGAAGATAATTACTGGGCTCTGCTTGTGAAGGAGGATTACGTATGGAATGTATAATGAACAGTATAGCTGAATGGTAAAAGTATTAGTCTTGTTTAATAGATTCAAGGAGAACTGTATTTTAGGGCAGTAAAAGGGAACTAAGCTCCTAAATTCAGAGCTTAACCCTTTGTGTGCTAGAAGGGTGTACAACGCATTGCAATGCAATTCGTTGGATACTCTTCTTGTACTCAAAGGATGAAATGGAAGGCGCACACAAAAAAATGACTCTGGCTTAACCCATTAGAGGTGAGACTTAAAGGGATAGTAATGTTTCATAATAAAAGCAGCTCCAATTAATCATCATAGTATTTGGACTTTGGAGAGTGTTATTTCAATTCTGTCAGAGTTGTAGTTCAAGAGTAATTCAATGATAAAGTATCCCTCTCCCTCCCCTTTTACTGATGTAACACTGCTCAGCCAGATCAGAAAGGAGGTGCGCAGGTAGACTGCAGAGAGGGACAATCATCAATTAAGATAAGGGAAAAACCTGAAAAACGCGTCAAGGGGGCAGGGCTTTCATTGTTCTCATAGGAAGAAGATTGTTCCCTTCTGTTATCTGTCTGGTCTATGGACTGGATTCCACATCTGAGAAGAGATGGCTTACACTAGGTAAAAGGGGCGGGAGGGGAAACTTTACTTGTGAATATCTCACAAACCATAAAGGTTTGAGAGATAAAACTTATATAGTTCTTCATGTTTTTTTAATGCCTACAAAATAAAATAAAGTTAAAACAAAGTATTACTATCCCTTTAGAAAAAAAAGGTTTGGCTTAAGCCCTTGGACGTCACATCCAAGAGGTTAATTAAAATTAAAAAAAGGGGAAGCTTATCTAAGTCCATTCCCTTTGTTGCATGTAGCTCTAATCTTTTTAATATTTACTAGTTGAAGAGCCTGTTACACGGGCCACAGTGCCACTGTCAGCCGGTCACGGGGCAGTCATGTGCAGTAGAGAGAAGCGTCCAGCTCTGTATCAGTCGCGGAGTGGGCAGTCTCTACTGCGAATGACTGCAGCACGCGCAGAAGCCTCTACTGCTCATGCCTGCGTCGTTACACACGTTTTAGCTAATTACTATATAACTAGTTGAACAGCCCGTTACACGGGCCACAGTGCCACTGCCACCTGCTCGCGGGGCGGTCACGCGGAGTAGAGACTGCCCGCGCCACGGCTGATACAGAGGTCTGTATCAGCCTTGGCACGGCAGTCTCTACTGCGCATGACTGCAGCACGCACAGAAGTCTCTACTGCGCATGACTGCAGCACGCACAGAAGTCTCTACTGCGCATGACTGCAGCACGCACAGAAGTCTCTACTGCGCATGACTGCAGCACGCGCAGAAGTCTCTACTGCGCATGCCAGCGTTGTTACACACGTTTTAGCTAATTATTATATAATAAAAAGAGGAGAGGATAAGACAATTACTAAACATCATTGTGAAAAAGCCAAGAGGGGAAATTTTATTTTCAGTTAAATTGAGTTTTATATGTGCAAATTACAAGGTGCGATTATTAGGCCATCACGAGTTCAAAGATAAAAATAAAGAAACGGGTGAATAATAATCATATCATTTAGGAGGAATTTTTTCACAAAAGTGACTGATTCCAAGCGAATGCCAGCAGACTCACACTCTGGATGCAGTAAGCTCATATCAAGCACATATGTGCCACGTGTAGAGGTGGCTTTAGCGCATGAGGGGTTAAAAAGTCCCCACTGAAATGAATGGAAATGTTTATTTGCTGCCTATGACATCGTTGGTTAGACCTAGAATTTCTTTACTCCAGAATTTATATAAATGTCCCAGTGTTCCGTCTAAACTAGGAATTGGTACATCTGTGTGTGTACAGCTGTTGGACTACGGTTCCGAAAATCAACAGCAAGAAGGGGCGCGATCCACAATTGAAGAGATTATATATATTCAAATAAAAATGATACAATTCCAATCCCACCTGCCTATTTTTCGTAGAGCAGTTTAGGAGCGTTTTGAGCAAAGGAGCATTTTGGCTATTAATTTATTGTACAATTTTTAATATATTGTCATTCAATTTTTAATTTTTATACAAGCAAAATGACTGAATTTTTATTACCGGAGGTGTATCTCCGAGGAGGGCGGATAGTTATTCCCTGTATGCGATAGTTAATGGCTCTATTACAAATAGTCCAGTGGCATTGGAATTGTGGGTATTATTGTAATTTGAATTCTCATTTACTGAATTGTGGATTACGCCCCTTCTTGCTGTTGTTTTCATTCTGTTTAAGGATCTTGGGAGAAGTCTTTTCATTGTTGGTTAGATGTGGTCCGTGTCCATTTGTGGAGTGACTAAGTGGGGGCAGTCTTGATTCCCTCATCTGTCCAGCTGACCACTTATAGGGGTTTAAAGAGGAATTACCACCCTATATAAAGCTGCCATCCAATAATTAGGCATATGCCAACTAGCTTATTAATAGTGCTATTATAATCCTGTTTGATCAGAGACTGACGGCCAGGATTCTTGCTGTAGAGCCGTCTACGCACCTGCTCCGTTAGTCCCTTCCGGTGCCTTTGGGCTCCAAACAATGCCTCTTAGAGAAGACTGTGACGGACAGCACAGGCGCGCAGACGTCTCTGAGCAAGATGTCTGCGTCCAAGCCTGGCTGCCAGTCTCAGAACAAAAAGAATTGCTTCAAAACCTGGTACTTGTCACAGATAATAGCAGTATTAATAAGGTACTCGCCATACGCCTAATTATTGGGTGGCAACTTTATGTAGGGTGGTAGTTCGGCTTTAAAGGGATAGTAATACTTTATTATTACTATCCATATATTGTAGATATTTGTAAAATAATTTAATAGCCCCCAGGATCAGACCTTTATGGTTTGAGAGATAACTGAAGGCAAAGTTCCCCCTCCCTTCCCCTTCCCTGAAGTCATCGTTGTACTGACTGCAGGGGAAGTCTGTCGTACGACAAGCTTGCGGCTCTGCAGCAGAGCCGAGATCCCGTTAATGACAAAGAATTATTTCACTGAAACGGTCTTCTACATGCGCTTGGCTTGTGCTTGGTTTGCAAGCACATGTATAAGACCATTTCAGTGAAATAATTATTTTTCACTAACACGGTCGTGGCTCTGCTGCAGAGCCGCCTGATGAAAGTCAGACCGGATATCCCTGCAGTCAGTACAACACTGACTTCAGGGAAGGGGGAGGGAGGGGGAACTTTGCCTTCGGTTATCTCTCAAACCATAAAGATTTTAGAGATGAACCTGGAGGCTATTAAATTATTTTGCAAATATCTACAGAATGGGGGATAGTAATAATAAAGTATTACTATCCCTTTAATATAGTGTGAGTACGGTGGCGAATTGGTGAAGGTGTTGATGCCCAAGCTATATTACACTAGGAGCTCCCCTCCTGTTTCTTCTCTTTACGATTAAGACGGGAATTGTAGTTACAGTAATCAAACAACAGGGGGAGATGCAGTAAGATGTGAGAAACTGGAGATGACTTCTCCAGTGTGATAAACTCTTCAAGTCCAATGCTATTCTATGGAGACAATGCACTACGATAATCTCTAACTTGAGAGATCTTAGATACCACACATGTTTCATAAAGAAAATATGCCCTGCTCATTTAAAACCCTTTGCATTGCAATGCAGTAGATATCTCTCTGGCACTCAGAGGGTTAAGATAAGCTACTGGTGGTGAGGGATGGGGTATTGGAGGCTGTTTGGCCTGTTTTTATCACAATCAAAAGGAGTTCCTTGGTCTATGGTACATTCAGTGCCAATTTAACCCTCTCTGGCTCTCAAAGAATTAAAGCGGAACTATCACCCAAATTAAAGTTAACCCCAAATAATTATGCATATAGCGATAAGCATATCCATACTAGTATTATATGGAGTAAGTCCAGCATTACTGACAAATCCAACTTGTTCTGAGACGGTCAGGCAGGCATCAGCGCAGACATCTTGTCAAAGAGTCAGCTGCACTCCTGTGCTGTCTGTTCCAGTCTCCTCTAGGAGGCGCTGCATTGTACCTTAAGGTAACAGGAAGTGACTGACAGAGCAGGCGCACAGATGCAGCTACAGAAAGCTGCTTGCCTGTCCGCCTCAGATTGAGTTGGATTTGTCAGTAACACTGGTCTTATTACAGATAATACTAGTATGGATATGCATATTTGCATAATTGTTTGAGGGTAGCTTTAATGTGGGTGATAGCTCTGCTTTAAAGTGATAGTAATGTCAAACAATAATATTATTTTTTATTGTAGATGAAAAAAAAAATATTATTTGGTGCAAATACCATATTTGCATTGAAAGTCCCCCCCTCCTTCTCCTGACATCAGCGCTGTGCTGACAGCAGGAGATCCCGGTCCAGGGACCAACCTGTGGCTCTGGATTTGGGGGTGGTCATCTCTGACAGCCTCAAGATGAGTAACCAATGCAACCAGGCGGTGGGGAAAGCAAATCGTATGCTTGGCTGCATAGCTAGAGGTATAACAAGCAGGAAGAGGGAGATTGTGATCCCTCTGTATAGAGCTCTAGTGAGACCACATCTGGAATACTGTGTACAGTTCTGGAGGCCTCATCTGCAAAAGGATATAACTAAAATTGAGCGGGTTCAAAGAAAAGCTACAAAAATGGTGGAAGGTCTAAAGCATAGAACTTATCAAGAACGACTCAGAGATCTAAATATGTATAGTCTGGAGGAAAGAAGAGAAAGGGGGGACATGATTGAAACCTTTAAATATGTTAAAGGACTGAACAAGGTTCAGGAGGGAAGTGTGATTAATAAGAATCTGAATACAAGAACAAGGGGGCACAATCTGAGGCTAGTTGGAGGAAAAATCAAGAAAAACATTAGAAAATATTATTTCACTGAAAGAGTAGTAGAAACTTGGAACAAACTTCCAGCAGAGGTGGTTGATAAATCCACAGTAACACAGTTTAAACATGCCTGGGATAAACATGTATCTATCCTAAGATAACAATAAAGGAATACTAAAGAGCAGACTAGATGGACCAGGTGGTCTTTTTCTGCCGTCAATCTTCTATATTTCTATGTTTCTATGTTTCTTCATTGGAACGGTCTACAAAGTGTGCCTGGTTTGTAAGCACACTTTGTAGACCGTTCCAATGAAGTAATTCTTTTTAAATAACACTATTTCAGCTCTGCTGAAGAGCCTCCTCGTGTCGGCCGACTCGAATCTCCTGCTGTCAGATTTACAGCTCACATCAGGGGAAGGGGGAGGGGACTTTCAATGTGAATATCTCTCAGACCATAGTGGTTTGAGAGATGGGATTTGCACCAAATAAAAAATAAAAATTGTTCATCTACAATAAAAATAATATTATTGTTTGACATTACTATCACTTTAAGGCTGTATAATTCCACCTGACGTCTATAAACAACATCTTTAGTAAGTCTCGGTGTAAAAAAAAAAAGGATCCATTGTTCGTGTAGATAGAATTGACATCTATATATATATTGTAGGGTTTTATTTTTACTGCTGAGAGAAGCTTTATTCGAAAATTATTGCAGCTCAAATATGAATTTGTTAGGTGTAATACCTCAGTGCCCTGAAATGTTACAGTGGAGGTTTATAACCAGAGCTGTTTATGCACATTAGAGAGTACTGTCAGACATACTAGACAGATGGGAACATTCCACACTGCTCTCCATCTGATCTGCCACTCCCTGCTTGTCACATAGTAACATTCCACACTGCTCTCCATCTGATCTGCCACTCCCTGCTTGTCACATAGTAACATTCTACACTGCTCTCCATCTGATCTGCCTCTCCCTGCTTGTCAGATAGTAACATTCCACACTGCTCTCCATCTGATCTGCCACTCCCTGCCTGTCAGATAGTAACATTCACACTGCTCTCCATCTGATCTCCCACTCCCTGCTTGTCACATAGTAACATTCCACACTGCTCTCCATCTGATCTGCCACTCCCTGCTTGTCACATAGTAACATTCTACACTGCTCTCCATCTGATCTGCCTCTCCCTGCTTGTCAGATAGTAACATTCCACACTGCTCTCCATCTGATCTGCCACTCCCTGCCTGTCAGATAGTAACATTCCACACTGCTCTCCATCTGATCTGCCACTCCCTGCCTGTCAGATAGTAACATTCTACACTGCTCTCCATCTGATCTGCCGCTCCCTGCTTGTGAGATAGTAACATTCCACACTGCTCTCCATCTGATCTGCCGCTCCCTGCTTGTCAGATAGTAACATTCCACACTGCTCTCCATCTGATCTGCCACTCCCTGCCTGTCAGATAGTAACATTCACACTGCTCTCCATCTGATCTCCCACTCCCTGCTTGTGAGATAGTAACATTCCACACTGCTCTCCATCTGATCTGCCACTCCCTGCCTGTCAGATAGTAACATTCTACACTGCTCTCCATCTGATCTGCCACTCCCTGCCTGTCAGATAGTAACATTCCACACTGCTCTCCATCTGATCTGCCGCTCCCTGCTTGTCAGATAGTAACATTCCACACTGCTCTCCATCTGATCTGCCACTCCCTGCTTGTCATAGAGTAACATTCCACACTACTCTCCATCTGATCTGCCGCTCCCTGCCTGTCAGATAGTAACATTCTACACTGCTCTCCATCTGATCTGCCACTCCCTGCTTGTGAGATAGTAACATTCCACACTGCTCTCCATCTGATCTGCCTCTCCCTGCCTGTCAGATAGTAACATTCCACACTGCTCTCCATCTGATCTGCCACTCCCTGCTTGTCAGATAGTAACATTCTACACTGCTCTCCATCTGATCTGCCACTCCCTGCTTGTCATAGAGTAACATTCCACACTACTCTCCATCTGATCTGCCGCTCCCTGCCTGTCAGATAGTAACATTCTACACTGCTCTCCATCTGATCTGCCACTCCCTGCCTGTCAGATAGTAACATTCCACACTGCTCTCCATCTGATCTGCAGCTCCCTGGTTGTCACATAGTAACATTCCACACTTCTCTCTATCTGATCTGCCACTCCCTGCCTATCAGATAATAACATTGCACACTGCTCTTCATCTGATCTGCCTCTCCCTGGTTGTCACATAGTAACATTCCACACTACTCTTCATCTGATCTGCCTCTCCCTGCCTGTCAGGTAGTAACATTCCACGCTGCTCTCCATCTGATCTGCCGCTCCCTACTCGTCACATAGTAACATTCCACACTGCTCTCCATCTGATCTGCCTCTCCCTGCTTGTCAGATAGAAACATTCCACGCTCCTCTCCATCTGATCTGCCACTCCCTGCTTGTCAGATAGTAACATTCTACACTGCTCTCCATCTGATCTGCCACTCCCTGCTTGTCATAGAGTAACATTCCACACTACTCTCCATCTGATCTGCCGCTCCCTGCCTGTCAGATAGTAACATTCTACACTGCTCTCCATCTGATCTGCCACTCCCTGCCTGTCAGATAGTAACATTCCACACTGCTCTCCATCTGATCTGCAGCTCCCTGGTTGTCACATAGTAACATTCCACACTTCTCTCTATCTGATCTGCCACTCCCTGCCTATCAGATAATAACATTGCACACTGCTCTTCATCTGATCTGCCTCTCCCTGGTTGTCACATAGTAACATTCCACACTACTCTTCATCTGATCTGCCTCTCCCTGCCTGTCAGGTAGTAACATTCCACGCTGCTCTCCATCTGATCTGCCGCTCCCTACTCGTCACATAGTAACATTCCACACTGCTCTCCATCTGATCTGCCTCTCCCTGCTTGTCAGATAGAAACATTCCACGCTCCTCTCCATCTGATCTGCCACTCCCTGCTTGTCAGATAGTAATATTCCACACTGCTCTCCATCTGATCTGCCGCTCCCTGCTTGTGAGATAGTAACATTCCACACTGCTCTCCATCTGGTCTGCCGTTCCCTGCCTGTCAGATTGTAACATTCCACACTGCTCTCCATCTGATCTCCCACTCCCTGCTTGTCAGATAGTAACATTCCACGCTCCTCTCCATCTGATCTCCCACTCCCTGCTTGTCAGATAGTAACATTCCACACTGCTCTCCATCTGATCTGCCTCTCCCTGGTTGTCACATAGTAACATTCCACACTGCTCTCCATCTGATCTGCCACTCCCTGCTTGTCAGATTGTAACATTCCACACTGCTCTCCATCTGATCTCCCACTCCCTGCTTGTCAGATAGTAACATTCCACGCTCCTCTCCATCTGATCTCCCACTCCCTGCTTGTCAGATAGTAACATTCCTCACTGCTCTCCATCTGATCTGCCTCTCCCTGGTTGTCACATAGTAACATTCCACACTGCTCTCCATCTGATCTGCCTCTCCCTACTCGTCACATAGTAACATTCCACACTGCTCTCCATCTGATCTGCCACTCCCTGCCTGTCAGATAGTAACATACACACTGCTCTCCATCTGATCTGCCTCTCCCTGGTTGTCACATAGTAACATTCCACACTGCTCTCCATCTGATCTGCCTCTCCCTGGTTGTCACATAGTAACATTCCACACTGCTCTCCATCTGATCTGCCGCTCCCTGCCTGTCACATAGTAACGTGCCACACTGCTCTCCATCTGATCTGCCACGCCATGCCTGCCAGAAATTAACATTCACACTGCTCTGCATCTGATCTGCCACTCCCTGCCTGTCGGATAGTAACATTCCACACTGCTCTCCATCTGATCTGCCACTCCATGCTGGTTGGATACTAACATTACCCACTGATCTCCCTCTCACCTTCCACATTTTCGCAGCCAGGTGCTAGCTTTCCATACTACTCTCTCTCTCAACTGCCACTCACTGCCAGCTGGATACTAACATTCTACAAATTTACACTGCTCTCCCATCCCAACTGCCACTTCATGCCAGCCACATACTAACATCCCACACTGCTCTCTGCTCTTCTAACAACCACTCCCTGCCAGCCAGATACAAGCTTGTTTACATAAACCTATGAATAAATAAAGCTAAACATATAATAAACTATAGTTTGGAAGAAAATTTGCTAACATAAAAATGCGTGATTTTGAAAGTTCTTTCGAAATCACCAGTTTGTGATAAAGCAACAGTTCCACTTTAAATGTGACAAACAACAGTGTTCTCCCTGATAAAACAAGTAAAGGCGGAAGAAGGGAGAGATAGATAATCCATCCCTCATCAGGCTGTGTTATTGGCAGCAGCAAATCTGTGTTTTTTTGAATTAACACAACACAATGATTGCTGTGTACACTTTGGCCTGGTTCACTGGACAAGTCTGTTGACTCAGAGGACAGGAAATCAATAGTGTCATAGATACCCCTAGTAGCCAAACGTGTTTCACCCCAGAGATTGACTTTTCCAGGGTCTGACAGCCCTGCAGACAGAGACGCAATGTACTCAATCAGGACACTTCCAAGAATTTTGTCATTCTAGAACATATTTTTCATTAGGTTCTTATTCCCAGTGAATTACTATGTCATCTGTTTGCCCGATCCAATTTAGTTGACATGACTTTGGAAGACATTCTGAACAAAATGCCACTTTTTCCCTTTTTATTTAATATACGTACAAGATATTGTTCAGGTGTACAAGTAATGTTAAACTACAATTTAAAGGAATGTTAAAACCTTGCTTAAAGTGGAATATCATCTAGATAACATTGCCCCCAAACAGTTACTAACATAGCGACAGGTAAAGGCATAATTCTATTAGGCTGAATAAGTTCCACATTATTCAGGAGAAACAACTTGTTCGGCAGTGTCACCGCTGTGTCTGATTCCTCCGACGGCATCCTCTTCCTTCTGACGCTTGTCACCGTCAACCTTCTTCCTGGTTGGGCGTGCGCACGAGCAGTCTTCCCTTTTGAAGCCGCCTAGGTTCCTATCTATAAAAGACGTAGCCACGCTGGGTTTGACGCGTTATCAAAGTGTCTCCTGTTCAGTGTGTTTTGAACCTTGCCTTGCGCATACCCAGCATTCCTAATGCTACCTCTTGTCCTGTTACCTGTTGCTGATCAGCTTGTCTGACCTTTCTCCTGCCTTATCCTCCAGTCCAGTCCTGATACCTGTTTCTGACCGGCTTGTCTGACCATTCTCCTGCCTTATCCTCCAGTCCAGTCCTGATACCTGTTTCTGACAGGCTGGTCTGACCATTCTCCTGCCTTATCCTCCAGGCCAGTCCTGATACCTGTTTCTGACCGGTTTGTCTGACCATTCTCCTGCCTTATCCTCCAGGCCAGTCCTGATACCTGTTTCTGACCGGTTTGTCTGACCTTTCTCCTGCCTTATCCTCCAGTCCAGTCCTGTTACCTGTTGCTGACCAGCTTGTCTGACCTTTCTCCTGCCTTATCCTCCAGTCCAGTCCTGATACCTGTTTCTGACCGGCTTGTCTGACCATTCTCCTGCCTTATCCTCCAGTCCAGTCCTGATACCTGTTTCTGACCGGTTTGTCTGACCATTCTCCTGCCTTATCCTCCAGTCCAGTCCTGATACCTGTTTCTGACCGGTTTGTCTGACCATTCTCCTGCCTTATCCTCCAGTCCAGTCCTGATACCTGTTTCTGACCGGTTTGTCTGACCATTCTCCTGCCTTTTCCTCCAGTCCAGTCCTGATACCTGTTTCTGACAGGCTGGTCTGACCATTCTCCTGCCTTGTCCTCCAGTCCAGTCCTGATACCTGTTTATGACCGGCTTCTCTGACCTTTCTCCTGCCTTATCCTCCAGTCCAGTCCTGATACCTGTTGCTGACCAGCTTGTCTGACCATTCTCCTGCCTTATCCTGCAGTCCAGTCCTGATACCAGTTGCTGATCAGCTTGTCTGACCATTCGCCTTCTCTGCTGTTCCTGTGGCCAGTTGTGAACTTGTCTTCCTTCCTGGTGAGTGTTCCTGTTTTCTGGAGTTAATTCCTCTCTGGGGTCACTGGGGTATAGTCCATCCATGGTGGGGTATCCTGAGTCACCGGAGGCTCAACTGAAGAGGACTATCTAGCTTCACGGCTTGCACCTTTACATGGCTTCGGCCGCAGCACACCCCACTTTGGTTGACCTATGCAATCTAGCTATGCTCCCTAGTGATGCACCCTAGCTTTTTGCCCCAATTGCCCTTGTTGGAGGAGTCTTCACTTCATAGTCAGTTCTAGGTACCAGATGTGACATAGGTACCGGATGTGACAGGCAGGCATCAGCTTCGCAGAACTTACAAGAGAAGCTCTGTGTGCCTGCACCGTCAATAACTTCTGGTACCTTAAGGTACCAAGGAACGCCACTCACCAATCCTGGCAGTGAACGGGACAGACAGTGCAGACACACAGATACATTTCTCCAATATGTCTGCGTTGTTGTCCGCTGGCGCCTCCCGAAGAAGATGTTTTTCCTGAATGACGCGGGACTTAGCCTAATAGAAGTATGGTCTTGCCTATCGCTATGCTAGTAAGTATTTTGGGGGGGGGGCAATGTTGTATTGATGATAGTTCCACTTTAATAACCTATGAATTGAAAATCCTAACGGTCCTTATAAATTTTAGCCTTCGGCTTCAAGAGATACCATCTTCAATGAGTCTTGAAGGTCATGTTCATGGAGGAAGACATTCTCACTCCAAACCAGAAAAAAGAGAAAGTGCTAATAGTGAAAAACCACCAAGATTAAAAATGTGCTCACATGGTTATATGGTCAGATGGATTGGTATCAGGCAGTCTGATTAAATGTGCATGCAGGGAATCATCAACTCATGTCTGCTCGGGTACATTCTGCACAGGAACACTTCCTTCAGTGGAACTCAGGTGGGGACTCCAGATTTCAATACAAATTTATTCAATGTATAGTAATACTTCAAAATTACTATCCCTTATATTGAAGCCCTTCAAAAACTGAATTAAATGCCACCAGCGGCATCTCTCAAACCTTTATGGTTTGCGAGATAGCTGCTTTTAAACTTTGCTCTCTCTCCTGCATCTCCCCTGACGTCAGCGTTCTGACGTCAGCGTTAATGCTTTGTACTAATTCTTATTTTTTATTTTACAGGAAGAAGGAAGAAGAAGGAAGATAAGAAAGAAGAGGACCGGGAAGCTGAGGACTCCGCTGGACACCAGGATTAATGGTAAGTGTTACTTTTAAAGGGATAGTAATACTTCGTTTTAACTTTATTTTATTTTGTAGGCATTAAAAAAAACATGAAGAACGATATAAGTCTTATCTCTCAAACATTTATGGTTTGAGAGATATTCACAAGCAAAGTAATTATACCCTACTGGCACTCATAGGGTTAATTCTACTAACTTTTGAGACATTTTTCATACTTTGGATGGATTGATATGGGGCTTAGGGCCCCATATCAGTACATCCACTGTTTTTTTTTTACTTTTTTATCATTCAAGTTTCTGCGTCGGCTGTATGAAGGTCCGATAAGGGACATAAGTAAAAAAAACAAAAACTGGGTCTTAAAGTGTTAGTAATGTCTAAAAAAACTTTTTTGCATTTAGAAGAGCTTAAAAAGCTGATCTAAAAGCAAAAAACCGTATCTCTGAATCCGCTATGGTTTAAGAGATACAGGCGTTTAAAGTTTAATTTCTCCTACTCACAGCTGTAAAGCTGTCAGCAGGAGATCTGTGTCGGTCGACACGGAGGCGCTTGAGAAGTGCCGGGATCTCGTTATTTACCACGAATCCCTTCAATGGAATGGTCTAAAACGTTCCACATCTGAGAAGAGATGGCTTACACTAGGTAAAAGGGGCGGGAGGGGAAACTTTGCTTGTGAATATCTCTCAAACCATAAAGGTTTGAGAGATAAGACATATCGTTCTTCATGTTTTTTTAATGCCTACAAAATAAAATAAAGATAAAACGAAGTATTACTACCTCTTTAAATAAGGTGCAAAGGACAGATTCACAGTGGTCATTAGGATTTTCTGATAGGTAAGTGGGGTGTTATTATTATTAGGATGCACTTTCGTACCTTTAAAAAACAACTCTTATTCATCTTTGGATCTTATTTATGCCCTTTTGCAACTCTCCAACATTCCAAATTCTATCAAATGATTCCACCATCAAACTGATCCATTCACCTTGACTGTTCACTCATTTAAAGAGATACCATGTCTTACAGTTCAGAACTGAGCTCCTTTCATGTTTCCAACATCTGTGCTTAAATAAATTCATGAAACTGCTCTGCTATATTTCCAGCAAGCTTTAAAAACTGACGATTCAACCCGTCCTCTTGGTTCTTCAAAAAGTGTTTTTCTGTCTGTCTGTTACCTTGGGTGCTCTTTCTGAACTTCATTATTTATGTAGCAGATCTCCTGTGGAATAAGAAACTGTGTGTTCACTGCTTTAAAGTTTAGATTTATAAAAGGGGGCTTGAGACTATCATTTTGTAACCCTTTGACTGCTAGAGTGGAGGCCACTTTAGCAACTATTGGGATCGTTATTCCTTGATAGGAGCATTTTACCCAAAACTAACTTTGGGGAGTTTAAAGTGCTTTCAAAATCACATATAAGTGGTTTTAGTCAACTAGTTTTTTTGGGTTATTTAGATTTATAGGTCAGGCAAGTTAAAGGGATAGTAATACTTAAATTTTACTAATCCCTACAGTAACGTCCTATTAAACATAAATGTATTGCCCCCAGTGTCATCTCTCAAACCTTTATGGTTTGAGAGATAATCACTCCTAAAGTTGCCCTCTCCCTTTCCCTTCCCCGAAGTCAGAGTTGTAGCTGACTGAAGGGAAATCTGGGCATAGCTCATCAGGCGGCTCTGCAGCAGTGCCGCAATCGCGTTAATTAAAAAAAAAATGTTTCACTAAAACTGTCTTCTACGTGTGCTTGCAAACCAGCACAAACCAAGCACACGTAGAAGACCATTTCAGTGAAAGTTCTCTTTTTTATTAATGCGATCGCGGCTCTGCTGCAGAGCCGCCTGAAAGTCATACGACAGACTTCCCTGCAGTCAGCTAGAACGCTGACTACGGGGAAGGGGGGAGGGAGAGGGCAACTATAGGAGCGATTATCTCTCAAACCATAACGCTTTGAGAGATGACACTGGGGGCAATACATTTATTTTTAATAGGACTTTAATATAGGGATTAGTAATACTTAAGTATTACTATCCATTTAAGGCATGCCCATCATTATTTTCCCCAAATACTGACAACTTACATTTTAAAGGGATATTAATGTAACTGCCTTTGTGTCTGCTATGTGCCTCTCTATGTGCCTATATGCTCTGTGCCTCTCTCTTCCTTGCTATTAAAGTAAGGGAGAGAGAAGCAGAGAGCAGACACATAGTAAAAAAAAACAAATGCAGTAGATGGGGGTATTAACCCCTTCAGTGCTGGTGCTGGGGGCTGGCTGGATGCAGGTCCATTTCTGACCTGCTAAAAGCAACTTGATATTTTTCATAAATGTAAAAATGTTTAAATAAAATATTTTCTCTTTCTATTCATAAAATAAATCTGCTAAGTTTAAACAATAAAAAATGGCAGTGTGATTGTTGTGTAATACACACCACCAAATCTTATAAATGAAAAAGTGGGAAAGTATGGAAGGAAAGAGGGACATGGGGAGTTTCACCCAGGGGGGAACAGTGCCCACTTGAAACTGGCCATTTTGTAGGTATAACTGACCTTTCATGCAGTTTCCATAAAAATTTAACCCATTGCGCCCAAACGATCCCAAGAGGAAAAATAAAAATGGTGGGCTATCCAATATATTAATAAATATAAATTAATATTTAATAAAATAAATGGTGGGCTATCCAAATAAGTGTGGTTTCTAAATAAAGCCCTAATTGTGTGTGAAAAAACTGTATATAATTAATGTGGCTGAAATAAAAGCCTTAGAGGGAAAATACTGTTGAACAAAGACATAGTCAAAAAGGTCAGAATTGCTCCAGTCCTTAAAGGGATAGTATTGCTTGAAAATAATTTTATTTTATATTGTAGCCCTTAAAAAAACATTAAAAAAAGATATGTCTTATCTCCCAAACCTTTATGCTAAAGAGCTGCCCGCTGATCTGTGGACCGGATTCCAAATCTGTCCACTAGATGGCAGACTTGGCTAAAACAGCCAGGAAAAGGGAACTTTACTTTTATTATTATTATTAACTTTACTTGCTAATAAAACTACTCTGTAAGTAGTTTGCAGCCAGACACAAGTGCAGCAGACAGACAGAAGTGTGTAGTTTCAAAAACTGCAGTACTTAAGTCAAGCTTGAGGTAAGCTCAGGCTATTACTATTACTTCACTCTTACTTCTCTCTTCTTTTCTATTGTAGACAAAAAACTTAAAAAAAAAAAAAAAAAAAATCTTACTATCATTCTTTAATACTGCTTATGTTGTAGTACTTGGAATTGTGTTGCATTTAGTATTTAGTTTGAATTGTGTGTTTATTTACTTTGGTTAATTTGGATCATTAGTGCTTAAGTTTGTATTTGGCTTGTTTTGGTTTCTGCATAGTGTGCATAGGTGTCTATTTGGGTGTAGCTGGTAACTGGTTTCATTAGATTAGCATAAGAAAAGGCTTGGCTCGCTTCGTTAGCGTATCAACTGCAGTAGGTGTATTTATAGGAGGTTTCAACTCTGTGAGTTTACTCTGTAAGTAGTTTGCAGCCAGACACAAGTGCAGCAGACAGACAGAAGTGTGTAGTTTCAAAAACTGCAGTAGTTGGAAAACGGCAGGAGTTTGGTGAAGGCACTGGTTTTGTCAGTTTGGTGAGTAACTGCTTTAATTCTAAGATGTCTGGTTTGGTGCAGTGTAACACTTGTCTGGCTGTTGTGTTCCGCAGTACTCTCTGGAGTTTGGGGTGTTGTCCAGTATGTTTGCATCTGTCCACATTGTATGGTGAAATTTCCAGGCTGCAGTCTTTGGTGTGTTATCTGCAATCAAAAGAAGTGAATCTTTCCCAGCTAGAGTGTGAAGTCAAGCAACCATGTAATCCACCACCGCAGCCCCAACGGCCCATGAAGAGAAGGGCTGTGTGGAAGACAGTTGGTTCCGGGAGGTTGAGAGTTGTGGAGCAGAAGCACAAGACTGTTGGTATTTCGGTGTGTAATCCCTTTGGTGTCCTGTCTGAATTGGAAAGTGAGATTTCAGAAGATAAAAGCACAGATACTCAGGTACGGGATGTTGTGAGTCCCAAAGGAGAGAATTGTAACAAGCAGTCAGGAGCAGAAAATGGACTTAAAAAGAAGAGAAAGCATCTCCTTGTTGGTGACTCGATTGTTAGAGGTGTTGCTTTAGGGCAGAATGAGGATGGACTGAAGGAGGTGAGATGTCTTCCTGGTGCTACTGCAAGCAGGGATAAAAGACGCATCTCAAATATTGTCAAGGCTGCAACAAAGGAGACTGAAGTTGATCTGATCATTCATCTCGGTACAAACGATCTGTCCCAGAAAAGTGTTGAAGAGGTGAAAATGGAATTTCAAAGTCTCAGCCTGGAGCTGAGCAGAATGACAGACTCTATCACTTTTTCAGAGATTTTGCCAGTCCGCTCTGAAAATAGTAAGAGACTTCGTATCCTGGAGTTCAATGGTTGGCTAAGACAGTGGTGTAAAGAAGAAGGTTTTGGATTTGTCAGTCACAGTGTTAGAAGGTGGAGTTGTAAAGAAATGTTCAAGAGAGATGGTCTGCACCCGTCACACAGAGGAACTGAGGTACTTGGAGAAGAGTTCAGGTGTTTCTTGGAGAGGCATTTAAACTAGATGGAGGGGGCAGGAATTTCATTGAGAAGATTGATTTCTGTCCCCGAACAGTTTTGGTGAACCAGGGTTCTGAGTTTATTAGTGTGATAGATACAGATGTTGGTGCACAGGAAGTTGCTGGTGCTTTACATACAGATGTTGGTGAGGTAGATGATGGTGCGGTAGATAGAGTTGTTGTTGGTGATAAATGTAATGTTCTTCGTGTAATGTGTACTAATGCTCGCAGCTTAGGCAACAAGCTCAGCGAGCTAATATCAATAGTTTGTAGAGATGACTTGGACTTGATTGTAATAACAGAGACATGGTTCAGGGACTGTAATGACTGGGAAATAGCCATTCCGGGATACACGTTGTATAGGAAAGATAGGGCTGAGAGAAGAGGGGGTGGGGTAGCCATTTATGTTAAAGATAGCATAAAATCCACAGCGATCCAGAATTCATGTAAAGAGTTGGAGACTCTCTGGATCTGTCTGCAGAATAAAAAGGGATCAGTTACAAGAATAGGTGCAGTCTACAGGCCTCCGGGGCAATCTGAAGAGCAAGACAACATGCTAGTGGACGAGATTACCCAAATGGCAGTAAAGGGAGATATACTAGTTATGGGAGACTTCAACATGCCTGATGTTGATTGGAATATCCCTTGTGCGTCCACATGTAGAAGTAGGAGCATCGTAGAAGCCCTGACGGGGATGTCCCTAAAACAGCTGGTGAAGGCGCCAACTAGAGGGGACAATATCCTAGACTTAGTATTCACAAATGGAGACCTGGTATCTGAGGTGAAGGTGGGAGAAAATCTAGGTTCCAGTGACCACCAATGTTTGTGGTTCGGAATCCAGACTGACTACGAGAAATCCCATTCTGCAACCAAAGTATTGGACTTTAGGAAGACGAAGTTTGAGGATATGGGAGAATATGTAAAGAAAGAATTAAAAGGGTGGGATAAAACACCGAGAGTGAGTACTCAGTGGAAGACACTCAAAGAAGTCCTCTTAAAGGCAACAAGATTACATGTTAGACAAATTAGCAAGAGGAAAAGAAAGAGAAATCCACTATGGTTTACTAGAGAGGTAAGAGCTATAGTGAAAGATAAAAAGTCTGCCTATAAGAGATATAAAGAGACTGGAAGTGAAGCGGACAGAGAAGGGTATAAAACTATACAG
The DNA here is from genome assembly GCA_037306005.1 of Rhinophrynus dorsalis. Taxonomy (NCBI): domain Eukaryota; kingdom Metazoa; phylum Chordata; class Amphibia; order Anura; family Rhinophrynidae; genus Rhinophrynus; species Rhinophrynus dorsalis. Next base: position 111,880,906 of record CM074728.1, on the reverse strand, counting down.
AAGAAGACTAAACAGATGATAAATGCTGCTAAAGCCTCAAAAGAGGAAGAAATGGCCAAATCTGTTAAGAAGGGGAATAAAACCTTCTTCAGATATATCAGTGACAGGAAGAAGAAAAACTGCGGGATTACAAAAATTAACAACGGAAAAAATCAGTATATAGAAGAGGAAAAGGCGGTCGCTGACCATCTGAATAACTACTTCTGCTCAGTTTTTTCAGACGGCGGCCCTCATAATCAGAAAATGGCTGAACACAGCATTGCCTCTAGTTGTATAATTTTAGCCCCAGTGTTTTCAGAGGCCGATGTTCTAGAGGAACTTGTCCGGCTAAAGTCAAATAAAGCGATGGGTCCGGATGGAATCCACCCTAGAGTTCTTAAAGAACTCCGATCTGTCATAGTTGGCCCCCTGACTAATCTGTATAACCAGTCCCTTCTTACGGGAGAAGTTCCTGATGATTGGAGAATGGCCAATGTTGTACCCATTCACAAGAAGGGTAGTAAAGAAGAAGCTAGTAACTACAGGCCAGTCAGCCTGACATCTGTAGTGGTAAAAATGATGGAGACTCTTCTAAAGAAGAAGATAATTGACCATCTAACAAAAAACAACCTGATGGACCCAAACCAGCATGGCTTCACTGAGGGCCGATCCTGTCAGACTAATCTCATTGATTTCTTTGACTATGTAACTAAAGTGCTGGATGAAGGTGATGCTGTGGATATCGCCTACCTGGATTTCAGTAAAGCTTTCGATACAGTTCCCCATAAAGAGCTGATAGATAAATTATCAAGAATTGGACTTAACCCCTGGATAGTTCAGTGGATCTGCAGTTGGCTGAAGGACAGAAACCAGAGGGTTGTTGTTAATGGAGTGTATTCTGAGCAGAGACTGGTTACAAGTGGAGTGCCACAAGGATCTGTTCTGGGCCCTGTTCTGTTCAACATGTTTGTAAGTGACATAAGGGAAGGCTTGGCAGGGAAGGTTTGCTTGTTTGCTGATGACACAAAAGTGTGTAATAGGGTTGATGTTCCAGGAGGTGTCTGTAATATGGAGAATGATTTGGCACTATTAGATAAGTGGTCAAAACAATGGAAACTTCAGTTCAATGTTTCCAAATGTAAAATAATGCACTTGGGGAAAAGAAACCCTCAATCTGACTATCGTATTGGCAGTTCTGTGGTAGCAAAGACTTCAGAAGAGAAGGATTTGGGGGTGGTCATCTCTGACAGCCTCAAGATGAGTAACCAATGCAACCAGGCGGTGGGGAAAGCAAATCGTATGCTTGGCTGCATAGCTAGAGGTATAACAAGCAGGAAGAGGGAGATTGTGATCCCTCTGTATAGAGCTCTAGTGAGACCACATCTGGAATACTGTGTACAGTTCTGGAGGCCTCATCTGCAAAAGGATATAACTAAAATTGAGCGGGTTCAAAGAAGAGCTACAAAAATGGTGGAAGGTCTAAAGCATAGAACTTATCAAGAACGACTCAGAGATCTAAATATGTATAGTCTGGAGGAAAGAAGAGAAAGGGGGGACATGATTGAAACCTTTAAATATGTTAAAGGACTGAACAAGGTTCAGGAGGGAAGTGTGATTAATAAGAATCTGAATACAAGAACAAGGGGGCACAATCTGAGGCTAGTTGGAGGAAAAATCAAGAAAAACATTAGAAAATATTATTTCACTGAAAGAGTAGTAGAAACTTGGAACAAACTTCCAGCAGAGGTGGTTGATAAATCCACAGTAACACAGTTTAAACATGCCTGGGATAAATATGTATCTATCCTAAGATAACAATAAAGGAATACTAAAAGGGCAGACTAGATGGACCAGGTGGTCTTTTTCTGCCGTCAATCTTCTATGTTTCTATGTTTCTATAATATCTCCCAAACCATAAAGGTTTGGGAGATAAGACTTACATCATTTTTAGTATTTTTTTAATGGCTACAATATAAAATAAAATTATTTTCAAGCAATACTATCCCTTTAAGTGCAATCCACCCCAGATTTTCCTGGTCCTTAAACGGTTAAGAAACTGCCCACACCCAGAGAATCAGACTCTGCCCCAGAGAACCCTGTAATGCAGAGTCAAAACCAAAGTCTCTGGGGCAGACCCAGAGAGTTCCCAGCTATGGGGATGAATGCCTCCTTAGCAAGTCTCCAACATCTTCTGTCCAGTGGCTTTTGTTGCCACTGTGTAACAGCAAATGTGGGCATTTAGTATTGATTGGAATCCATTCCAAAATGTGTTTGGCCCATCTACCATCAAGCCTCCTTGCTACGTGGCCTCTCCATTTCCGTTTCAGGCGCTTTACTCTTTCAGTGACATCACAGACCTTTGTTTCCTGACTAAAGATGAGCGAGCACCCCGATGCTCGGGTGCTCGGGTGCTCTGACCGAGCACCCCCTGATGCTCGAGTGCTCGGCCGAGCACCCGAGCCCCATTCAAATGAATGGGAGCACTCGAGCATTAAACCAGGCACCCCCTGCTCTGATGAGCGGAGGGTGCCTGGTCAATGTCCCCCTTCATCTCCGCTATGCCCCTCTTCCACAATGTCCCCCTTCATCTCCTATGCCATAGCGGAGATGAAGGGGGACATTGTGGAAGAGGGGCATAGCGGAGATGAAGGGGGACATTGTGGAAGAGGGGCATAGACTCTATGCCCCTCTTCCACAATGTCCCCCTTCATCTCCGCTATGCCCCTCTTCCACAATGTCCCCCTTCATCTCCTCTATGGCATAGGAGATGAAGGGGGACATTGTGGAAGAGGGGCATAGCGGAGATGAAGGGGCACATTGTGGAAGACGGGCATAGCGGAGATGAAGGGGGACATTGTGGAAGAGGGGCATAGAGTCTATGCCCCTCTTCCATAATGTCCCCCTTCATCTCCGCAATGCCCCCTTCATCTCCGCAATGCCCCCGTACCTCCATTCCCTGGTGGTCCAGCGGAGCGTCTTCGGATCTGTGCCTCTTCCGGCACAGATCCTCTTCACCCGAGCATGTCGGGCGAGCACATGGCGGTACTCGTACGAGTACCGCCATGTGCAGAGCAGAGCGATGCTCGAGCCGATCCGAGCATCGGCCGAGCACGCTCGCTCAACACTATTCCTGACAAATCCACACGCACACGTTTTTCAGTCTCTTTTTGTTCTGTTTAGAATTCGCCACTCCATACGTCTGTGTGTAATCTTACGTTTTGTATGGCTTTGGCATTCAGTGTAAAGTGGAAGTCAGAAACGCTCCACTAGGAACGAGCCTGCAGTACAAATTTGTAGTCTCTCTGGGAATGATATCCTACCCAGGGTGCAGTCTGTATAGGAATGGTGTCCTACCCAGGGTGCAGTCTGTATAGGAATGGTGTCCTACCCAGGGTGCAGTCTCTATAGGAGTGGTGTCCTACCCAGGGTGCAGTCTGTATAGGAATGGTGTCCTACCCAGGGTGCAGTCTCTGTAGGAATGGTGTCCTACCCTGGGTGCAGTCTCTATAGGAGTGGTGTCCTACCCAGGGTGCAGTCTGTATAGGAATGGTGTCCTACCCAGGGTGCAGTCTCTATAGGAATGGTGTCCTACCCAGGGTGCAGTCTCTATAGGAATGGTGTCCTACCAGGGTGCAGTCTCTATAGGAGTGATATCCTACCCAGGGTGCAGTCTCTATAGGAAAGGTGTCCTACCCAGAGTACAGTCTCTATAGGAGTGATATCCTACCCAGGGTGCAGTATCTATAGGAATGGTGTCCTACCCAGGGTGCAGTCTCTGTAGGAATGGTGTCCTACCCAGGGTGCAGTCTGTATAGCAGTGGTGTCCTACCCAGGGTGCAGTCTCTATAGGAATGGTGTCCTACCCAGGGTGCAGTCTCTATAGGAATGGTGTCCTACCCAGGGTGCAGTCTCTATAGGAGTGATATCCTACCCAGGGTGCAGTCTCTATAGGAAAGGTGTCCAACCCAGGGTGCAGTCTCTATAGGAGTGGTGTCCTACCCAGGGTGCAGTCTCTATAGGAGTGGTGTCCTACCTAGGGTGCAGTCTCTATAGGAATGGTGTCCTACCCAGGGTGCAGTCTCTATAGGAATGGTATCCTACCCAGGGTGCAGTCTCTATAGGAATGGTGTCCTACCCAGAGTACAGTCTCTATAGGAGTGGTGTCCTACCCAGGGTGCAGTCTCTATAGGAGTGGTGTCCTACCCAGGGTGCAGTCTCTATAGGAGTGGTGTCCTACCCAGGTTGCAGTCTCTGTAGGAGTGTTGTCCTACCCAGGGTGCAGTCTCTATAGGAGTGGTGTCCTACCCAGGTTGCAGTCTCTGTAGGAGTGTTGTCCTACCCAGGGTACAGTCTCTATAGGAATGGTGTCCTACCCAGGGTGCAGTCTCTGTAGGAATGATGTCCTACCCAGGGTGCAGTCTCTATAGGAATCGTGTCCTACCCAGGGCGCAGTCTCTATAGGAGTGGTGTCCTACCCAGGGTGCAGTCTCTATAGGAATGGTGTCCTACCCAGGGTGCAGTATCTATAGGAATGGTGTCCTACCCAGAGTGCAGTCTCTATAGGAGTGGTGTCCTACCCAGGGTGCAGTCTCTATAGGAGTGGTGTCCTACCCAGGGTGCAGTCTCTATAGGAATGGTGTCCTACCCAGAGTACAGTCTCTATAGGAGTGGTGTCCTACCCAGGGTGCAGTCTCTATAGGAGTGGTGTCCTACCCAGAGTGTAGTCTCTATAGGAGTGGTGTCCTACCCAGGGCGCAGTCTCTATAGTAGTGGTGTCCTACCCAGGGTGCAGTCTCTATAGGAGTGATGTCCTACCCAGGGTGCAGTCTCTATAGGAGTGGTATCCTACCCAGGGTGCAGTCTCTATAGGAATGGTGTCCTACCCAGGGTGCAGTCTGTATAGGAATGGTGTCCTACCCAGGGTGCAGTCTCTATAGGAGTGGTATCCTACCCAGGGTGCAGTCTCTATAGGAGTGATGTCCTACCCAGGGTGCAGTCTCTATAGGAGTGGTATCCTACCCAGGGTGCAGTCTCTATAGGAGTGGTGTCCTACCCAGGGTGCAGTCTCTATAGGAATGGTGTCCTACCCAGAGTACAGTCTCTATAGGAGTGGTGTCCTACCCAGGGTGCAGTCTCTATAGGAGTGGTGTCCTACCCAGGGTGCAGTCTCTATAGGAGTGGTGTCCTACCCAGGGTGCAGTCTCTATAGGAGTGGTGTCCTACCCAGAGTACAGTCTGTATAGGAATGGTGTCCTACCCAGAGTACAGTCTGTATAGGAATGGTGTCCTACCCAGGGTGCAGTCTCTATAGGAGTGGTGTCCTACCCAGGGTGCAGTCTCTATAGGAGTGGTGTCCTACCCAGGGTGCAGTCTCTATAGGAGTGGTGTCCTACCCAGGGTACAGTCTCTATAGGAATGGTGTCCTACCCAGGGTACAGTCTCTATAGGAATGGTGTCCTACCCAGGGTGCAGTCTCTATAGGAATGGTGTCCTACCCAGGGTGCAGTCTCTATAGGAATGGTGTCCTACCCAGGGTGCAGTCTCTGTAGCAGTGGTGTCCTACCCAGGGTGCAGTCTCTATAGGAATGGTGTCCTACCCAGGGTGCAGTCTCTATAGGAATGGTATCCTACCCAGGGTGCAGTCTCTATAGGAATGGTGTCCTACCCAGGGTGCAGTCTCTGTAGCAGTGGTGTCCTACCCAGGGTGCAGTCTCTATAGGAATGGTGTCCTACCCAGGGTGCTGTCTCTATAGGAATGGTGTCCTACCCAGGGTGCTGTCTCTGTAGGAATGTGTCCTACCCAGGGTGCAGTCTCTATAGGAATGGTGTCCTACCCAGGGTGCAGTCTCTATAGGAATGGTATCCTACCCAGGGTGCAGTCTCTATAGGAATGGTGTCCTAACCAGGGTGCAGTCTCTATAGGAATGGTGTCCTACCCAGGGTGCAGTCTCTTTTAGCCCACTAGTGCCTTTCACAGAGAAGAAATATCCTAAATCATATCATACTGGTCCTGCCCTTACAGCAGTCCAGCCACGAAATGCCAGGCAATTCCTCTCTGAACAAGAGAAGCAGCCAACCCCAGACATACGTTTCGGCCTTGTTGGGCCTCATCAGTGAGATGTAGCTGATCTCTCTAAGTGCTGTGAGCAAGGTAACAATGCTGGATGCCCCCTATTACCCTTTCGTTGAGGCAGAGTGGTAAATTTGTCTTAAATACAATACTACTGAGTTTTCCAAATGCTTGCCATCCCAACATGGTAATATTGGCCCATAGTTATAAAAGCAAACGAGTTATCCTGGAGTAAACCAGCTGTACCATAGGGGGTCAAATAAGAAATCCTAATTTCCCATACACTTGAACAGAGCTTTTTAACGGCTTGAATGCAAGAGACGTCTGCAACGCATTGGAGACTTCTCTAGAATCCTAACGCCAGGTATATGCTGTCCTTAAAGGGGAACTATCACCCCACACAAAGTTTCACCTCAAAAATTACTCATCTGGCGACTAGCTGAACAATAGTACTATTCGCCAGAATAATTACCGCCTTATAGACAAATCCTACTGCCGAGACTGACGGACAGGCAACAGCGCAGACATCTTGGCTTAGAGATTTCTGCACGTCAGTCCCAGTCTCCTCCTCCTCTAGGTGGCGTTGCTTGGTACCTTAAAGGGATAGTAATACCTAAAATGTAAAAAAAAATATGTTGTAGGGTTTATCCCCCTGAGTAAAACAAGGGAACTCCCACTGCCGAAAGGTGTTTCATTCAACAGTTATTAATTTTCAAAGTTGAATTTTTTAGGTGCAATATCACAGTGGCCTGAAATTGTACAGTGGCGCTGTTGCTACACCATCCTATGGACAGCTCTGGTCAGCTGACCAAAAATCTCCATAGGATGGTGTAGCAACAGTGCCACTGTAAAATTTCAGGCCACTGTGATATTGCACCTAAACAATTCAACTTTGAAAATTAATAACTTTTGAATGAAACACCTTTCAGCAGTGGGAGTTCCCTTGTTTTACTCAGGGGGATAAACCCTACAACATATTTTTTTTTACATTTTAGGTATTACTATCCCTTTAAGGTTTTTATACACATGTAGCCAGACAGCTCTTGATAAAGAAGCAGTGGGCTTTGAAACACGTTGAGTGTTTTTGGCAGTTATCAGTATTACATTGTAATTGTTTTTACACATTTTTTGTTAATAAATTTGTATTTTTATACGAGCGGACTCATTTGGACTCAGAGGCGTAACTAGAAGCCATGGGGTCCTAGTGCAAGAATTGCCATGGGCCCACCGACCACATTGGCCCCCTCAACCACATTGCCCCTTCTACTATGACCCTCAATCTCCACATTGCCCCGTCCACAATGTCCCTCAGTCTCCACAATGCCCCCAATCTCCACATTGCCCCCATCTCCACATTGCCCCTTCCAAAATGCCCCACAATCTCCACATTTCCCCTTCCACATTGCCCCCATCTCCACATTGCCCCTCAATCTCCACAATGACCCTAAATCTCCTACATCCCTGGTGGTCCAGTGGCAGAGGACAGGTCTGTTCCTCCATCTGCACAGCCCTCTTCTCCCGTGCAATCCTCTTCAGTAATGCAGAGCGCTGGGAGATGATGTCATCTTCCAGCGCTTGCTCTGCACTACTAGAGCGCCGGAGGGAGATTGCAGGAGCCAGGAGGAGGGGTTGCAGGGCGCGCCGGACCCCTGGAGTGACGGGCCCAGTCTCAGGTGCCACCCCCGCAACCCTTATAGTTACGCCACTGGTGTCAACGCCTTGTGTTGTAACGTTGGTCCAGCACTCCAGCCATTGGTTTCAGTGGGATCATAATGAAATTGCAATACGACTGCAGGTAGATGAATTTGTGGTTTGTTTTTGATCAGCTGTTTGTAAAGAGAGCAAAGGATGCTGGGAGAAACAAAAAAAAAAGCCCTGCAACAAATAGAGTCTGAATTTCACATAAAACTCAGTAAAATCTCTTGAAAAGAGCAACAAACTGTATCTCTTTTTTTTTCCGTATGAGTTTAATGCTACAAACCAGTCGTCTATGTGAACAGAGTCCTAGTGAAGTCAGGGATCCATCAGCTGAGACAGCATTACTCTGGGAAGATGACATCCTACTCTCAGGGAAGCAGCTGTCAAAACCCTTCATCAGTCGGAAACCTTTTCTTAGTCCTTTCCACATGAGTGACACCGACTCCCGGGAGCGAGCAATGCAGATTGGAAATGTCATTGTTCTCCCTGCGATTCCTACCTCACTGATCTGCCCTGTGTTGTGCTTGACTGACAGCTCCTCAGCTGAGACTCAGATTGGGGCACTGAAGCCTATGCTTAGTATTTTATTCTGCAAACAAATCAGTAATCTGTTTTGCTTTTTTAATTTAACCCTTTGAAAGCTGTAGAGAACTCCTTTGCCTGGAGACGTCTAATCTCTAGTTTTCAAGCTGTTAACGCGTGCTGTAAACTGAAAGCGTTATCATTTTATTTGAACCTAAATCTACATTAATAAGTTGCTTTGAATTCAGTTTACACATTCTTAACCCTTTAAAGGGATAGTAATACTTCGTTTTTACTTTATTTTATTTTGTAGGCATTAAAAAAACATGAAGAATGATATAAGTCTTATCTCTCAAACCTTTATGGTTTATGAGATATTCACAAGCAAAGTTTCCCCTCCCGCCCCTTTTTCCTAGTGTAAGCCATCTCTTCTCAGATGTGGAATGCAGTCCATAGACCAGACAGATAACAGCAGGGGACAATCTTCTTCCTATGAGAACAATGAAAGCCCTTCCCCCCTTGACAAGTTTTTCAGCTTTTTCCCTTATCTTAATTGAAGATTGTCCCTCTCTGCAGTCTACCTGGGCACCTCCCTTCTGATCTGGTTGAACGGGGGGGGATACTTTGCTTGTGAATATCTCTTAAACCATAAAGGTTTGAGAAATAAGACTTATATCATTCTTCATGTTTTTTTAATGCCTACAAAATAAAATAAAGTTAAAACGAAGTATTACTATCCCTTTAAGTACCAACGGTCCAGGGAAGTTATCTTCCCTTAAGGACCTCTTTGATCCTTGATGATGCGCCGGTACACGTGACCTGTTATTCGTACCGGTGTGCCGCTTTGAGGCCTAAGAGAGATCGCTCCGGTCTTGGAGCATTCAATTTTAGGCCGTGTTTTTACTTAAAGTGCTCCCGGTACAGCGCTGTAAGTAAAAATTATGCAACGTGCTATGACCGCCACTGGTCCTTAAGGGTATAAGGACCGTGACGGTCATAGTACGTCACATAGTCCTTAAGCGGTTAAAGGAGCAGTTATGAAAAAATATAAATTGTAGGGTTTTCTTGTTGAGTAAAATAAGGGTATTTCCACGCTAAGAGATGCATATTACCAGCGGTATTACAGTTTAAATCTGTGTTTTTTTTATATTAGCAGTGCCCTCTAGTAGTCAAATTCCAATTACGTATTCTGTTATATTCTAATGGAGAGGAAAGTCAGTGACTTACAGTTCTCTATAAAATGTGACAGAAACTGCTGAGTCACTTCCTGTCAGGAACTATCAGGAAGTAATCACACTGTAAATTCACTTCCTATTTATTCGAACCATTATAAATGTTGAATAAAACAAATGATAGCAGTTAAAGTGTCCTTGTTTTACTCAGCAGAAAAAGCTCTATAACATAATTGTTTTCATTAAATACAAGTTTACTGCTCCTTTAATCAACTGTTTAACATCTAGTTGCTGGGGACTAAAACTCCCATCAACCCTGACCAGCTATTGGCTGGTTGGCAATGATGAGAGTTAAAGTTCCCCGCTATATGTCCAAAAACTGACTACCCCTGGTTAGGGTTGCCACCCAGCCGGTAAAAAATTGACTTCTGTCCAATGTTAAGACTATGGAGGGAATGCTATGGCCGGTATTTTTTTGAAGAAAAGGTGGCAACCCTACCCCTGGTTTATCAGAAGGACCTGCTTACGTAGGAGTCCTTCATGTACCAGTCTTGGCAGTCTGTATGTCAGTCCGGTAGTGGAATTCTGCAGCAAAGGAAAATCATATTAGACCTTGGGTGCATTGGTGTGGGGGCACAGCTTTAATAACCAGAGAGTATCTTGCCATACCATTGTAATAAACGTATACCAATTCGCACCTACTTCAATCTGATCTGTAGGTACTTGTATTGTGATCAAAGCACAGGCAGGGAGAGTTTAGGCTGTCATTAAATGGATAGTAATGTTTCACAAAAACAGCAGCTCCAATTAATCTTCATAGTATTTGGGCCATGGAGAGTGGTATTTCAATACTGTCAGAGTTGTAGTTCAAGAGTAATTGAAGGATACAGTTTCCTCTCCCGCCCCTTTTACCTAGTGTAAGCCGCCTCCCCTCAGATGTGGAATCCAGTCCATAGACCAGAGGGATAACAGCAGGGGACAATCTTCTTCCAGTGAGAATAATGAAAACTCTTTCCCCCTTGACAAGTTTTTCAGGTTTTTCCCTTATCTTAAATGAAGATTGTCCCTCTCTGCAGTCTACCTGGGCACCTCCCTTCTGCACTGAGGTGAACAGTGTTACATCAGTAAAAGGGGGCAGGAGGGGGATACTTTATCATTCAATTACTCTTGAACTACAACTCTGACAGAACTGAAATAACACTCTCCATGGCCCAAATACTATGATGATTAATTAGAGCTGCTTTTATTATGAAACATTACTATCCCTTTAAGGTGAAATGCATTGTGAGACACTGTAGTTCTTAGATTTCAGTCTGACACTATATAAAATTGTGCATGACTGTTGTGTTTGTGATGCTTTAAATAAAATAATTATTTGTAGTTTTTATAAAATTAGCTTCCTTGTATATGCTTTTATCAAAGCAGGGAGATATGTAAAATAAATAATACATGATATTTTAGAGACGAGCCATCCAAAATAATCCCCTTTACGAAACTGTGCAGAAGGCAGCAAAGACCTCTCCTGTCACGATGCCAGACCACCAGGGATGATGAGGCCCCCTACCTCCTAAGTCAGGTAGGAGGTGGACAGTGGGGTCAGTGCGGTAGGGAGCAAATTTTCTAGTCATGTCTCTGATTTTCACCAATACTGTGGCTGGTCCCCAATCCCTCTGTACCTAAAGGAGGAGGGGGGTGGAGGATAGCAGCAAAGTGTTCCAGCTTTGCCTTAGGTGCAAACACACATTATCCCAATATTGTTCCCCAAAGAAACTTTCTGAAAAATACCGGAGACAATGTCATGTATATTTGTTTGAAACTTTTATATACATTTTTGAGGTTGCAAGCTTATTATTGTTGAAGGAACAGTAACCTCTAAAATTCAGTCTGCCATAAAGACTGGGATTAAAAAAGTTAAACTTGTACACACTAGAGAAACGGCGTCTTAGAGGGGATATGATAACACTATATAAATATGTTCAGGGTCCATACAAAGGGCTCTCCAAAGACCTGTTCATTAACAGAACAGTACACAGGACAAGGGGCCACCCGCTTAGACTTGAGGAAAGGAGATTTCATCTACAGCAGCGGAAGGGATTCCTTACGGTAAGGACAATAAAGGTATGGAATTCACTGCCTGAGGAGGTGGTGCTACTGAATATTAGATGCCTTTAAAAAGGGCCTGGATACTTATTTAAAAGAGCAGAACATAGAGAACTATGTACGTTAGTATTGGGATTAATATTTAGTTAGTGCTTGTTGATCCAAGGAGAAATTTGATTGCCATTTGGAATCAAGAAGGATTTTTTCCCCCCATTCAAGGCAGAATTTGAAATTGCTATATTGAGGGGTATTTTTTACCTTCTTTTGGATCAACGATGGTAAACAGGAATAGGAAAAGGGTTGAACTAGATGGACGCAAGTCTTTTTTCAACCTAAATTACTATGTTACCCCGCTACATGTCCGGCCGGTATTTTGGCTCTTAGCAAGTGCACTGTTTCTATGGGGGCTTGAGACATCGTTTCCAACTCTAAAAGAGCCAGCTGTTAATCAGAGGCAGAAGTACAGGCTGCCTCCCCCTAGTCTTCAACACAGAGCATAGAATCAACCGTGCGACTGGGTAAATCTCAACCCGTGACCTATTGGCGCAGTTTAGCAGAAGTAAGGGGCACAGTCTTTAGATAGATTATGATTGTAGCGTTTACTGTTCCTTTAAGAGTGAATTGTAAAAATATATATCTCTTTAAAATTGATATGTACCTTTATGTTTTTCTGTGGCCAACTGAAAAAGGCATCGTTAACTACAAACTACTGGGCCCCAAGGGGAAATATACGGCTGCCTCATTCAAATATGGTTTGGAGCAAGTTTGAATAAAGTGGAGCAAGTTTGGATCAGGCAATGAAACAGATCAAAGGTGCAGTTCACGACAAGAGGATCTCAGGTCTTCCAGTGAATGGAGAAATCCAGAGAGTAAAAGCAGTTTGTCTGTAGTACCATGACCCATATGGTGACAGTAAACCCTTTTAACCCTTTGAGTGCAAGAGGGGTATGCAACTCATTGCTTTGCAATGTGTTGCATACCTCTCTGGCACTCAAAGGGTTAATGTCAAAGTGTTAATGAAAAATTAGTTATCCCATGTTATTGTATCTTACTGGCTAGCAGTGACCATGTGTGATGACATCAGTGGCTGCCAGACAAGGCAGGAATGTGGTCCGACTGCAGGAATTTGCGGATACTGCACAGGAAGTGCGTTTCTATCCACTGCCACCCTGTACTCCTTACTCCTGGGTAAAAGCACTCTTTGGGGTGAATCCATTTAAAGGGAAATTAATACTTAAAATGTTAAAAAAAAAATATGTTGTAGGATTTATCCCCCCCTGAGTACAACAAACATTCTCCCACTGTTGAAAGGTGTTTTATTCAAAGGTTATTACAGCTCAAACTTGAATATTTTTAGGTGTACTATCATAGTGTTCTGGAATTGTACAGTGGCACTGTTGCTACACTATCGAACTGAGATTTTTGGTCAGCTGACCAGAGCTGTCCATAGGATGGTGTAGCAACAGCGCCACTGCACAATTTCGGGCCACTGTGATACTTCACCTAAAAAAAATTCAAGTTTGAGTTGTAATAACTTTTGAATAAAATACCTTTCATTGGTGGGAGCACCCTTGTTTTACTCCAGGAGTTAAACCCTACAACATATATCTATCTATATATATATATATATATATATATATATATATATATATATATATATATTTTACATCTTAACTATTACTATTCCTTTAAGACAACAGTAAAATGTAAAGATTTCCATGTAACGATGGCAAGAAAGCGATCCTGTTACATTCACAATTGTATATTTTTAAAGGGATAGTAATGTTTCACAAAAACAGCAGTTCCAATTAATTTTCATAGCATTTGGGCCATGGAGAGTGTTATTTCAATACTGTCAGAGTTGTGGTTCAAGAGTAATTGAATGATAAAGTATCCCCATCCCGTTCCTTTTACATAGTGTAAGCCATCTCTTCTCAGATCTGGAATCCAGTCCATAGACCAGACAGATAACAGCAAGGGACAATCTTCTTACTGTGAGAACAATGAAGACCCTGCCCCCCTTGACAAATTGAAGATTGACCCTCTCTGCAATCTACCTGGGCACCTCCCTTCTGATCTGGCTGAACAGTGTTACATCAGTAAAAGGGGCGGAAGGGGATACTTTGTCATTGAATTACTCTTGAACTACAACTCTGACAGAATTGAAATAACACTCTCCAAAGTCCAAATACTATGATGATTAATTAGAGCTGCTTTTATTATGAAACATTACTATCACATTAATGTTAGTTTTACTTATCTAACCATTTTGGTCCCAATTGGACCTGAAGCACACTGACTGCAAGATATTCAGAAAAAAAGGGGTTATTATCAACAATTTTCAAACGGACATTAAGCTTAACCATTTGAGTGCCAGTGAGGGGTATAACACGCATTGCTCATCCCTGTGGGACTCAAGCGGTTGATGAACTTAACCCTTTGGGTGCCAGAGGTTTACGCAACGCATTGCAAATCAATGTGTTGCGTACCCCTCTGTCAGTCAAAAGATTAATATTAGTACTGCCGATAAAGGGATACTAATGTTTCCCAAAAACAGCAGCTCCAATTAATCTTCATAGTATTTGTGCCATGGAGAGTGTTATTTCTATACTATCAGAGTTGTAGTATAAGAGTAATTGAATGATAAAGTATCCCCCTCCCGCCCCTTTTACTGATGTAACACTGCTCACCTCAGAACAGCAAGACTGTTTGGATGGATCACAGAGAGGCACAATCTTTAGTGATCATAAGGAAAAACCTGAAAAACCTATCAAGGGGGCAGGGTTTTCCTTATGATCACAGTAAGAAGATTGTCCCTTTCTGTGATCTGTCAGGTCAAGTGACCAGATTCCACATCTGAGGAGAGGGGCTTACACTAGGTAAAAGGGGCAGGAGGGGGATAGTTTATCATTCAATTACTCTTGAACTACAACTCTGACAGTACTGAAATAACACTCTCCATGGACCAGATACTATGAAGATTAATTGTAGCTGCTTTTATAGTGAAAAATTACTATCCCTTTAAAGGACATATGTAAGTAATCATTTAACTTCACTATTCTACTTCTAACTATGGATCATATTTAGGACAAATAAAAATTTGAAACTATTTATATTTTACTAATAACCCCTTGAAGGCTAGTGATGTCTCTTAACCCTTTGAGTGCCAGAGGGGTACGCAACACATTGCTTTGCAATGCGTTGCATACCCCTCTGGCACTCAAAGGGTTAATGAATCTTCCCTAGAGCCTTTGTAACCATGAGAATCACCTTTTTAATCCCTTAATGACTGTGTGATGTGCCAGAACCATCACCTTTTTTTTTCCTTACGGATCGGTGACGGTCCAGGCCCGTCACGTACGTTTTACTTACAGCACTCCCACTGGGTCTGAAACTGACCTATCCAAGACTCAAACCACCTCTCTGCATAGTTCATGTGTGGCGGCACGTCGGCATACATCAAAGCAGTCTTTAAAGGGACAGTAATGTCCCAAAAAATGTTTTTACAGTTAGGTATTATTAATTATTATTATTCTCCAAATCATATCTCTCAAACCGCTATGGTTTGAGAGATATAGGGATTCAAAGTCCCCCCCCCCTTCTCCTGATGTCAGCTGTAAAGCTGACAGCAGGAGAATCGAGGCGTACAACTCGAGTAGGCTCTGCAGTAGAGCCAAAATCACGGTACTTAAAAATAATTAATTCATTGGAAAGGTCTACAAAGTGTGCTTGCAAACCAGGCACACTTTTTAGACCTTTCCAATGAATAAATTCTTTTTAAGTAACGCGATTCAGGCTCTGCTGCAGAGCCTACTCAATTCGTACAACTCGATTCTCCTGCTGTCAGCTTTACAGCTGACATCAGGAGAAGGGGAGGGAGCAGGGAACTTTGAATCCCCATATCTCTCAAACCATATCGGTTTGAGAGATAGGGTTTGGAGCGATTTGATTAATATTGTAAACTCTGTATAACTGTAAAAACTTTTTGGGACATCCCTTTAAGAGAAGGTAACTTCTTGTGACCGCTGATCCTTAAGGGTTAAATCTCATGTGGCAAAAGTTGAAATAAAGGTACTTTTGTGTTTTTTCCAGTGCAATCTACTAAGTAACTATATGTAATAGGCCTAAAAATGTGTGTAAACATAAAAGGAACTCTAGGAGAGTAATTAAAATAAAAACTACAAGGGTGGAATGTGTGTCCCCTGCATAAATCCCATCTACTCTTTTCAAACATCTATTTATGTTTAACAGTCATCGTAACAAATCAGTCAATATGATGGGCTTGACAAGCTGGCTCTATTGAAATGATACGGCTGTTTTGAGATGTAGCTCTATTTCCATAAAATGAGATTTTTCTCTTCTAATATTGGAGTGGGGGGCGGTGATCCACATAAACCAGATGTCCCAGTAATTGAAAAAGTCATAACTAGTAATGGAATGTTTATCTGTCCTAAGGAGTTTATGTGGAGAGTGCAGATTTATCTCATTTAACAATAAAATGAAAGCACCACTTAGTTGCGATTTTAATTTGATCTGATTTTGCGTGCTCCTGGGTATGTACATACTGAGCGGAACTGCTAGGACATGAAGCAGCGGGACTCTGCTTAAGCAAATTCCGAATAAAGATTTGCATTCTGGACGCTCCCCCATGACTGCATCACGTGACAAATCGAGTGGAAAAACGATGAGGTCACTATCATTTCACCATGTGGCAGACCATGGAGATCTCACTATCACATGTCAACCCTTTGCTTTCTGTACCCCTCTGGTGCTCAAAAAGTTAAAGGGATAGTAATACTTCGTTTTAACTTTATTTTATTTTGTAGGCATTAAAAAAACATGAAGAATGATATAAGTCTTATCTCTCAAACCTTTATGGTTTGAGAGATATTCACAAGCAAAGTTTCCCCTCCCGCCCCTTTTACCTAGTGTAAGCCATCTCTTCTCAGATGTGGAATCCAGTCCATAGACCAGACAGATAACAGAAGGGGACAATCTTCTTCCTATGAGAACAATGAAAGCCCTGCCCCCCTCGACAAGTTTTTCAGGTTTTTCCCTTATCTTAATAGAAGATTGTCCCTCTCTGCAATCTACCTGGGCACCTCCCTTCTGATCTGGCTGAGCAGTGTTACATCAGTAAAAGGGGCGGGAGGGGGACACTTTGCTTGTGAATATCTCTTAAACCATAAAGGTTTGAGAGATAAGACTTATATCGTTCTTCATGTTTTTTTAATGCCTACAAAATAAAATAAAGTTAAAACGAAGTATTACTATCCCTTTAAAGGGGAAATATACACAATTGGCTACAAATCCTAACACAGCATTATTTATAGGAGAACTGAAATCTCCTAACAATGAACCCCCCCCCCACTTAATATATATCTGAGAACCCACAAAAGTGTGAGTGCTTGGATGTGAGGGTTTGTGGCTTGTGAGCGTGGATTTCTCCCTGCTGGACCATGCCACAGCAAGGGCTCAATAAATCTGCCAGCCTCAAGGACAGATTGTACCCTCCAGTGCAGCTGGAGAATAAACATGATGGCCTGAGCAGGAGAAGTGTCAGCTGTTCTGCGGGGGAGAGCAAGGGCTAGTGTTCGTCACTGTGGAGCGACCTTAGAGGGCAAAGACCACCCGCAAAGGCGTAGATAGCGCTTCAGAAAACAACAAAAGAAAAGGTATACCAGTGCCCAGCAGCAGGTGGTGGTAGAGATATAGCCAGGCAGGCTGGACTGGGAACTGCACAAGGGTAACTGCAAATCCAAGCACCCACAGGACTGGAGAAAGCCACCAAGAGTGAGGAGGAGGGAACTACACAGGAAGAAAGTCTCCTACCGGTATGGGAGGGCCAGGAACAGCACTGGTAATGGCAGGCAAGTGGATAGTCAGGGACTTGGCAAGATCAGCAATGGAGATATCAAGAGAGACAAACAGATAGTCAGGAATGTAGCAGGGTCAGCAACGGAGATTTCAAGAGAAGCAAAATCGACAGGCAAACGGAGGGTCAGGAACTTAGCAGGATCAGCAACGGAGATATCAAAAGAGGGAAAATCAACGGGCAAACGGGTAGCCAGGAACATAGCAGGATCAGCAACAGAAAGATCAATAGAAGAAAAATCAATGGGCAAACGGATAATCAGGAAAGTAGCAGGGTCAATAACGGAGATATCGACAGAAGCATAATCGACAGGCAAATGGATAGTCAGCTATGTAGCAGGGTCAGCGATGAAGATATCAAGAGAGGCAAAGTCGACAGGCAAATGGGTATTCAGCAATGTAGCAGGGTAAGCAACAGAGATATCAAGAGAAACATAATCGACAGACAAACGGATAGTCAGGAACTTAGAAGGATCAGCATCTGAGATATCAAGAGAAGAAAAATCAATGGGCAAACAGATAGTATCACGGTGCCCATGATTGCCTCCAGTGACACTGTTCTTGCAGGTGACATTGCATTACTTCCTGGTTGTCGCCCTGAGGCACATTCGATATTCTTATTGGCTGCTGTTAATTGTCACAGTGAGTCTCTGCCTACATGCTAGGCCTTATAGGCCTCAGCCTGCCTTTTCTCCTGTGCCCTTTTGTGGTGTACCTGTGCATACTTCAGTTTGAAAAACTTTGAGCAACTGTCATGTCTGCCCGCATGGACAGAACATTCAGGACTGATAAAGATGTTGTCTTTTGAATTAAGGGGCAAGGGCAAAATTAGAATTTTCTGACTGTTGAAAGGCAAGTTTGTTTTTTAATATTAAAGGGGATCTATCACCCCTGTACATGTTGGATAATAGTTAGTTTATGTAGCGCCTAGATGTTATAACGTTTTAATTTTTTTAATAAAATCGCAATTTCGCTGAAATGAAACAAATAAATATTGACCTGCGCACTACTTCCAGACATATTGAGGTTACCTGCTCTGCACCGCAGTCCATCACTCTTTCTCTGCTCCCCTCCCTCTATCCAGTCTCCTCCAATGACAGAGGCTTTCTGCATGTAAGCTGGAGCGCTCTCATTGGCCAGAGACCACTCCAGCTTACACGTAGAAAGCATCCGTCATTGGAGGAGACTGGATAGAGGGAGGGGAGCAGAAGAAGAGTGACAGATAGAGGTGCAAAACTAGTAACCGCACCGCAGTCTGTCCGGAAATAGGGAGCAGGGCATTATTTATTTGTTTAATTTCAGCATAATATTGATTTTATTAAAAAAATGAAAACGTTATAACATCAATTCTCTGCATAAAGTAACTATTTAGATCCAACATGTATAGGTGTGATAGATCCCCTTCATGTAGCATTATTTCTCCTTTTAGTCATGAAATATATAGCTTAAAAAAAAATCACATTTCTGTGAGATATTTGTTCTGAATAAATAATATGCATTCATACATAAATTAGGAAAGATATGGCGTGTTTAGATTGGTGATAAGTTTGTCACAACGCACCTGTTGGGAACCACTGGCCTATAGGAATAAGGGTTTTCCATGTGGGTTACTTTATTGCAGCATTTCTAATGCATAAAACAAACACGATTTTGGTGATATTATGACATTGTTCACACTGACATTTTCCTCAGGTCGTGTTGCAGATCAATGTAATTTTCCGCAACTTTGATCCGACAGCGCATTAACGCACATGCAATCTTATAGTATGGGTTTCAATGGGATTGCAATGGAACTACAAAAACATTTCAGGTAGCTGACTTTTCTTTGCAGTTCTATTCTGTTATTTATGTTAAAGGGATAGTAATGTTTCATAATAAAAGCAGCTCTAATTAATCATCATAGTATTTGGACTTTGGAGAGTGTTATTTCAATTCTGTCAGAGTTGTAGTTCAAGAGTAATTCAATGACAAAGTATCCCCCTCCCGCCCCTTTTACTGATGTAACACTGCTCAGCCAGATCAGAAGGGAGGTGCCCAGGTAGATTGCAGAGAGGGACAATCTTCAATTAAGAAAAGGGAAAAAGCGGAAAAACTTGTCAAGGGGGGCAGGGCTTTCATTGTTCTCATAGGAAGAAGATTGTCCCCTGCTGTTATCTGTCTGGTGTATGGACTGCATTCCACATCTGAGAAGAGATGGCTTACACTAGGTAAAAGGGACGGTAGGGGGAAACTTTGCTTGTGAATATCTCTCAAACCATAAAGGTTTGAGAGATAAGATTTATATCATTCTTCATGTTTTTTTAATGCCTACAAAATAAAATAAGGATAAAACAAAGTATTACTATACCTTTAACAGGAAGGTATGTTGGTAAAAAACAACAACCCGCAGATATATCCATTAACCCTTTGAGTGCCAGAGGGGTACTCCACGTCATGAGTGGTATACCCCTCTGGCACTCAAAGGGTTAAAGGAACAGCACACCTCTTTATAAAACAAACAAAAAGCATATGTCATGGGCTCTTCATGTTGAGTAAAACAAGGATACCACGGTTCCAGAGGTATTACTGTTTAACGACCACTCAATACGGCGCGTTGGCGGCCGTTAAGGACCCCGGAGATTTTTTTTATTTTTAGTGATTTGAATTCTGAGATGGCAGCGCAGCGCGTGTCCTGGCATGTCATGGGTCCTTAAGGGGTTAAACTGTTTGTTTTTGGCTTTTTTTTTAACACTAACAGTACCTTCTAGTGGCCATCAACATTGCCTTTGCATTTACAATTCACCGTGTTGCATTCTGCTGCAGAGGTGAGTCACTGACAGCTGTTCTTTGTAGAATGAGTTCACAGACTTTCCAAGGGCCCTATGTTCAAAAGACAAGTGCAAGAATTCTGGGAAAAACAACCGTACTTTGGGGACTTTTACGTTATTTCAAGGGATAGTAATACTTGAAAATAATTTTATTTTATATTGTAGCCCTAAACAAACATGAAAAATGATATAATTCTTATCTCCCAAACCGTTATGGTTTGGGAGATATTCACAAGCAAAGTTTCCCCCTGAGTGATGTCACCATTCCTGCTCTCAGATTTGGAATCCGGTCCCGGGACCGTCTGCGGCTCTTCAGAAGTGCCGAGATCACAATCTTTAAAAAGAATTTCTTCATTGGAATGGTCTGCAAAGTGTGCTTGCAAGCCAGGCACACTTTGTACACAGTTCCAATGAAGTAGTTCTTTTTAAAGATCGTGAACTCGGCACTGCTAAAGAACTGCCGGTTGATCTGTGGTCCTTGTGTTCCTGTTCATCGGATCAAGATTGCTGAGCCAGTATTCACAGTGGTCGCCTGTTCCAGTGTTCCAGTCGATGGATCAAGAGCTGGCATTCCTGTTTCCTGCTGAGACTCACAGGGGCTTCGGCCCAGTCTCTAGCATTGTGGTCTAGCGAGAGGCCTACTATTTCTGGTAATAGTGTCGCCAGCTAGTAACCCATCGATTGTTGTACTACTTATGTATTGCTGTGATTTATTCTAATAAACATTTTGCATTATATTACCGTACTGAGTTCTGAGCATTCCTGGGTGCCCGTGACATAAAGATCATATAGTGCAACATCATTTCAATAAATATACATGTGCAATGCAATATTCACACACACATATATATATATAAATCTAAGAGTTGTAGGGATGCACTCACTGCGAATCAATCACGATGACCTGGGTGCTCATCAAAGAATAGGATAATACAACAAGTCACTGGGAAATGACAGCACTCACAGGATCCATTTTCCAAACTTGACATAAGTTACATTTATTGAAATTGACGTTTCGGCTGTCGCCGCAGCCTTTCTCAAGATTACTCTTGATTAATATATATATATATATATATATATACAGGGCTCAAAATTTCCACTCGCCACTAGCCAATGGTGAGTGAAAATTTAGCCCTGGCGAGTAGAAATTCAGCCCTGGTGGGTATGTTTTGGCTTGCAGCGGCGAGTAACTTTTCAGGTCTGGCTAGTAGCAAAGGACTTAAAATTATAAGACCTATATATATATATATATATATATATATATATATATATATATATATATAAATATGAAAAATAAAGACAGCACTCATAGGACTTTTTAACGAAGATCAACAACTCTGAAGTTTATTCCATCAACGTTTCGGCCCTGCTGTGGGCCTTTTTCAAGATGCTTACCAAGGCCCACGGCAGGGCCGAAATGTCGATGGAATAAACTTCAGAGTTGTTGATCTTCGTTAAAAAGTCCTGTGAGTGCTTTCTTTATTTTTTCATATTTGGATACAATTGGTTTATAATGATTGGCACCCAGGCAATATATTACTAAAAGGAGAGTGCACATCAAGGGTTCAAACATATATATATATATATATATATATATATATATATATATATATATATATGTATATATATATATATATATATATATATATAGTCAGTCCTCAGAAAAGAGAGGGACCCTAAGTGGGTGTCCACTCCCTCTAAAGTGCCACGGAATTGTGGTTGAAAGCCAGTGTGATAACTATTCCAAACAGATCCACTGTGTGGCCCGGACGCAGCCAGTGCTGTGTTGATGAATCATTTTCTGTGCAACTGAATTGTTATTTTCATATAGAGTTGAAATCGCACTATATATTTATGTAATCAGCTGGATACTAGCAGAAGTCTCACAATTTACAAACTGTTACTGTATCATTTCACAGCACTTTTCTTCTGCTTCTGTTGACAAGGGAAGACAATCCTTCTCTTAATGAGAATCAGCTTGTGTGTCATAACAAGAAAACTAGCATATTGCGCATCTCCTTCATGTGTAATGTGCAATTGTGTACAGGAACAATAAACGTTAGCCTACTCGTTTGAAAATCTTCCCAGCTGTCTCTGTTAGTTCTGAATATTCTCAGTCCTTACCGTAAACGCTCTGAAAATGGTTCTGTTCTACATGAAACAAAGCTTCACTGGGTACAGTTAGCTGGCGCATATATAATTTCGGGCTCCTGGAGAGAGATGCATTGGGTAAAAAAGATTTAGACTTGCTACAAGAATCTACAGTTAAGAATTATTCTTCCTCTGCTGGGTAGTCAAGGTAATAGGGCAGACATTTTGGTTAGTTGGGATAATAAGGGAGACACGTTGGGCTTTAACACTTTGAGTCCCAGAGCAGGACTCACTCAAAGGGTTAAAAAAAAAAGAACAATTGTGTCACAAGCCATGCAGGAGAAATACACATTTTTATTGACTGAAACAGGGCTATTAAAGGGATAGTAATGTTTCATAATAAAAACAGCTCTAATCAATCATCATAGTATTTGGACTTTGGAGAGTGTTATTTCAATTCTGTCAGAGTTGTAGTACAAGAGTAATTGAATGATAAAGTATCCCCCTCCTGCCCCTTTTACTGATGTAACACTGCTCAGCCAGATCAGAAGGGAGGTGCCCAGGTAGACTGCAGAGAGGGACAATCTTCAATTAAGATAAGGGACAAACCTGAAAAGCTTGTCAAGGGGGGCAGGGCTTTCATTGTTCTCATAGGAAGAAGATTGTCCCCTGCTGTTATCTGTCTGGTCTATAGACTGGATTCCACATCTGAGAAGAGATGGCTTACACTAGGTAAAAGGGGCGGGAGGGGGAAACTTTGCTTGTGAATATCTCTCAAACCATAAAGATTTGAGAGATAAGACTTATATCATTCTTCATGTTTTTTTTAATGCCTACAAAATAAAATAAAGTTAAAATGAAGTATTACTATTCCTTTAACCCTTTGATTGATAGGGAGGACTTCAATGCATCGCAAAGGGGTTAACAAGGCGTTAATGGCCACGGTCAAAACAATATGAATTTGGGGAAGTTGTCTTTTCATAACTGGGAACCTTCTTGTCACAAGAGTCCGGATGTCAACTAAGTCCTGGGGGGGTTGGAGTGACCAAATTATGCTTTTTTTTCATCATAAAGAGAGTGAGGCTTGACTGGGTAGGCAGAATTAGGAGGGGAGGCGGGGTTTGCCCTTCAAATGGGAGGAGAGTTGGAAGAACAGGGCGGAGAGTGGCCAGAATGGGCAGCAAAGTGGGCGGAGTTACAGGGGGACTCACAGATCCCTGAGAATCTGCTTCTGTCCCCATAAAACAAGTATAAAAATTGGCATTTCCAGGTATGTTTATCTGTCCTACGCTGCTGCTGCTGGTTTGCAGTAGAATTGTGCAAAGCCCCTTGTTTTGGAATAGGAAGATTTTGAGCATTGTCTCCTTCTTAAACATCTGTAACGGTCCCGCGGCCATTACAAGTGGAACTCTGTGTACAGAATGAATTCTTGCACCCTGGCGGCTGGCTAGCTGATTTTCCACGCCGCCACTTTGAAAAGTAGGCGGCCCTGTGATTGGCCGCCTGCCGCTTGTTGTTAGTAATTTACTGTAAATGTTTGAATGTGTATTCGACAGTGTGACGGACCTATGGTTCATTACAAGTGCATTTATGTATGTATATATTTTTATGGCCCACACAATAGATATATTACAATAAATAAAAGGGGATAAAATAAGTGTCACATTCATAAAAACAATAGGAGAGAGGTCCCTGATCCAAGGAGCTTACAGTCTAGATGGGTAACAGGAGGTAGACAACAGGGTATGAGGGTGTCAAGTGCTGAGTTTGGCCAAAGGCATACCTCCCAAGTGTCCCTCTTTAGGAGGGACAGTCCCTCTTTGAGACCCAAATCCCCCTGTCCCTCTTTTCTACCCTGTTGTCCCTCTTTTTAGGACATCAGAGTGAGTGGTGTGTATATTAGTCTATCACATTGCTCCACAGAAATGAAATTCACATAAATATTTAGTTAATCTTCAGTATATGTGTTTGTTACTGAATCTGTGTAAATAAAATACTTCGGTCTTCTTCTAAATCATTTATTCAGTTACACAAAGAGGTGTCAATAGGTGACAAAGTAACCTAAAAATTCCCCGTCCACCAGCCACGCCCCTAGAAACACCACCTAAAACACAACATTTGAAATGTTGGGAGGTATGCAAAGGTAGTGCATGGTCCTAGTGCTCCAGAAGATAAGATTTTAAGAAAGACAGAGGGGGATTGTTCAAGATGTAGGGAGAGGGGTAAGGAGTTCCATAGGTAGGGAGCGGAAAGTGAGAAAGGTTTGAGACGGGAGAGGGCAGAAGGTTTGTGTGGATGGTGCTACATGAAGGACGTTTTGTGCTGAGTGAAGGAGGTGGCCAGGAACATAAGAGGAGATGAGGGAAGAGATGTAAGAAGGGGTAGCAGTGTGGAGAGCATTAAAAGTGAGAAGAAGGACTTTGTAATTGATGCGCTGCTGAATAGGGAGCCATGACAGATGTCTGAGAATTATGTGGGCAGGTTCAGTTTTTGGGAAGAGTGTGGTGATTCGTGCAGCCGAGTTTAAAATAGATTGCATAGGTGAAAGATGGGTAGCAGGGAGGCCAGTTAGTTGCAGATGCTAGACCCCTGTTTTAAAAACATTGTTTGGACTACAGTCTTACATGGGCCTGCAGGGGTTAAATTGTTGTATTTCTGTATATTATAATAATAACAACAACTAGTATTTATATAGCACCTTTCTCCCAGCGGGACTCAAAGCGCTGTCAGCGCACGCTCTCGGAATTAACCAAATCGGCAGCTGAAATAATAGGTGTTATTATTATCCAATCAATGGTACTCGTTTATCGACCTCGGAAGGATGAAGGGCTGAGTTGGCCCTGCCGGGATTCGAACCTGCAATCCTGAGGTTTAATAGACTCCATAGTCAGTGAATTTACCACTGAGCTATCTCGTCTTCTTCTTGCTGATAGATTTTATCCATCAGCGGTGATTTTTGGATACCGAGGCTTGTGCCTCACTACTCCATCTTCTCGGGTTGGGTTTTAAGTCGCAGGTTTGGATTCTTCTTGGTCTGTGTTGACTTGTCACAGCTGGGTTAGTTTCACAGGGTCTTCACTGTGATGGGCCGCGGGTAGCGGTCGAAGGGGTTTGCAGTGGTGGCAGTGAGTTTTCTGATCAGAGGGTTCGGGTTCTGATCCAGTCCTACTGAGCTATCTCACCAGCTATTATCACCTTATGCTCTCTAAATTGTATCTGTCTTACTGTCTAGTCCAGGTTTGATTAGGTGTTGCTTCCCTAATCCCTTTACCACTGTTGTGTATTCACCATTGTTGTCTGCGTGATGAGATTAATCTGGCGCCGTGTTGTCTGTAAAACCTGCTTCCATTGTGCTATGTGTTAACTGTGTTAATCTGTTCCTGTCCTGATTGTATGTCACATCCCCCTTCCCCAGGTAATGAGGCTATATAAACCCTGACCACTTCCAATAAAGAGTATTCATTTTAGAATACAATTTGTGTTGTGTCTTTTACTGCAGGAATGGTTTAAAGGGTCCCCTTTGACTCCCATTCCTAGGAACTATACTCAGCAGGACCGGCACGGCAACCCAATTGTAGCCACTTCAAGCAGAGAGAAACCCGGAGCAACAGCTAAGAACAACCCGCTGTCTTTAGCTTCCATTACATTATTGATGCAAAAAAAAAAATAATAATACTTTGAGTGCCAGAGGGGTATGCAACGCATTGCAAAGCAATGTGTTGCATACCCCACTGGCACACAAAAAGGGTTAAAAAAAAACAGGCTAGTCCAATACAGGCCATAGATATTCTGTTTTGTTACATAGTGCTACATCAGAGTGCGACACCTCCAGAAGCAGAATAATAGTTGACAATTATGGTTTTAACCCTTTGAGCGCCAGAGGGGTACACAATGCAATGAGCTGCACACCAATCTGGCACTCAAAGGTGTTCTGCAGAAAACAACATCTTTAATGAAAACCTATCTTATAGGGATTTTCCTGCTGAGTAACACAAGGGTGCTGTGTAGGGTTGCTGGCAGGCCGGTATTTTACCGGCAGGCCGGTAAAAAATTGTCTTCTGTACAATGTTAAGTCTATGGAGGGAATGCCATGGCCGGTATTTTTTTGAAGAAAAGGTGGCAGCCCTAGTGCTGTGACTGCTGGCAGTCGTTTTTTTAAAACATTATAGAATATAGTATATGCACCAGAAGTTACGGAGAGTGTGGCACACACAAATATGCAATATAATGGAATTAAACAATAGGTGTAAATCCCAAACAAGATACACAAACTCAGTCAGCCTGGATGTTCCAGGACGAGACAGCACTACACAAGAGATGTCAATAACGCACTGTAGGTTTATTAAAGTATACCCATCAGTCGCTTGGACCAAAAACGTTTGTCCACTGATGGATGTGCTTTAATAAGTCTACAGTGCATTATTGACATCTCTTGTGGCGTGCTGTCTCTTGCCGGAACATCCAGGCTGAGTGAGTTTAGAAAGATAGATAGATAGATAGATAGATAGATAGATAGATAGACAGACAGACAGACAGACAGACAGATAGATAGATAGATAGATAGATAGATAGACAGACAGACAGACAGACAGACAGACAGACAGACAGACAGACAGATAGATAGATAGACAGATAGACAGATAGATAGATAGATAGATAGATAGATAGATAGATAGATACATACATACATACATACATACATACATAGATGACTAAGATCTGTATTAATAGAATCTGTAACACTCAGGCGAGGGCCCTTGCAGGTGTCAGCAGTCTCCTCTTTTGGCAATAACTGTACCTTAAAAGTCTAAATGCTAGTGACAAGACTCCATTCAGTATCAAACCTTTCCAAGCTAACAATCAGTTGATCCGATTACTTAATCCAGGTATCAGCCGGTGGAAAAATAATGTAGGACTGAGGCTCAGTGTCAATCCTTATTTCTGTCAGACGGCAAGAAAAGAACATGGAAATGTGACAAGCGAGAGGTGAGATACGTTCAAATAAATCATTTTAAACAAAGCAGGCTCCTTGTGTAAAAATGTATGTAGGTCACAGACTAGTGGAGGAAATGTGCTCTGTTTCACAGCACAGTAGAGATGGTGTATTAGTCCCTTAAGGACGGCACGTCTGGGGTTGGGACGGTCTAAAGGACCACGGCACTCTTTATTTCATTCTGGGATTGCAGCGTGGTGTGTAGCCGTGCTGTCATCCCTGAATTCCATATTCAATATTCCATATTCACACCTGTCAATAATGTCCGGAGAGGTGTGACAGTCCTGTCAGGTCACTGGTCGTTAAGGGGTTAAAAGGCATTATATACTCAGCCGAATTTACATCCCAAGTGTCCATAGGCAAGGCACGTTATGTGTCCTTAGCTCCGCTCATGGACACACCCCCACTTTTCACAAGACCCCACCCCTAGTGCCTTCCACTGTTTTCTGGCACATCAAATACCCTTGGCCTTTAACCCCTTAAGGACCCATGATGGTCCTGGATTGTCATGGGTTGTTATACCCTTAAGGACCCATGATGGTCCTGGACCGTCATGGCTTAAATGATAGCAGCGTGCCTCCGTGCACGCTGCTATCATTAATTCCAGGCTGAGACTGAACTCTCCGAGACCGGGGCGTTCAGTCTCAGCCCTTCTTGCTTGTGCCGGGTCATGTGATCGCCGTAATAGCGATCACATGTACCGGCATTCTGAGACATAGAGGCAGTACGCAAAGCATGCTGCCTCTATGTCTATCCTCTGCCTCTGTCTCCCTTGCTATTAAAGTAAGGGAGAGAGAAGCAGAGAGGAGACACCTAGTGGAACAAGAAAATACTGCAGATGGGTGTATTAACCCCTTCACTGCTGGTGCTGGAGGCTGGCTAAATGCAGGTCAATTTCTGACCTGCAATGATACACTTTTTTTTTTTTTTTTTAAACACACTTTTTTTTTTTACAAAAAATATTTTATTTAAAAAAAAAAACATCTCTTTAAACAAAACTGGGAGTGTGATTGCTGTGGAGCCATGTAATACACTTATACACATCACCAAATGTCAGGGATAAAAAAGTGACAAAATAGGGTGGGAAACAGGGACATGGGGATTTTCACCCAGGGGGGACAGTGGCCACTTTAAACTGAGCATTTTGTACCTTTCATGCAGTCTCCATAAAAATGTAACCCTTTGTGGCCAATTGATCCCAAGAGAAAAAACACAAAAACTTTTAATTTTAATAAAGTAAATGGTGGGTTATCCATATCAGTGTAGTATCAAAAGAAAGCCCTGTTTGTGCTTAAAAAAACAGTATATCATTTATGGGGGTGGAAAAAAAGACTTAGAGGAAAAACACTGTTGAACAAAGACATAGTCAAAAAGGTCAGAATTGCTCCGGTCCTTAACCCCTTAACGACCCTTGACGGTCATAGTACGTCAAGGGTCGATTTCACTTAACGACTGATGACGTACTATGACCGTCATCGAGTTCCGGGCTCCCCCCGCGGCTGCACGCCGTTCGGGGTGTCCGGAACGCAACGGAGCAAAAAAAATATTTTGCTCCGTGGTCGTTGAGTCGGGTCTTCGGCCGGATTTCCCGGTCCTTAAGGGGTTAAGGGAAAAAGACCTCAGATTTTCCCGGGCCTTAAGGGGTTAAGAAGCAAAAATAAAAAAGCTTTAACCCCTTGGTTGCTAGAACTTTTAGGTCTAGTGAAACAACAGCACATAGATATATGACTGCTGTATAAAGGACACATTCCTAGGCAAACCTTTGTGTTAGTGGTGAGAGGACTCCATTGCTTCATGCACCAGCTGTGGAATCTGTTCAGATCTCAGGGTCACAGTGTTCAAAACTCAACAGGGTCAGCGCAGCCTTTCATCCTTCCGAGGCAGATAGAATGAATGCTGTTAATTTGGGTAACAGTAACATCTATACCCCAAGACTTTCTAGAAAAGCAAAGACAATCTCAATGTATTCTTCCTAGTAAAATACTTTGATGTCATTCTATTTACCCTTTAGAGCCAGAGGGCTGCGCAAAGCAATGCTTTGAAAGTGTTGGATATCCCTCTAGCACTCAATTCAGTGCCACTTATATCATTTCTATTGTTATTCACAAGTCTGGATTTACATCTCAGACTCCCCTAGGCAAGGTACTCTAGGTGCCCTTAGCTCTGCCCATGATCACACCCCACTCTTTGCATGGCCCCGCCCACAGTCCCATCTGCTGTTCTCTGGCACAGAGCATACCCTTGGCCTTTGACAAGCAAGAAGGAATAAAAAGCTTCAAACCCCTTGATTGCTAGAGAGATCTATAACGCATTGCAGAGCATTGTGTTGGCAATCTCTCTAGAATCCCATGGGTTAAATTATCTTATAATATTATTTGCTAGGATGTGTCGTTCCTTGTGTGTGTGACATGCACATACACAGGAAAGCCTGCCCGAACGATGCAATCATGCACAGCAGAGACTGCCCGAACGATGCAGTCATGCGCAGTAGAACCTGCCCGAACGATGCAGTCATGCGCAGTAGAACCTGCCCGAACGATGCAGTCATGCGCAGTAGAACCTGCCTGAACGATGCAGTAATGCACAGTAGAGACTGCCCGAACGATGCAGTAATGCACAGCAGAGACTGCCCAAACGATGCAGTAATTCACAGTAGAGCCTGCCGGAACAATGCAGTCATGTGCAGTAGAGCCTGCCGGAACAATGCAGTCATGAGCAGTAGAGCCTGCCGGAACAATGCAGTCATGCGCAGTAGAGCCTGCCGGAACAATGCAGTCATGCACAGTAGAGCCTGCCGGAACAATGCAGTCATGCACAGTAGAGCCTGCCGGAACAATGCAGTCATGCGCAGTAGAGCCTGCCCCAACGATGCAGTCATGCACAATAGAGACTGGCCGAATGCGCCGGCCTCTATTCCGAGTGTGAGACAAGAAACAAGATGGAGGCACTGCTGATCTGGAGCAGGGCACTCTGAACTGCCCACCCCCTGTCTCCGCTCCCGGCTCCGGGGCAGCAGCCGAGGCTGCTGGGTGGCACTTTGGTCTGTGTACACGGGCTTTTATACTAGAAACCTATGAAGGCGCATAAAACAAGTACAAGGACACACAGATTGCTATGGCCAAACCCACAATTCAGGATGCTGTAGTAGTATATGGTTGAAGCTCTACTACAGAGTACATGATAACCAGAACTTAAAACTTTGTGGCTACCAGTGGACAGTGGAAGAAGGATGGGGTGTCAGACAGTGTATGTGTGGGTCTGTGACGACCAGAGAACAAGGCTGGGGTATACTGTGTGAGTCTGTGACTACCAGTGGACAGTAGAACAAGGCTGGGGTGTCAGACAGTGTATATGTGGTTCTGTGACTACCAGTGGACAGTGGAACAAGGCTGGAGTGTCAGACAGTGTATATGTGGTTCTGCGACTACCAGTGGACAGTAGAACATGGCTGGAGTGTCAGACAGTGTATGTGTGGTTCTGCGACTACCAGTGGACAGTGGAACAAGGCTGGAGTGTCAGACAGTGTATGTGTGGTTCTGTGACTACCAGTGGACAGTGGAACAAGGCTGGAGTGTCAGACAGTGTATGTGTGGTTCTGTGACTACCAGTGGACAGTAGAACAAGACTGGGGTGTCAGACAGTGTATATGTGTGGTTCTGTGACTACCAGTGGACAGTGGAACAAGGCTGGAGTGTCATACAGTGTATGTGTGGTTCTGTGACTACCAGTGGACAGTAGAACAAGACTGGGGTGTCAGACAGTGTATGTGTGGTTCTGTGACTACCAGTGGACAGTGGAACAAGGCTGGGGTGTCAGGCAGTGTATGTGTGGTTCTGTGACTACTGGTGGACAGTGGAACAAGACTGGGGTGTCAGACAGTGTATGTCTGGTTCTGTGACTATCAGTGGACAGTGGGACAAGTCTGGGGTGTTAGACAGTGTATCTGTAGTTCTGTGATACCAGTGGACAGTGGAACAAGACTGGGGTGTCAGACAGTGTATGTGGGTTCTGTGACTACCAGTGGACAGTAGAACAAGGCTGGGGTGTCAGGCAGTGCATGTGTGGGTCTGTGACTAACAGTAGAACAAGGCTGGGGTGTCAGACAGTGTATGTGTGTGTCTGTGACTACCAGTGGACAGTGGGACAAGGCTGGGGTGTCAGGCAGTGCATGTGTGGGTCTGTGACTAAAAGTAGAACAAGGCTGGGGTGTCAGACAGTGTATGTTTTATTATTGTGAAGCAATGGAATACACTTATATACACACACACCATGGTCTGATCTCCTCTAAGAGGGACACCACTGTGGGAAGAAGGGACATAGGAATTTTCATCTCAGAGGGCCAGTACCCCCCCCAAAAAAAAACAACAAATGGACACTTGGGAGGTATGAACAACGGTTTATACCTTTTATCCAGTCCCTGTTAATAAACAAATGAGCAGAAATTATCATAAGAAAACTTATAAAATTGTTGTGTTTTTTCACAATTTTCCCATTTTCTTTATATTGTGATCAAACTAAATGGTGGGTTATCCATATAAATGTGGCACCAAAAGAAAGCCCTACTTATCCTTAAAAAAACAGTATATCATTGGTGTGGGTGGACCAAATGAATTAGAGGGAAAATAAGGTTGAACAAAGGCATGCTAAGAAGGCCAACATTGCTCTTGTCCTCTGGTGTACAAAAGCCCTTGTCACTAAGGGGTTAACAAGAGATCAAATGGAAAGTATAAATATAGCAATAAGTGGTTATTTATTAATGAATAAAATACTTTTTTCCCTGTGCAGCGCTTGTTTTGTCTCATATTGGTAAAGGGCAAGTGGCCCTTTATTATGGTCTGAGAGTAATTTCTGTATCAGATGGCAATGGATGAGGCTGGGAGGGGTCAAGTAAGACTTCAACTCTCATCATCCTTAAACGAGCATAACACTTTTTTTTTTAATGAAAATGTATATATTATAGAGCTATTCTTGCAGTTCAAATAATCAGGAAGTGAATTTGCTGTGTTTACTTCCTGATAGTTCTGACAGGAAGTGAATTTACTGTGTTTACTTCCTGATAGTTCTAACTGACAGGAAGTGAATTTACTGTGTTTACTTCCTGATAGTTCTGACAGGAAGTGAATTTACTGTGTTTACTTCCTGATAGTTCTGACAGGAAGTGACTCAGCAGTTTCTATCACATTCTATTGAGAACTGTAAGTCACTGACTTTCCTCTCCATTTGAATGTAACAGGATAACTAACTGGAATTTGATCATAGAGGGCACTGCTAATGTAAATAAACACGGGTTTAAGTTGTAATAACTCTGGAAATATGCATCTGTCAGCAGTGGGAGCACCCTTCTGTTACTCAACAGGAAATGCCCTGCAATATATATTTTTCATTAAAAAAAAGTTTACTGCTCCTTTAACGGCTATGATGGAAGTTGTAGTCTCCAGCAAATGGAGCGTAAAAGGTTAATTAGCCATGATATAGGAGAATCTGAGATGCCAATGTATCCCTGCATCCAAGTGTTACATGGTTAACCCTTTGATATCTCTCTGGCATTCAAAGGGTTAAGCTCATCGCTTACTCTTCAGTAAGGCTTGCATAGAAAGACTGCAACACAATTTATTCTCCCTTCAATGTCATTTCCCAGCTTCCAATGTCACAAGGAAATATAGAAAAATAGGTATAGATATAAACATTGTCACCTATTAATGGATGGTTTTAGGAGTGAGTGCATGAGTTGTCGGCGTACCTGTGAAGTTCTCGGCTAGGACGGGCTGCTGGAGGAAGCAGTGGTGTATGGCAAGGTTTGAAATGCTTAATAAGTAGCTGTCAATGCAGAGACTTGGGACTGCCGTGCTCTCAAGCACAATAATGGACTAATCTGCATGAGGGAGAGAGATGAAGCGTGGGTGCAAAGCATGGAAAAAAATGAGCTGACTGCAAAATTAGAGCTTCCAAAATGGAACAGAAATGTTCTGCAGGCACAGAGACTCGACACACAGAATTTCAAGTAGTCCCAAGGAGTCGTCATACAGCAGGCGTTGTTTGTTGCATGGTTTCTATGCTTTGTGTACAACTCAATCAGAAGCAGATTTTTAACTAATGAAATAACACTTTACTAGGTCTGAATTTACATCACTGGTGCATTTAAAGAGATAGTAATGTTTCACAATAAAAGCAGCTCCAATTACACTATTACCTTAAAAGTGTTATGTCACTGCATAGCTTTCAGTTTCAGAAAAGACATCTATGAAAACTGCCTATGTCTTGGCTCTCGGTTTTTCAAGTCAGTGTAAAGATTTATGGTTTTGTAGTTATGGGCTCTTTACAGGGATAGTAATGTTTCACAATAAAAGCTGCTCCAATTAGTCTTCATAGTATTTGGGCCATGAAGAGTATTATTTCAATACTGTCAGAGTTGTAGTACAAGAGCAATTGAATGATAAAGTATCCCCCTCCCTCCCCTTTTACTGATGTAACACTGCTCACCTCAGAGCAGCAAGACTGTCCGGATGGATCCCAGAGAGGGACAATCTTCAGTGATCATAAGGAAAAACCTGTCAAGGAGGGCAGTGTTTTCCTTATGATCACAGTAAGAAGATTGTCCCTTGCTGCAACATGTCCGGTCAAAAGACCAGATTATTATTATTATCCCCTGACGAAGCTCGTTAATACACATGAAACGCGTTGGGAAATAAAGACTGTTGGACATGATCGGTCTGGTATACATTATCTGATGTGTTTGGGTGTAGCAGTGATCCGGTGAGTAGGGTTGCATTGGGGCCTCACATATCGCCTTTATCATACAGTGTTACCCTTAGAAAATTCTGCGTTATCTTGTTTTTCATTAGACGGTGTCTTTTATAAATTTGGTCCAGCCAAGGTATTCCAAATAGATCCCTGGAGATCCCCTGAACATTTTTGGAGTCTTCTCGCCATCAGCAAATCACATTTAGATTTTTGAGGCCAACTTGCAAGACAAGGCCTTGTAAGTATAATTTATATCTGCAGATTGAATATACTTAAATACAGAAGTGCTCTCAGATTTCTTGTGCTCTTCCTTTTCTTTTCTTCCAATATATTAACAGGGACCCACAAGCCAGTTAATCAGGAAAAAACCACAACACTTGTAGTGGGAGAGATATGCCGCGCCAGTCAAGGGGCATTCTGTTGCGTATCCTTCTGGCACTCAAAGGGTTAAATATTGGAAACCCTGGACACATTTTATGTTCCCTATGGTGCAAACAGTATGCCCCAGAATTGTACCACTTATGTTCTGAATATGGCCCAGTGTGATTTCTAAAGAAACCTGTGATAATAAGTAGCTTATTTTAGAGCTGGTTTATGATTAGGTGCTTGAGTGGATTCATGTTATTGGCAAGAGATTGCCAAGTGAACCTGTGAGGTCCTGTATTTAAATGAAAATCAAAACAATTCACCGTAATAGCAGATTAGTAATTAATGTCATTATTTCCATATACAAGAGCTACTGATATGGCATTGCAATTATTCTTTCACATTTGTCTTTGATACCCAAGTAGGAAGATCATTACTGAATGATCCTGGGTTTCATATGAAACCAGCCATATTGCTAGCAGTATATATGAATAATGATGTCAAATCCGAGCTGTTCTCAACTTAAAGGGGTAGTAATGTTTCAAAATAAATGCAGTTCCAATAATTCTTTATAGTTTTTGGGCCATGGAGAGCGTTATTATCATTCTCTATGATGTGAAGTTCCACAGTAATTGAATGATAAAGTATCCCCCTCCCGCCCCTTTTACCTAGTGTAACACTGCTCACCTCAGATGTGGAATCTGGTCACTTGACCGGACAGATAACAGCAAGGGACAATCTTCTTACTGTGATCGTAAGGGAAACCCTTCCCCCTTGACAGGTTTTTCAGGTTTTCCCTTATACTAACAGAAGATTGTCCCTTACGATCCATCCAGACGGTCTTGCTGTGCAGCTTTACATAGGTAAAATGGGCAGGAGGGGGATACTTTATAATTCAGTTACTCTGGATCTACACATCGTAGAGAATGGTAATACCGCTCCACATGGCCCAAAAACTATAAAGGATAATCAGAGCTGCATTTATTTTGAGACATTACTATCCCTTTAAATAATTACACTTTAGTTCTGATTAGCATTTTAACCACCTAAGTGCCAGAGGGAAACGCAGTGCATTGCAGAGCAATGCGTTTTGCACCCTTCTGGCACTCAAAGGGTTAACCTACTTAAATGCTCAAGAGGTCTCCAAAGCTTTGCAGTACAATGCATTGGAGACCTCTCTAGCATTCAACGGGTTAAATGCATCTCAATGGGGGGTGATGACCAAAACCCACGACCGTTGTCCGGGTATATTTCCTAGGCCACTGGCCTCACAACTCCCTGTTACAATATACACAACACATTTGTTTTAACCATTGTACCCCTTGGCAAGGGGCCAAAAGCGCCACAGGTCCTGCTGCATACTACCTATGAAGCCAGGACCTTCTCCCCACACAAAGCTATGGCCTGCTCCAAACCACCGGACAGCACCAGATTAAAAAAGTGCATGCCAAGCACATTGGGATGGATGTCAGAATCCTTGAACAAATTAAGAGCCGGGTCCTCAAAAATCCAGTACCGTAAAGCTAAGCAACCGCATTCCAACACAACTTAAACATCCGCCTTTTAATACACATCCAGCTCCTGTCAAGAGCCCGTAGACCCTTGGCCCCAGCCCAGCTCAGACCAAACCAGCACCATGTTGGGAATTCGGCCAAGCAGAGCAGCAACAAACATCCATCACCACTAAACCAGAAAACCAGGCTGGGACGGAACCAAGTTCATGCCCACCCAAATGAACCATAAGAACATGAGGAAAAAAACCCAACTCGCCTCCCAAACGCAGCACCTCCGGAAGAATTGAGCCCACCGCACTCCTTGAAAATGGAAACAGGATACCTTTGCCAACCACAAATCTGCTGCCAGCTGCAAACCACGCACCCAAACATCTGCTTGCCACCGAGCCCAAAAATCCAACAGTGCAGCAGCCAACCACCTGAAAGAAACAAAATGAAAAACATTGCATAACAAGGCAGGGAATCTAAACCCCAACCACCCGATCAGGCCGAACATACTACGGAAAAGAGGCCAACTCCCAACGCCCAATACGACGGATAACATCCACCCCCATTCTGGCTGCCTCAGTAGATTCCCCAATCTGGAATGAGTGACTGCCAAAATCTACTTATATATACATTAAAGCTTTTTTGTTTTACATAGACACCCTTGGGAAACCAAGAGGGGACCCAGGACAAGAGACACATGACACAAACACAGGAGAACAACAGCAGCACAACAGCCAGACAGGACAACAAGAGAAAGCTCAACGCAACCAGGGAACACAGGTGAGTAAACAAAACCCATGATCATGTATATGTATGCCTTACAGTAGAGTAGAATTATTAACCCCTTAAGGACCATTGACGTACCCGGACCGTCACGCTGGTCCGGCACTTAAGGACCAGTGACGGTCCTGGTACGTCACGTACTTTTACTCACCGCTTTCCTGCAGGAGAGCGGTGAGAAATACCGGGGAATGAAGTTGATCGCTCCAAGACCAGAGAGATCTTTCAGTCCCTCGTTTGGAGTGTCGGCACACGTGATCAGTCACTTGGGGCGGCACGTCGAACTTCCCTATCTGGTCCTTAAAGGACAACACACCCCAGGACCTCTGGTCCTTAAGGGGTTAAACAGTTCAGTTCTTTATCATCTAGTGACATGTTGCTTATATATTTTTTGTGAATTATTATTATTATTATGATTATTATTATTATTATGGTAGTATTGCTTACACTTACAGATAGATAAGTAGTAAACATCAGTAGAGGAAAGAAATGACCCAAAAGCACACACTGAATCCCCACAGGCACTATGTATAACGTATGTACCTTTTTTGGGGGTTTTTTTGTAACAGGCAAAGCCATGGAGGAAACAGCAAGCAGGGGAACTGAAGAACCGGACAAAGAAAACCGACAGCAACCGGAAAGGTGAGCAGAATCAGGACTGGAAAGGACTGAGAAGGGGGGAAAGCATGTAAAGGAAAAAACACACAGGCTGAAAGGGAAGAGAACAGGAGGTGCGCAGCACACAGAGACCGACCCAGCAAAGAGAAAACCAGGAAGAGAGGCAGTCAGAACTAGGAGGGAGCCAAGGAGCCTGCAGGAAAGGGGGCAGAACGAACCAGGGGAGGGCTGACAACTTGTGGCCCGGAGGGCAAATAGAATCAAGTGGCCCATTTCTACTGTTGTTTGAGCCCACTGTCCCAGCCCACACCCTTTTGTTAATTTTAAAACTGGCATTAATATCATGAAGTAAAGCAATACCATATAGCTGAAAGTAGAAATGGGCTACACTACTGATACTACAGAGCTTATAATTTAAGCAAAGCTACACTAGTAATACTATAGAGATTACAGTGGAAAATACATTATACTACTAGTGTAGCTTCATTTGGATTGTAGCTCTGTGATATAATTTGTGTAGTTCTGTTTCAGTGGGAAGCGCTGTGGTATCACTAGTGTAACTTGACTTATAGCAACAAGAAGGAGATTAAGTGAGGCTGTGGCCCACTGGCCCAGACATATGGCCGGCCCAGAGGGCAATTGCCCCCCTGCCCCCCAGGCCAGCCCTGGAACGAACGGACAGAGACAAAAACCTGTAGAAAGTAAAAATACACACAAGGGAACAGATGGAGGGACCAGGGCTGGGAAAACACAACAGACAGAGACAAGTAACCCATCTCCTTCCAGCAGATGAGCGTGGGGAGCGACTCCTCCCAAGTGCCGACGAGTGGCTCTATCCGGCACTGAAACACCGTCCAGGCAGCAATTCAGCCCCCACCCCAGAAAGAGACCGGCTCAGTAGCAGAACGAAGGGCAGGAGCCACGCTCACTTCCCAGGCCAGCTGCCGATGAGGACCCTTACTCCACCTTCACCTGCTCCCCCTCTCAGGAGCCCAGGCATGTGTACTCCGAACCGGCCTGGCAGAATCAGCAACAGTTTGCTCTGTGCAGCAACTCCTCCTACACCCAAGCACCGTCCCCAGAATCAACGAGTCTGCGGACCTGATCCAATGAATCAGAGGAAGCATGGCTGTGCTGTGTCCCACGAGGATCCCAAAAGGAAGTGGTGAGTAAGAAACCAGCTTGTATATATAGACCCTCCTCTTCTCTCCCCCTTACATCCTGCCTGGCCGGCCAATAACAAAGGGGCTTACTTATACCCCACAGCCAATAACAAAGGGGCTTACTTATACCCCACAGCCCAGACATGTTTCCCCTTCTTAGGCTCTTGTGGGGAATACTGGAGATCAGAATGAGTGTTACATTGGTCCACAGCAATACAACTCACATAAACGTGTAATTCATCTTTAATATATGTGTTTATAAATTAATCTGTGTAAATAAAATACCTTGGTCTTGCTCTAAATAATTTATTCAGTTAAACAAAGAGGAGCCAATAGGTCATGAAATAACCTAAAATGTCTTGGTAATGCCCCACCCACCAGCCACACCCCCATAAACACCACCTAAAACAAAAGTGTCCCTCTTTGGCCATTTGAAATGTTGGGAGGTACGCATACATTAGCATATGGTAACATGTATGAGTATCTCCTGAACTGTACATCTGCTGAACTTTTGGCTAACATGACACATAAGCAGTTTTTAACCTTTAAGGACCAGATTGGTATGCAAAGCAACACCCGTCCGGTCCTTAACCCCTTAAGGACGGCCGATCGCCATGTGGCTGTCACTTAAGGACCACAGACCATTTTTTTGTTGTTGTGGGGAGCCCTGAATTCCATGACGGTCCTGATAAGTCATGGGTCCTTAAAGCAAATCTACCCATGACGTGCCAGGATTGTCAAGGGTCATTAAAAGGATAGTGATACTTCATTTTATCTTTATTTTATTTTGTAGGCATTAAAAAAAAACATGAAGAACGATATAAGTCTTATCTCACAAACCTTTATGGTTTAAGAGATATTCACAAGCAAAGTATCCCCCCCTGTTCAGCCAGATCAGAAGGGAGGTGCCCAGGTAGACTGCAGAGAGGGACAATCTTCAATTAAGATAAGGGAAAAAGCTGAAACACCTGTCAAGGGGGGCAGGGCTTTCCTTGTTTTCATACAAAGAAGATTGTCCCCTTCTGTTATCTGTCTGGTCTTACAACCAGATTCACATCTGAGAAGAGATGGCTTACACTAGGAAAAAGGGGCGGGAGGGGGAAACTTTGCTTGTGAATATCTCTCAAACTATAAAGGTTTGAGAGATAAGACTTATATCGTTCTTCATGTTTCTTTAATGCCTACAAAATAAAATAAAGTTAAAATGAAGTATTACTATCCCTTTAAGGGGTTAATTCCATTTTCAAATATGCTAACTTTAATTAAAGTGAAAGGTCCACAGAAGGGCACAGTGGAAATATTTCTGTAGAATGTCAGCATGGAACGGAGGAAGAGTTAACTTTATATTACTGCTGAAGCAAGCCAGAAATAAAGTCTGTTTCCTATCTTCAAGCTTTAGGCCTTGATAAAGTAAGTCAGATGATTTGTCATCGCTCAGGAACATGAGTGACAGAGAGTGACAAAATGACATCTCACCAGCGGTATGTGCTTGCTCTTAGATGAGGTGCACTGGAGGAGGAGAACATGGTGATGTTATGTCAGATGCTGTAATCCAGCTGATTGATGGGAGAAGCGTCAAGTGGTTTGTTTACCTTGAGAACAAACTTTGTAACTTGTTCATAGAAGGTGAAGAATAATTAAACAACCACATTCTTAAAGGAACACTAACACGTTCAAATAACAAAGCTGCACTTATTAAACTGGGCATAAAGACTTAACTGACACTCTACAGCATTGCTGGGTGGATTGGACCCTCAAGATGAGCTTTTATCTAGAACTGTGTATCATATCTATAGATACAGACTTGATTCTTTGTACAAATATCTAGCGGGGAGATACACTAAGACAGGGCTTAAAATTTGAAGTCCTTTGCTACTAGCCAAACCTGAAAAGTTACTCGCCACTGCAAGCCATAACATACCCATCAGGGCTGAATTTCTACTCGCCAGGGCTAAATTTTCACTCCCCATTGGCTAGTGGCGAGTGGAAATTTTGAGCCCTGCACTAAGGTTTGGTAGACTACAGGAGGAGATGTACTAAGGTGTGATAAAGAGGAGATAACTTCTCCAGTGTGATAAACTCTCCAGTTCCTATGTCATTCTATGGGAGAGCTTTAGTTATAGACTACAGGGGAGATGTACTAAGGTGTGATAAAGAGGAGATAACTTCTCCAGTGAGATAAACTCTCCAGTCCCTGTGTTATTCTATGGGAGAGCTTTAGTTATAGACTACAGGAGGGGATGTACTAAGGTGTGATAAAGAGGAGATAACTTCTCCAGTGAGATAAACTCTCCAGTTCCTATGTTATTCTATGGGAGAGATTTAGTTATAGACTACAGGGGAGATGCACTAAGGTGTGATAAATAGGAGATAACTTCTCCAGTGAGATAAACTCTCCAGTTCCTATGTTATTCTATGGGAGAGATTTAGTTATAGACTACAGGGGAGATGTACTAAGGTGTGATAAAGAGGAGATCACTTCTCCAATGTGATAAACTCTCCAGTTCCTATGTTATTCTATGGGAGATCTTTAGTTATAGACTACAGGGGAGATGTACTAAGGTGTGATAAAGAGGAGATAACTTCTCCAGTGAGATAAACTCTCCAGTCCCTATGTTATTCTATGGGAGAGATTTAGTTATAGACTACAGGAGAGATGTACTAAGGTGTGATAAAGAGGAGATAACTTCTCCAGTGTGATAAACTCTCCAGTTCCTATGTTATTCTATGGGAGAGATTTAGTTATAGACTACAGGGGAGATGTACTAAGGTGTGATAAAGAAAAGATCACTTCTCCAGTGAGATAAACTCTCCAGTTCCTATGTTATTCTATGGGAGAGATTTAGTTATAGACTACAGGAGAGATGTACTAAGGTGTGATAAAGAGGAGATAACTTCTCCAGTGTGATAAACTCTCTAGTTCCCATGTTATTTTATGAGAGATATTTAGTTATAGACTACAGGGGAGATGTACTAAGCTGTGATAAAGAGGAGATAACTTCTCCAGTGTGATAAACTCTCCAGTTCCTATGTTATTCTATGGGAGAGATTTAGTTATAGACTACAGGGGAGATGTACTAAGGTGTGATAAAGAAGAGATCACTTCTCCAGTGAGATAAACTCTCCAGTCCCTATGTTATTCTATGGGAGAGATTTAGTTATAGACTACAGGAGAGATGCACTAAGGTGTGATAAAGAGGAGATAACTTCTCCAGTGAGATAAACTCTCCAGTTCCTATGTTATTCTATGGGAGAGATTTAGTTATAGACTACAGGAGAGATGTACTAAGGTGTGATAAAGAGGAGATAACTTCTCCATTGTGATAAACTCTCCAGTTCCTATGTTATTCTATGGGAGAGATTTAGTTATAGACTACAGGGGGAGATGTACTAAGGTGTGATAAAGAGGAGATAACTTCTCCAGTGAGATAAACTCTCCAGTTCCTATGTTATTCTATGGGAGAGATTTAGTTATAGACTACAGGAGAGATGTACTAAGGTGTGATAAAGAGGAGATAACTTCTCCAGTGAGATAAACTCTCCAGTTCCTATGTTATTCTATGGGAGAGATTTAGTTATAGACTACAGGGGAGATGTACTAAGGTGTGATAAATAGGAGATCACTTCTCCAATGTGATAAACTCTCCAGTTCCTATGTTATTCTATGGGAGATCTTTAGTTATAGACTACAGGGGAGATGTACTAAGGTGTGATAAAGAGGAGATAACTTCTCCAGTGAGATAAACTCTCCAGTCCCTATGTTATTCTATGGGAGAGATTTAGTTATAGACTACAGGAGAGATGTACTAAGGTGTGATAAAGAGGAGATAACTTCTCCAGTGTGATAAACTCTCCAGTTCCTATGTTATTCTATGGGAAATCTTTAGTTATAGACTACAGGGGAGATGTACTAAGGTGTGATAAAGAGGAGATAACTTCTCCAGTGAGATAAACTCTCCAGTTCCTATGTTATTCTATGGGAGATTTAGTTATAGACTACAGGAGAGATGTACTAAGGTGTGATAAAGAGGAGATAACTTCTCCAGTGAGATAAACTGGAGGAATTAAGTTTTCAGGGTGAGGCATTTGGAGTCCTGAAGCCCAGGACAAAAGAATCATGTCCATTTCTGTGGACATATAACCATCAATAATTAAATAATTGATTCATACAGAGATTAAATAAGATAAGTAACCACAAGTCCTCACCTAAGAAGACAACACTATTTTGACAATCTGCATGATTGTCTCCTTTCATTTATTACACTGCTTTTCAGAAAAATGCTGGATCTGGCAGCCTCAGTATGATGAGTGAGGAGGAGCGGGATAATTTTGGGACAGGTGACCAGAGCCCAATTTCCCAATAGGCAGAGTAGACAAATGCCTAAAGCTCCAAATTTTGCACTGGCCACAGCCACTTTCTGAATTGTGGGTGTAACCAGAACAATCTAAATTTCCTGCACCAATTTTATTTCCCTTTACAGGCTATAATTTAACCTCTTGGATGCAATGAGTTGGAGATCTCTCCAGCAACCAAGGGGTTAAAACTTATTTTGTCCTTGCTTGATACAGGCCAAGGGTATTTTCTGTGCCAGTAAACAGTGGATGGGATAGGAGCGGGGTCATGTGAAGAGCAGGGTGTGGTTATGGGTGGAGCTAAGGGCACCTAGAGTGATATTTGTCAAGGAGCACCTCAACTGTAAATCCAGCTCTACAGGTGAGTAATTATTTATGCAGGTTGCATCACAGGCCAGAAAACTCATCTTTGTGGAAGTTAAAGTGATAGTAATGTTTCACAAAAACAGCAGCTCCAATTAATCTTCATAGTACTTGAGCCATAGAGAGTGTTATGTCAATACTGTCAGAGTTGTAGTTCAAGAGTAATCGACTGATAAAGTATCCCCCTCCCACCCCTTTTACCTTGTGTAAGCCTCCTCACCTCAGATCTGGAATCTGGTCTCTTGACTGGACAGGTCACAGCAAGGGACAATCTCCTTACTGTGATCATAAGGAATACCCTGCCCCCCTTGACAGGTTTTTTAGGTTTTTCCTTATGATCACTGAAGATTGTCCCTCTTTGTGATCCATCCGGACAGTCTTGCTGCTCTGAGGTGAGCAGTGTTACATCAGTAAAAGGGGTGGAAGTGGAATACTTTATCATTCATTTACTCTCGAACTACAAATCTGACAGTACTGAAATAACACTCTCAGCAGCCCAAATACTATGAAGACTAATGGGAGCAGCTTTTATTGTGAAACATTACTATCCCTGTAAAGAGCCCATAACTACAAAACCATAAATCTTTAAAACCATTACACTGAGTTGAAAAACTGAGAGCCAAGACATAGGCAGTTTTCATAGATGTCTTTTCTGAAACTGAAAGCTACGCAGTGACATAACACCTTTAAGGTAATAGTGTGTGTGTTGGGGGGTTTAATACTTGGGTGCATTTTATGGTTTTCGGCTTTTGATTCACATATTTAGCATTGTCTTTCATAAGAAGTGTGTCACGCCATGGCAACACCAGCTTTATCTGAAACTGAAAGCGAATAGGACAAACACATAAAGACAAACGTGAACTATCAATGGAGTCACTAGTCATTGTAGAGTCACTAGTCATTGTAGAGTCACTAGTCATTGTAGGGCCTCGGTGCAAACATTTTTGAACCCGCCCAACACAAAAATATGTTTTCAGAGGGATGACTAGAACCTACTGGACTTTGGAGCAGATGGATCCCCTTAGTGCTGGGCCCCAGGACAACTGCAACCTTTGCAACTCCAGTGCACCATTTTAAAGCAAAACTACCACTCCGCCTAAACTTTCCCCCCAAAAAATTACTCATCTGGCGACTAGCTGCTCAGTAGTACTAGTTGCCAGAATTATTACCTCTTTTTTGAGAATTCCTACTGCTCCCGGGACTGACAAACAGGAAACAGCGCAGACATCTTTGCATCGTGATGTCTGCGCGCCTGCGCTGTCAGTCCCTTCCTTACCGTGCGACTCTAGCAACGCCTCCTAGAGCAGACTGGGTCTGACAGCTCAGGGGCAGATGTCACTATGGAAAGATGTCTGAGCTGTTTCCTGGCTGTCAGTCCGGGAGCAGTAGGAATTCTCTATAACACGGTAATAATTCTGGCAACTAACACTATTAAGCAGCTAGTCGCTAGATGGGTAATTCTTTGGGGGCAAGATTAGACGGGGTGGAACTTCC
Source organism: Rhinophrynus dorsalis (assembly GCA_037306005.1). NCBI lineage: Eukaryota > Metazoa > Chordata > Amphibia > Anura > Rhinophrynidae > Rhinophrynus > Rhinophrynus dorsalis. Next base: position 111,836,220 of record CM074728.1, on the reverse strand, counting down.
GCTTTAATAAAATAAAACATTACATTGTGTTTAACCCTTTGAGCGCCAGAGGGGTACGCAACGCATTACAATGCAATCCGTTGTATACGGTGCTCAACGGGCAAATATACATTGTATCCGATCTATATGGTTCAGTTAACTTGCCTTAGACTTGCCACTTTCTCTTTTCAGCTAATTTCTGCTATGATATGGAACATATGCACAAAACAAAATGAGAGCAATTCCTGAAAAAGCAACTGCACCACTAAGAATTATCCTGAATGATTTAAAATTAGGTTTTTAACCCCTTGCATGTCAGAGAAGTCTCCTTCGTATTGATTCAGACTTCTCTGACATTCAAAGGGTTAAAGGCTCCATTTAAATTGTTCTGAATATTTATTTTTCAGATATAGTGCAATTCGAATTGCAGCACTATTTCTTAGCACGACCGCACCTATCTAGTATTTCACCATTTTACTTGCTGCCTTAACTTGACTCCTTTTCAAATTATATCTCGGTCACTATTTTTCACCGAAAAGAAAAATCGCATGAGATACTGAGAACTCATAAAACGTAATGAACTTAACATTGATTTTTTTTTAAAGTGAAGAATTGCAACTTGTCAGAGAAATGAATTTTTTTCCTGCATTGCCTTTTCTATTTTCATAACTGTGCTAAATCTCCATTAGTGTCACCCCAAGTAGCTTTCTAAGGAGCCAGAGTGAAGCGAGGCATGGAACCAATCCACCTGCTAAGTGACCTGCTCAGTTCTGCTGGAGAAACAGAGATGAAATGATCGTTTGTGACTGAGAACAAAACCGAGAAACACATAGAAAAGTCCATAAACCTCCAATTAAATGAAAGCATTCATCTTTACCTCTATGTGTCACTTAAAACTTTCCGAGCCATTTCCCTGCCTGGCAAATAAAACTGGACTCCTCTCATGGATGATTTTATGAAATTTTATAAAAAGTCAGCAAAGTTACATCCTATTTCTGACACCAACCCACAATTAATCCCATTCTCCTCGCCACTGTGGGTTTTCTGTTGAATGGTTCTGAAAGATACTTAATGAGAAACAATGGGATCTATTCCTCAAAGTCGGATTCTAAAATGCCCATTGTTTTTTTCCTCCTCAATATTAGATTCTTTTGAAACTGACAATTTATCAAATTATTTTCAAAACACGTTATTGAATGTGTTAAAATAATTAAAAAAAATGTGCTGCAATTTGTTGGAAACTTCTACTACAGCATTCAGTTGCTTCAGGTGGAACTCTTTATAAAAGTAATAGAAAACCTCTGGCATACCTCCCAACATTTCAAATTGCCAAAGAGGGACACTTGTATTTTAGGGGGTGTGGCTGGGGGAGTGGCTGGTGGCTGGGGCATTACCGAGAATTTTTAGGCTATTTCATGACCTATTGACACCTCCTTGTGTAACCTAATAAATGACTTATAGCAAAACTAAAGTATTTTATTTACACAGACTACTTTATAAACACATATACTGACATTTATACAAACATTAATGTGAGTTTTATTGCTGTGGAGCAATGTGATACACTTTTATACAAACCACACAGTCTGATCTCATAAAAAGAGGGACATCAGGGTGGGAAAGAGGGACAGAGGGATTTGGGTCTAAAAGAGGGACTGTCCCTCCTAAAGAGGGACACTTGGGAGGTATGCTCTGGAACTCCAGTTATCGGGTACTGCAATGCCGGTCACCCCCCCAAACACCCACATCTGATTGGGGAAGATGGGAATTGTAGTCTCCAACAGCAGAAACACCAAAGATTGCCTATCCCCGTCTTATAAAAACATTAAAAATTGTTGGCCGTTTTCTATTAACTTTTTTTTCCTTATTCAGAGAATGCATATTAAACAGCAGTGGCTCGCCTGCCTACCTGATAGTACCATCCCGCACTGCTCTCTTCCACTTCTCTCTTATTACTGTGGGTAACAGAAGCACTTACCTAGGTAGGAGTCCATCACACAGCAGTCAGGTGTATGTATATAATTACTGTGTGTAACAGAAGCACTTACCTAGATAGGAGTCCATCACACAGCAGTCAGGTGTATGTATATAATTACCGTGTGTAACAGAAGCACTTACCTAGGTAGGAGTCCATCACACAGCAGTCAGGCGTATCTATATAATTACCGTGTGTAACAGAAGCACTTACCTAGGTAGGAGACCATCACACAGCAGTCAGGCGTATCTATATAATTACCGTGTGTAACAGAAGCACTTACCTGGGTAGGAGTCCATCACACAGCAGTCAGGCGTATCTATATAATTACTGTGTGTAACAGAAGGACTTACCTAGGTAGGAGTCCATCACACAGCAGTCAGGCGCATCTATATAATTACCGTGTGTAACAGAAGCACTTACCTAGGTAGGAGTCCATCATACAGCAGTCAGGTGTATCTATATAATTACTGTGTGTAACAGAAGCACGTACCTAGGTAGAAGTCCATCACACAGCCGCCAGGTTTATTGCCTATACTTTTTCCTAATGTTTTACTCATTATTAGTGTTGAGCGAGCATGCTCGGCCGATGCTCGGATCGGCTCGAGCATCGCTCTGCTTGGCACATGGCGGTACTCGTACGAGTACCGCCATGTGCTCGCCCGCCATGTTCGGGTGGCAGGGATCTGTGCCGGAGGAGGCACAGATCTTGCAGACGCTCCGCTGGACCACCAGGGACTGGAGGTAGGGGGCATTGCGGAGATGAAGGGGGCATTGCGGAGATGAAGGGGGACATTGCGGAGATGAAGGGGGACATTGTGGAAGGGGGGCATTGCGGAGATGAAGGGGGCATTGCGGAGATGAAGGGGGCATTGCGGAGATGAAGGGGGACATTGCGGAGATGAAGGGGGACATTGTGGAAGGGGGACATTGTGGAAGGGGGACATTGTGGAAGAGGGGCATTGTGGAGATGAAGGGGGGCATTGACCAGGCACCCTCCCCTCATCAGAGCAGGGGGTGCCTGGTGTAATGCTCGAGTCCTCCCATTTAATGCAATGGGGTTCGGGTGCTCGGCCGAGCACTCGAGCCTCAGGGGGTGCTCGGTCAGAGCACCCGAACACCCGAGCATCGGGGTGCTCGCTCAACACTACTCATTATATTTTTTTCTAGGCTACCAGGTTCCTTTGTTAGAGAAAGAAGAACCAGATCCCTGACCAGAAAGCATGTATAATAGTACAATATATACAGTGTAATCAGTGGTATAGTATATCACTATCCCTGCTCCCTGAAAATACTGGAGGGAATAAGCTTATGTGTTTCCCTACAGTTACCCCTTGCTCACCGTATATACAGTGTATTCAGCACCCTGTATACTGCAAGTATCTATATCTGGATTACTTCTACATCATGTCTAACATCTAAGGCACTGTTGAGACAACTGGGGTCCTCCAGTTGTTCACTACTACAATTCCTATCCAATAGCTGGCTAGGGATGTTGGAAATTGTAGTCTTGAGCAATTGGAGGCCTCGGGTTGCCCGCCACTGATCAAAGGGATCCCTTGATTCTTCAGTAAATCGGCATACCTGGGAACTCTCCTGATCTGCCCCAGAGACTCCAGTTTTCAGACTGAATTACCAGGTCCCCGGTGGAAGAGACCGATTCTCTGGCGGTGGTGAATTCAGCTATAACCCAACCCAGTTTCCAGTCCATGCAGCCCTCTCCCACCGCATTCCACCCACTTTCTTACCCATTTCAAGGCAAACTCCTTTTTCAATCACCCACCCACACAATTAAGCCCCACTCACAATATGTTGCAAAATACACAATTTTGACACTTCCATCCTGAGTAGTGTTGAGCGAGCACCCCGATGCTCGGGTGCTCGGGTGCTCTGACCGAGCACCCCCTGAGGCTCGAGTGCTCGGCCGAGCACCCGAACCCCACTGCATTGAATGGGGCGACACGAGCATTACACCAGGCACCCCCTGCTCTGATGAGGGGAGGGTGCCTGGTCAATGCCCCCCTTCATCTCCGCAATGTCCCCCTTCATCTCCGCAATGTCCCCCTTCATCTCCTCTATGCCCCTCTTCCACAATGTCCCCCTTCATCTCCGCTATGCCCCTCTTCCACAATGTCCCCCTTCATCTCCTCTATGGCACAGAGGAGATGAAGGGGGACATTGTGGAAGAGGGGCATAGCGGAGATGAAGGGGGACATTGTGGAAGAGGGGCATAGAGGAGATGAAGGGGGACATTGTGGAAGAGGGGCATAGCGGAGATGAAGGGGGACATTGTGGAAGAGGGGCATAGAGTCTATGCCCCTCTTCCACAATGTCCCCCTTCATCTCCGCTATGCCCCTCTTCCACAATGTCCCCCTTCATCTCCGCTATGCCCCTCTTCCACAATGTCCCCCTTCATCTCCTCTATGCCCCTCTTCCACAATGTCCCCCTTCATCTCCACACTGTCCCCCTTCATCTCCGCAATGCCCCCGTACCTCCAGTCCCTGGTGGTCCAGCGGAGCGTCTTCAGATCTGTGCCTCCTCCGGCACAGATCCCCGCCACCCGAACATGGCGGGCGAGCACATGGCGGTACTCGACGAGTACCGCCATGTGCCGAGCAGAGCGATGCTCGAGCCGATCCGAGCATCGGCCGAGCATGCTCGCTCAACACTAATCCTGAGCTCTGCAGTGTTTCCCCGGGGACTTGGGACAAGAATGTGCTCAGGCATGCATACTAGCTGAACCTTAACAACCTCACTGATATTCTAATAGAAACATGTATTGGCTAGCTACGTGTAGACCTAGAGATCTGTGCATGCCTATAATCAATCTCAAGATGTTTTCCAGAGCTCTGAAGTACATCCTCAATTTGATAATAGGCACAAATGGATCGGCAGCTGTCAAATGTCCACGTTATCAACTCAGTGGGAGCATCCATCTTGCAGTTCAATACATTTGAGACTTTTTTTTAGCATTCAAGGGGTTAAAAGCCATATATGAATCAATGGGGAATTTTAGAATCGTTATTCCTCCCCCTTTGTGCAGATGGTTTGCTGCAGAATATCTTAAAGGGATAGTAAACTCGAGAAAAAAGTAAAGGCGAATTGATAGGTACATTTAAAAAATACTTACTGCCATCATTCCCATCTCTCAAACCATTATGGTTTGAGAGATATAATAAAACAAAGGTCTCGGCACCCTCCTACTTTTCATGCATCCGCTGTACAGTGGACGTCATGAGTTCCTGCTTCTGGGACCAGATGGCAGCTCTTCAGGAGCGCTATCATCGAGATATATCACTATAAATACTTCATCGGTATGGTCTACAACATGTGCCTGGCTTGAAAAGCACACGTTGTAGACAGGGGCGGACTGACCATATGGGCATTCGGTCACGGACTGAGGGCCCGGGACCGAAGGGGGCCCGCCGCCGCCACCAGCAATTACAGTTTTAACGAAGGGTGTCCGCTTGCCTGCCTGCCTACCACTTAGGGGCCTGTCTGTAGCTTAGCACTCCCACTACGGCCTCCGGCGCACCGTTCTATTAATACAGAGTGCTGGGATATTACATCATCTCCCGGCCTCTGCATTACTAGAGTGGCGCGCGGGAGCTTCAGTTGCTGTGATCTGTGCCGAAGGAGTCACAGATCTGTCAAGCCACGCTGCTAGACCACCAGGGACTGGAGGTAGGGGTATTGTAGAAAGGGCAATGTGGACATGAAGGGGCATTGTGGAAGGGGCAATGTGGAGTTGAAGGGGTGATGTGGAGATAGGGGCATTGTGGAGATGGGGGCATTGTGGAAGGGGCATTGTGGCGATGAAGGAGCAATGTGGAGATGGGGCATTGTGGAAGGGGAAATGTGGAGATGAAGGGGCAATGTGGAGATGGGGGCATTGTGGAAGGGGAAATGTGGAGTTGAAGGGGTGATGTGGAGGCAGGGGCATTGAGGAGATAAAGGGGCATTGCGGAGATAAAGGGGCATTGTGGAGATGGGGGCATTGTGGAAGGGGCATTGTGGAGATGAAGGGGCAATGTGGAGATGAAGGGGTAATGTGGAGAATTCTGCAGGGGGCCCAGACCTCTTTTTGGACCAGGGGCCCTGGGTCCTGTCAGTCCGCCCCGGTTGTAGACCATTCCAATTAAGTAATTATAGTTAGATATCCCGATGTCAACGCTCCTGAAGAGCCACCTAAAGTTGGGTGACTGGATTCTGCCTCTGACAGCTTTACAGCTCGTCAGGCAGAAAGGGGAGGGTGCAGAGACTTTTATTTTATTATATCTCTCAAACCATAATGGTTTGAGAGATGGGAATGAGGGCAGTAAGTATTTTTTAATTGTACCTATCAATTCGCCTATACTTTTTTCTCGAATTTACTATCTATCTAAAGCAGAACTATCATCCACCTTATATTGAGCCCCAAATCCTAATGATGATAGCAATATGCATCTATGTATTTGTAATTTGAAGAATAACTGCAGCATTAGTGAAAAATAGACCTTTTTAGGCAGACAGGATTGACAGGGATCTTGCTGTAGGTGCTCTCTGCACTAGGGTGACCACATTTCCAATCTGCCATTCCGGGACATGAGGTCAGCCTAATGAGTCCCGTGGCTGAGGCTCTGTCCGGTGCTGACCATCTTTCTGAGGCTGATATAGTAAGAATCCCCCAGTGGTAACTCTTACTCTCTGTCAGCCTCAGAAAGATGGTCAGCACTGGCGGAAGCCTCAGCCGCGAGATTCACTCACAGCGCCAGCATGCATGCGCCATTCCAGCTGTCTCGCATGCACCAGTCCAGCCAGCCAATGAAATGTATTTGCTATATGGTCCTCATTGGCTGGCTGAGCCAGCCAATGAGGACCATATAGCAAATACATTTCATTGGGTGGCTGGACTGGTGCGTGCTGTGCTATGTAGGTAGGCTGTGGGTGCTGGCTTTGTTGCTCCATTCCAGGACTCTTTGATGTCCCGGTGGGGTTGACCCGGGACGCGGGACACAGACCTACAATAAGGGACAGTCCTGGGCATTCTGAGACGTGTGGTCACCCTACTCTGCTCCTGTGCCGTCAGACCCTTCACTGCCTTAAGGTAGCCAGGCACTGAACTACCCAGTCGTGGAGTTGAAGGAGATTGACAGCGCAGACTCTGAGATGCCTTCTCTGCAAGATGTCTGCTCTGTTTCCCAATGCCTGTCTGCCTAAAATGGTCTATTTTCACTAATGCCGGAATTATTCTTGATTTCACAAGTACATAGCTGCATATCACTATGATTATTAGGATTTGGGGCTCAATATAAGGTGGATGATAGTTCCACTTTAAATTTACAGAGCCTTATGCACAAAAGTAAAGACGTTCAGTTTTAGAGAAATCTAGCTGCATTGTAGGTGAGAGATAAAAAGAAAAAAAAAAATCATATTGATCTCACCCCGCTGGCATTCAAAGGGTTAAATGTTAATCTTAACTCCTTAAACTCTTTGCAATGTACTGGAGACCTTTCTAATATCCACATGGTTAAATGCCTCTTTTAAATAATTTGGATATTTTTATGTGTCCTCTATGGCACATTTGATTAAATTCCAAAAACGTTCTATTGTTTTTTGTATGACGCCGAGAATGTTCTTGGTTTCACCTGTCTTCCGCAGTCATTCTGCCAATATAATGCTGTAAGACATGCAACACAGAGACGTCTTCATAGCAAACACTGATATCAGATTTGTAAATCAATGGCCATTGATCAGCACTTGTCCACTTCCGTATGTATTACATTGTGATGAGCCATTAAAGTCCTGTCAGGCAGACATCTGAGGAAATGCACAGAGCATCATCTTATTGCTTAATTGAATTCTGAAATGGTATAGCCAAACAGGGATTGTGCTCGCACCAGAAAACGCAGGACAAGCGGTAGAATGTAAGAAAGGTGCACAATCGCTATTTACAGTGTACTTTTAAAGGAGCAGTAAACTTTTTTTTTATGAAAACACATATTTTATAGAGCATTTCCTGCTGAATAAAACAAGGTCACTCCCATCGCTGTCAGATGTTTTATTCAAAATTTATAGCAGTTTAAATAACCAGGAATTGAATTTACTGTGTTTACTTCCTGATTGTTCTAACTGACAGGAAGTGAATTTACTGTGTTTACTTCCTGATAGTTCTAACTGACAGGAAGTGAATTTACAATGTTTACTTCCTGATAGTTCTAACTGACAGAAAGTGAATTTACTGTGTTTACTACCTGATAGTTCTGACAGGAAGTTAATTTACTGTGTTTACTTCCTGATAGTTCTAACTGACAGGAAGTGACTCACTCAGCAGTTTCTATCACATTCTATGGAGAACTGTATGTCTCTGACTTTCCTCTCCATTAGAATCTAACAGGAAATCTAATTAGAATTTGACCACTAGAGGGCACTACTAATGTACAAAAAAAACCATGGGTTTAAACCGTAATAACTCTGGAAATATAAATCTCTCTGAAATCTGAGTACCCTTATGTTACTCAGCAGGAAAATCCCTACAATATATATTTTTTCTTAAAAAAAGTTTACTGCTCCTTTAATGACAAAATTTTTACTACCAAACTGTTACTGAATTGTGAATTTTTTTTCTGAATTAGATAATGTTTGAGCATTTCTTGTTTTTTGCTTTTTTTTAGTTACAAAATTCTAGGAAAAACCTAGGGCGGAACGCAAGAAACGTGCAATCGCTATTTACAGTGTACTTTTGATGGCAAAATTATTAGTACCAAATGTTACTAAATTGTGTATGATTTTCTGAATTAGCGAACATTTGAACTTTTTTCTGCATTTCACAAAATGTCTTTGGCTAAAATGTCTGCCGTTTTGTGATAGGATTAGCAATTGCATCTAACTCAGCAAAGCAATTAAAAGGACACTAACGTCCCAATAAAAATCTTCTAGTTTTGAAGAGGTTAAAATTATAAACTATATGTCACAAATCCTGTCTCTCATACCGCTATGGTTTGAGAGATATTCACATTCAAAGTTCCCCCTCCCTCCCCTTCTCCTGACATCAGCGCTGTGCTGACAGCAGGAGATCCTGGTCCGGGGACCAGCCGGCGGCTCTGCAACAGAGCGAAATAGCGATATAAATATAAATAATTACGTCATTGGAACGGTCTACAAAGTGTGTCTGGTTTGCAAGGACAGTTTGTAGACCGTTCCAATGAAGTATTTGTTATTAAATATCACTGTTTCGGCTCTGCTGAAAAGCCTCCTTGAGTCAGCTGACATGGATACCCTTCTGTCAGCTTTAGAGCTAACATCAGGAGAAGGGGAGGGAGGGGGACTTTGAAAGCAAATATCTCTCAAACCATGAAGGATCGAGAGAGAGGATTTGTGCCGTAAAGTTTATTTTTTTATCCTCTACAAAACTATAAGAATTTATTATGGGACATTACTGTCCCTTTAACACACATTTTCATACGTCTAGCTAACGTTACCGTTAATTTAGGGGCATGTGCTATTCACATCAAGGTGTTAGTATGTTTCTTGCATTAAAAAACTTGAGCAAACAGCGCATACATTTAGGGCTTTAAAGAAGTAGCGAATGCTCCACTTTCTTACATTCCTCCCCAAGGAGCAAAATGCAAGAAAGTTGAACATTCGCTATTTGTTTGAATGCCGTAAATTGATACGCTATTAGAATTCCCCACAAGAAACTAAGAAGGGGAATCATGTCTGGGCTGAGAGGTCAAAGTAAGGCCCCTTGTTATTGGTTGGGGGAAAAGAAGTTGAGGGGAGTCAATGGGAGGGACAGCTATAAATACGCTTGTCTTACCAGTCACTTCCTCTTCTGGATCCTGTGGAAATCTATAGGGGGCGGACTGACAGAACACAGGGCCCCTGGTCCAAAAAGAGGTCTGGGCCCTATGCAGAAATTTCCACATTGCCTCTTCATCTTCACAATGCCCCTATCTCCACATTGCCCCCTTCATGTCCACAATGCCCCCTTCATGTCCACATTGCCCCCATCATCTCCACATTGCCCCTTCATCTCCACAATGCCCCTATCTCCACAATGCCCCCTTCATCTCCACATTGCCCTTTTATCTCCACAATGCCCCTATCTCCACATTGCTCCCTTCATCTCCACAATGCCCCTTTCTCCACATTTCCCCCTTCATCTCCACAATGCCCCTATCTCCACATTGCCCCCTTCATTTCCACAATGCCCCTTTTTCCACATTATCCCTTCATTTCCACATTGCCCCTTCATCTCCACAATGCCCCCTTTCATCTCCACAATGCCCCCTTCATCTCCACAATGCCCCCTTCATCTCCACATTGCCCCTTCCACAATGCCCCCATTTCCACATTGCCCCTTCCACAATGCCCCATTCATCTCCACAATGCCCCTTCCACAATGCCCCCATCTCCACATCGCCCCTTCATCTCCACACTGCCGGTACCTCCAGTCCCTGGTGGTCTAGCGGCGTGGCTGTGCAAAGTCCCGCTCGCCTCTAGTAATGCAGAGGCTGGGAGATGATGTCATCTCCCAGCACTCTGTATTACTAGAACGGCGCACCGGCGGCCATTGTTGGAGAGTTGCTGAGCAGCGCTGGAAGTGGCGGCGGGCCCCCTTCGGGCACGGGCCCTCGGTCCGTGACCGAATGCCCGTATGGTCAGTCCGCCACTGCTCCCTCCCTATTTGTCTGGGGCTTTTGGGTGGGGGTTCCTCACTGTTCAGGTCGTAAAAGCACCTGTGGGGGTTTGGTTCTTGTCACAGCTGTTGGCACTTTGGGTCCTTGCCAAGGGGTACAATGGTAAACAGTTGTGTGGTGTATCTATGGTAACAGGAAGATGTTAGGCCAGAGGCCTAGGTAAACACCTGGACCACGGTTGCGGGTTCTGGTCATCGCCCCCCATTGAGCTGCACAGACCAGCTAATGGGGTGTGGTGGGGTAGAGTTTAAAAGGGGCTGATTTTTACTCTCAGTAGAGGTGGGAACATAGGATTATGTCCCAGATTCTTGGCAAGGGTTCATAAACTGGTTGTTGTATGGAAGTTGTTAATTTAATAAAGCTTTGGCCTGGTTTTACATCCATATTATGGTCTGTGTGTCTTACTTGGATCATTACCGCATGCCCAAGACATGAATTCTAAAGAAGTCTCCAATGCATTGCAAAGCAACGTGTTGGAGATCTCTCTAGCATTCAAAGCGGTAACTAGTATCACTTAAATCAATTGGAATATTAGGAACCTTTACTTCATGGAATTAAAGGAGCATTACTCAGTTATGAACAGTATACGTTCTCTGGCATTTCGTGCTGCAATATACTTCCTAATTGTACTCTTTACCTCAGGGCCGGATTTCCCAATAGGCAGACTAGGCACTTGCCTAGAGCTCCAAATTAAGAGTGCCGCCTCAGCTGTGCTGGCCACGCACACATTCTGAATTGTGGGTGGGGCCAGAGCAATCTCCATGTATCCATGCAGTAGCTTATACACCCCTTTACAGGCTATTATTTAACCCCTTGGATGCTAGTGAGGCATTTGAGATCTCTCCAGCAACCAAGGGGTTAAAGCTTTTATGTCCTTTCTTGTTGTAGGCCAGAGGTATATTCGGTGCCAGGAAACAGTGGATGAGAATGGTGGCGTGGTCATGTGATGAGTGGGGTGGGGCCAAGGGTGGAGCTAAGGGAGCCCAGAGTGCCTTGCCTAGGGGAGCCAGGAATATAAATCTGGCCCTAATTTACTTGCATATTAAGCATAATGGGGCCTATGTATGAAGGCAAACTCAGAGCAATTCTGAATCAAACCAACTGCAGGACAGGGGGATAATTTAACCCTTTTAGTGCAAGACACTCAAAACGTTAACATTCTCATTGATTTAATTGTGGCTTTTAAGCTCCTGAATGCTGGAGGTGTGTCCAACACATTGTGAGAACTGGACTGGAGCAATTCGAGGGAAACCAATTCACTAAAGTTTCCCATTGTTTTAAATGGAGCTTGCAATTCACTGGCATACAGGGGGTTAAATGTCCCATTTAAAACAGTGATCATTTCATTTGTTCACAGTGATGGATAAAGCTTTTCATTGTCAGGGTATCCAGCGCATTGAGTTGTAATACGTTGTATAACCCTCTGACGCTCAAAGGGTTAAATGTAGCTTGCAATGCACTGGTATTAAAAGGTTAAAGGGATAGTAATATTTTATTTTAAGTTTCATTAATATTGTAGGCAATAAAAAAGAATTACATCCATGTAAGTCTTATCTCTCAAACCTTTATGGTTTGAGAGATGTAACCAGCTAAAGTTCCCCCCTCCAGGCTGTTTCAGACAAGTCTGCCATCTAGTGGACAGCAGGAGATTTGGGTCCCGGGACCACGCGGCGTCTCTTCAGCAGAGCTGAAATTGCGCTATTTAGAAATAAATACTTAATTGGAATGGTCTACAAAGTGTGCCTGGTTTGCAAGCACACTTTGTACACCGTCCCAATGAAGTATTTATTTCTGAATAGCAAGATTTCAGCTCTGCTGAAGAGACGCCGCGTGGTCCCGGGACCCAAATCTCCTGCTGTCCACTAGATGGCAGACTTGTCTGAAACAGCCTGGAGGGGGGAACTTTAGACGGTTATATCTCTCAGACCATAAAGGTTTGAGAGATAAGACTTACATCAATGTTATTCTTTTTTTAATGTCTACAGTATTAAAGAAACTTAAAAATAAGCATTACTAGCCCTTTAAAAGTCCCATTTAAAACAATGCAAACCTCATTCGTCCCCTGAGATGCAGCTGGTTTGCCCCAGAATTGCTCTAATTATTTGGTGGATATGGATAAAACATTTATATTCTCTGAGAAATCTAGAGTTGGATGGAATAATATTTCAGAAATTGAAATTACATGTGGTGTCGGGGAGGAGGAGGGATAGAAGAAAGAAATGTCTGTAAATGGTCATTTCCTTAGAGGGAGGTAGATGTGCTTTCTCTGTCTTCCATTCCAGCCCAGATAGATCATGTGTAAATATGTGCATATTTGAGGGAAGAGACCATTTATCAAGAGGCATCACAAGAAAAATATGCACATATTTACACATGCCAAATTCATACTGCCGATTGTCCTGTCACCACGTAACGGTAATGGAAAACATGAGACATGGCAAGTGTAGCAAACAGTAATTTTTAACCCTTTGAGTGCCAGAGGGGGCAATGCGTTGCGTACCCCCTCTGGCACTCAAAGGGTTAACCCCTTGAAAAGTAGACAGATGCGCAATTCTTTGCTCACTCCTCTGGTGCTCAAGGGATTAAGGAAATAGCCCTACATAGTGAAGGAAGCTTATTATAAAAGATATTGAAAGCCAGGACATTTTTCAGTATTAAAGGGATAGTAGTGTTTCACAATGAAAACAGCTCCAATCAACCCCTTAAGGACCACCGGTCCTGGGGTGTGGGGTCCTTTAAGGACCAGATAGGCTGGTCACCTGTGCCGGCACGCCGAACGAGGGACTGAAAGAGATCGCTCCGGTTTTGGAGCGATCAACTTCAGTCCCCGGTATTACTCACTGCTCTCCTGCAGGAGCATGGTGAGTAAAGTACGTGACGTACCAGGACAGTCACTGGATCTTAAGTGCCGGACCAGCGTGATGGTCCGGGTACGTCATCGGATGCAAAGGGGTTAATCTTCACAGTATCTGGTCCATGGAGAGTGTTATTTCAATACTGTCAGAGCTGTAGTTCAAGAGTAATTGAATGATAAAGTATCCCCCTCCCGCCCCTTTTACCTAGTGTAAGTCATCTCCCCTCAGATGTGGAATCTGTTCTCTTGACTGGACAGATCACAGCAAGGGACAATCTTCTTACTGTGATCATAAGGAAACCACTGCCCCTTGACAGATTTTTCAGGTTTTCCCTTATGATCACTGAAGATTGTCCCTCTCTGCGATCCATCCGGACAGTCTTGCTGCTCTTAGGTGAGCAGTGTTACATCAGTAAAAGGGGTGGGAGGGGGATACTTTATCATTCAATTACTCTTGAACTACAACTCTGACAGTATTGAAATAACACTCTCCATGGCCCAGATACTATAAAGTTTAATTGGAGCTTGTTTTAATGTGAAACATTACTATCCCTTTAATCCACTGAGTGACAGAGAGGCGTAACTCTCTTCTAGTAAAAGAGGTAAGAAATGTGTGAAATATGTTTTTTTCTTTGTCTTAAAGGTAAAGCATTATTTTGTGACAAGTGTTTTAAAATCACTTGCTCTATCCTAAGTTGCCTAAAACACTAGTTGTGTGTTGCAGTCAGTATGTATCTTCTTTATTCAGAGCACCAATTGGAAACGTTACACAATGAGCAAGGTAAATGGAAGGGTCCATGTTTCCCCTCCCCTTGCATCACTGATGTAGTCTGAGTACTGAGCATGCTCCTTTTTTTTTTTTTTTTTTTTTTTTTTTTTTTTAAATCTCTATCCTCCTCCTGACTTCTTACTTTGGCTTTGTAACTTGGTTTTTGATTAAAGCATCAAAGGAACCAACCCTTTGAGTGCCAGGGGTTGCCCTAAGCATTGCAAAGCAGTGTTTTGGATACCATCAAGGCACTTAAAGGGTTAAACAAAAATGTCAGTACCAGTGGCGTAACTAGAAGCCACCGGGCCCTGGTGCTGAAATTGCCGCCAGGTCCCCCCCATCTTCACGTTGCCCCATGTACATCTCCTACCTCCATCTCTCGCGCGGTTCTCAGTTATGCAGAGCGCTGGGAGATGATGTCATCTCCCAGCAATCTGCATTACTAGAGCACCGGGACATCAGCTGAGCTGCTGCAGGCAGGGCTGTGGGCGAGTGGCGATGGGTTCGCAGGGGGCGGCCGGGCCCCTTGGTGTGACTGGCCCGGTCGCAGGTGCGACCCCTATTGTTACGCCACTGGTCAGTACAAATATCTCTTATCTACTTGATGAGGGCTGAATTTCCCAATAGGCAGAGTAGGCAACTGCCTAGAGTGCCAACTTTGAGGGGCGGTGCCTCAGCTGTGCTGGCCACACCTACATTCTGAATTGTGGGTGTGGCCAGAGCAATCTCAATGTCCCTGAGTCTGTTTTATACCTCATTTACAGGTTATTACTTAACCCCATGGATGGTAGAGAGATCTCCAATGCAAGTTAATGCAGCTCAACATTGAATTATTTAGATACAGCATCTGAATGGCCTGAAATTGTACAGTGGCGCTGTTGCTATACCATCCTGTTGACAGCTCTGATAAACTGACCGTAAATCTCCATAGGCTGGTGTAGCAACAGCGCCACTGTACAATTTCAGGCCATTGAGATATCCCACCTACAAGATTTAAGTTTGAGCTGCAATAACTGTTGAATATAACATCTCTCAGCAGAGGGATTAAACCTGTTGTACTCTGGAAGATAGATCCTACAATATACATTTTACTATACATTAACCCATTAAGGACCAGCAATCCTGGGCTTGGATTCCCCTTAAGGACCATATAGATGACACACATGACTGATCACATGTCCCATCTCGCTGCGCGGGGGTCTGATAGTGACCGGTCCAGTCTTGGAGTGCTCAATTTCAGACCCCTGTAGTGCTCACAGCGCCCCCACAGGAATACTGTGAGCAAAAAATGCATGACGTGCCAGGACCGGCATTGTAACATTTGGAAAGGACACCATTGACGGCTCTGACACATTGTCAGTGTTTAACCCCTTAAGGACCCCTGAATCTACTGAGCAAAAAAAAAAAAAATGCCCAGTGGTCCATAATTGACAGCTGTGCAGCCGGTTGTTACGGGGTTAAGTGTTAAGGCCGGTGAGATAGCTCAGTGGTAAATGCCATGACTGTAGAGCCTGCTCAAACCTCAAGGTTGCAGGTTCGATTCCCGGCATCGTCAACTCAGCCCTTCATCCTTCCGAGGTCGATAAATGAGTACCATCGATTGGGTAATAATAATATCTATTATTCAGCTGCCGATTTGGTTAATTCCAAAAGCGCTTTGAGTCCCAATGGGAGAAAGGAGCTATATAAACACTAGTTAATATTATTATCTCATTAATGTTGTGGGCATTTTTCCCTCTAGAGTTTATAACTTTGTGGTGTTCTGGAGAAAGCGCAGGTTGTGTAATAACATTCAATCAGATCAAAGGAGTCATTGAATTAAGTCTTGTCCCTCCCATTTCGACAGTGTCCCTGAAAAGCAGAGAGGAACGTGGTCACATTGAACTGGAACACGCAACCTTTGGCACTTCATCTATTTGGGACTGCAAGGTGCATTGTCACCAAACAACCTTTGGGAGTTGAACAGCTTGGGTGGTTATGCACTAAGGCAGCGGTTCTCAACCTTTCTAGTGCCGCGACTCTTTGATAAAATTTCCCAGGTTGTGGCGACCCCTAACAGTAAAATTATTTTCGTTGCTCCTTCATCGCTGTAATTTTGCTACTGTTATGAATCGAAATATAAATATCTGATGGTTTTAGGTGACCCCTGGCAATTCGTCATTCGACCCCCAAAAGGGGTCCCGACCCACAGGTTGAGAACCACTGCTCTAAGGTGTGATAAAGAGGTGATGAAGTGGAGATGATTTCTTCAGTGATATCACTTCTCCATTTCCTATGTTATTCTATGGAGCCCAGGGACGTGCACAGACATTTTGAGGGGCAGGGGTTCAAATGAAAAAAAGGGCACTTCTCATAATTATTTATTCAATAAGACCTGGCAGCACGTAAAAAAGGACCCGGCCGGCATGTTAAAGGTACCTTACACTTAAAAAGGACCTGGACGTAAGAAGAGAGGAGAGCTGCCCCCCTGGTAATCTAAATTGAAAAAAGGACAGGGAGAAAATAAAATCGGACTGATTGAATTTTTTTTTTTTTTTTTTTGGTTAAAAGTGCACAAGGGCACTTTGGACAAAAAGGGCAGGTGCTCAAGCCCACCTTGGTGTCTATATGTGCACGTGCCTGATGGAGCCCATGCACTAAGGTCTCCAAAGTTGAAGAGATCTTAGTGCATTGATGCCACAGAATGACGTAGGAACTGAAGAAGTCATCTCCACATTATCACTCCGTACTGCATCTCCCCCCCAGGAGTTCTAAAGATCACCTGTCCCTGTCTATACCCAGGGCTGGATTTGTAATTAGGCAGAGTAGGCATCTGCCTACAAGCGCACTCCACAGAGGGGCGCCTGTCATTTGGATCCCCCACTTGGCGCCCGCGGCCCACAACAACATGGTGTGGTCTCAGTCTGTGCCTTCTTCTACACAGACCTGTAGCTGCTGTGAGCTCCCTCATCGGCTCTTTAGTAATGCAGAGCGCTGGGAAATGACATCGCTGTGAGATGATCATGGGGGCAATGTGAAGGGCAATATGGAGATGATCATGGGGGCAATGTGAGGGGATATGGAGATGATGGGGGCACTGTGAGGGGATATGGAGATGATGGGGGCAATGTGAGGGGATATAGAGATGATGCAGGCACTGTGAGGGGATATAGAGATGATGGGGTCACTGTGAGGGGCAATATGGAGATGATCATGGGGGCAATATGGAGATGATGAGGGCAATGTGAGGGCAATATGGAGCTGACGGGGGCAATGTGGAGATTAGGAGCATTGTGGAGATGGTAAACCGGAGGGGGGGGGGTGCTTCAGATTTCTGTGCCTACAGGCTCCTGTGATATAAATCCAGCCCTGTCTATACCATACTGGTGATCTCTTCTGAACTTGGAAGACTTCTCTTCCACTAATATTACAGCAGTTTCCCACTATGCGATGTTCCCCGAGTCCCGTAGAAGGAGACATTAACAAACGTATAATAGCTTAGATGATTTTTCAGAACAGATTTAATTAAAGAACCTATTTAGCTTGTGGCTATCAATCTCGGGGCTGTGCAAGTGGGAGTTGGCTGTTACAGAGAATATTAATAAGATTCTTGTGAGCAACGCAAGTGGCCTCATCCTACTGTGTCCGTTGGGTTCTCACACCGCTACTGATAAGGTACTTAGGCCTCTATTCAGAGTTATTCTGGATTAAACCAACTGCGCCATAGGGGACAAGTACAAATTCTTAAATTCCCATGCATTTGAATAGAGTGTTAATGCACTGGAGACTTCTCTAGCATTCAAGGGGTTAAAGACCAATTTAATAGGAATGATTATATGCCCCCTGTGGTGTGGTCGGTTTAATCCAGAATAACTCTAATTTGCTTTTATAAATAGGGGCCTTTGGTGCTTATTCATCAAGCTAAAAAGAAGCAATTCTAGAGCCAACCAACAACACTGGAGAGTTAAAATGAAAATTCAGAAAATATCAGTTAATTTAAATTGGGTTTTTAACGCTTTGGATGCTAGAGAGACCCCCAACGCACTGTAAATCCTGAATGACCTGCACATTTCACTAGTCTGTTCTAGACTGTAAGTGAAACAATAAGCAGTGACGTACAGGAAGTCTAATGCTTGTAGCCTGACTTAAAGGGATAGTAATACTTCGTTTTATCTTTATTTTATTTTGTAGACAATAAAAACACATGAAGAACGATATAAGTCTTATCTCTCAAACCTTTATGGTTTGAGAGATATTCACAAGCAAAGTTTCCCCTCCCGCCCCTTTTACCTAGTGTAAGCCATCTCTTCTCAGATGTGGAATCCAGTCCATAGACCAGACAGATAACAGCAGGGAACAATCTTCTTCCTATGAGAACAATGAAAGCCCTGCCCCCCTTGACAAGTTTTTCAGGTTTTTCCCTTATCTTAATTGAAGATTGTCCCTCTCTGCAGTCTACCTGGGCACCTCCCTTCTGATCTGGCTGAGCAGTGTTACACTAGGTGAAAGGGGCAGGAGGGGGATACTTTATCATTCAATTACTCTTGAACTACAACTCTGACAGAATTGAAATAACACTCTCCAAAGTCCAAATACTATGATGATTAATTAGAGCTGCTTTATTATTAAACATTGCGATAACTTTAAAGGATCATTAACACCTTGAGATTAAATGGGTTACTGTAAGTTAATATCATGTACGTACAGGTAGCAAAATAATTATTCATCTGTTACATCCCCAAAATATAGTCTTAAACTTTCTATTTCACTAGGCTGACCATATGTACCGTTTTAAACGGGACAGTACTGTTCTTTTCAAATTTCCAGACCGTCCCGTCTTTTTAATATAAATGTCAGTTTTGTCCTGTTTTTAATATAGCTTATATATAGTTTATAATTTTTTGTAAAAAATTGAGCGAGACTTGTTTATTTCTCATAAGATAAAGTAAATTCGTCACACTAGTGCATAGGGTTACCACCCAGCCGGTATTTTACCGGCAGGCCGGTAAAAAATTGGCTTCTGTCCAATGTTAAGTCTATAGAGGGAATGCCATGGCCGGTATTTTCTTGAAGAAAAGGTGGCAACCCTACTAGTGCAGTGGCTCTCAATCTTTTTTGTTAGGGGCACCCCTAACACAACCTAGAACTTTCAGGGCACCTCTAACATATTTAATGTACTTTATCAAGGGCATAATGATGGGTACAATACATAAATATACAGTTATTATTAAGTCTTACAATCTAACAAAACTAAACATATCGTGCTTAACAGTTTCTATAAATCTTTATTTAAAAGTCCATTTTTGTCAGTCTTCATAGAAAACATGGGCACCCTAAGTAGATGTCCGTGGCACACTAAAGTGCCACGGCACCCTGGTTGAGAATCACTGCATTAGTGCTTTTATTGTGGTTTTACTGTACACACTGATTACCATAGAGTCTTATGACTGAGTGACTCATAACTAAGACTCTCGAGTCTATGGTAAATTACCATAGAGTCTCTTAGACAGTGATATGATGAGGAGTCATAAGACTCTATGGTAATCAATGCGTACAGTAAACACAGTAAAACCACTAGTGTGAGTGACGATAACAGGAAGTTCCGATTTACTTCAGGGGCAGACTTATTGGCCAGAGAGAGAGAGAACATCACTAGTAAGACACGGAGCAAATGCATTCTATCTGCTTGCAGCTTACTACGACTGGACTCAGAATGATGGAGTCCCACTGTCTGTCTGTTCTACGCCCCGTCCCATTTATGTCTCAAGGAAATATGCTCAGCCTATATTTAACGCCCTAATGACTGCCTGATCCGGAGGTGGGTGGCTGTTAAGGACCACGTCACTTTTTTTTTTTTTTTTGCCACAGTTAATTCTGGGATGGCAGCCACACTGCCCTCCAAAATTCCATGACATGTTGTGTACCCCTCTGGCACTGAAAGGGTTAAATATACAAAATGATACTTGCTAGTCAATTGAAGTTGTTTATCAAAACAAGATAACGTACACACAACAGTCGTTTGAAAGTCATCTTCATAGGTAAGACTTTCTGAATAACAAATTCACGTACATTTATTCCTAGGACAAAGAGCAGTCTCCAAGTACAGTGATGCAATAGGGCTCTGGGGTATTTCTGTGTCCGGTGCACTGCGGAAGACTATAGGAGGGGTTGCGTGAGGAATGGGGTTGTGGTCATGGGAGGCAAAGAAGGTTAACTGGGGGCCTCGCCTAGGAGAATCTTAACTCTCTGAGTGCCAATGGCGTAGCCAGCACATTGTGGAGCAGGACAACCCCTGGCACTCACAGGGCTATTGTATAGCAAGCCTGGATACAGGAATCAGATGAATGACTGTCACCAGGGCTGGATTTGTCATAAAGCAGAGTAGGCATCTGCCTACAGGTGCACCCCACAGAGGGGCGCCTGTCATTGGGATCACAGTGGCGTAACAATAATCCACCAACAACATGGTGAGGCTTGTGCCTTCTTTGGTACAGACCTGCTGCTGCCGAGTTTCCTCGTCGGCTCTTTAGTAATGCAGAGCGCTGGGAGATGACATCTCTGGGAGATGTCTCCCAGCGCTTTGCATTACTGAATAGAAGACAGCGCGGGAGTTCCAGCACCTACAGGTCTTTGCAGAAGGAGGCACAGACCTCTCCTACCACACCGGTGGACCACCAGAGAGGTAGGAAACAGACACGGGGGGGAAGCAATGTGAGGGTGATATGGAGATGATGGGGGCAATGTGAGGGTAATATGGAGATGATGGGGGCAATGTGGCGATGATGGGGGCAATATGGAGATGATGTGGGCAATGTGGAGATTAGAAACACGGTGGAGGTGTCCAGAGGAAATGGCCAATGGGGAGGGGGGGGCTTCAGATTTCTGTGCCTATAGGCTCCTGAGATGTAAATCCGGCCCTGACTGTCATTGGGAAATCTCTTGAAGGAGCAATTTGCTTTTTTGGTGTTTGTGATCAAAACTGACCCATAATCCTGTTACATAGTTTCAAAAATATATCATTTTATATCTGTGCTACAAACGCCTGATTTAAAGCCAGGTTGACAATCTGGAATGATTGTTTACCTGGCATTACATGAGACCAACTGAGCACTAAAACATCATTACATGCTACCAGCACAAAGATCATTATATGCCACCTTCTAGGCAATACACCATTACATGTTTCCAGCATATCAAAAAATCATTACTTGCTACCTGTTAGGCAATACACCATTATGTCATTAGCAGAACAATAAATCATGACATACTACCAGCACAGAAATGCACCATTATATACCACCTGAAAGGCAATATACTATTATGCCATCAGCAGAGCAACACATCATTACGTGTTATCAGCAAAGAATTACACTGTTATATGTCACCAGCAGAGTAATACACCATTACATCAGATCATTATATCATTACATACTAGAAGCACATCAATACAGCATTACATGACACCTATAAGGCACACACCATTTTGTCAGCAGCAGAGCAATACACCATTGCATGCCACCTGTAAGGCAATATACCATTATGTCACCAGCAGAGCAATGCATCATTACCTGCTACCAGTAGATAAATAAACCATTACATGTCACCAGCAGTTCAGTACATCTTTGCATACTAGCAGCCCAGCAATGCACCATTACATGCCACCTGTAAGGCAATACACCACTAAATGTTATCAGCAGAGCAATACCTCATTAAATACTACCAGCACAGCAATACACCATTACTTGCCACCTGCAAGGCAATACACCATTATGTCACCAACAGACCAATCCAACATTACGTACAAGCAGCAAAGCAATACACAATTACATGCTACCTGTGAGGCAATATACCAATATGTCACCAGCTGAGAAATACATTATTACATGCTACCAGCAGAGAAATACACTATTGCATGTCACCAGCAGAGCAATAAATCAATACATACTTCCAGCACAGCAGTACACAATTTCTTTCCACCTTCAGGCAATGCACCATTATGTCACTAGCAGAGCAATACATCATTATGTCACCAGCAGAGAAATACATTATTACATGCTACCAGCAGAGAAATACATTATTACATGCTACCAGCAGAGAAATACACTATTACATGTCACCACCAGAGAAATAAATCAATACATACTTCCAGCACAGCAATACACCATTTCTTGCCACCTTAAGGCAATACATGATTATGTCACCAGCAGTGAAATACACTATTACATGTCTCTATTATATACCAACACTACATACCATTTTATACCACTACCAGGACCATACACTGTTATGTGCCTCCAGCAGAGCACTACACCATTACAGAATGAGGTCCCCTTGTTCCTCTGGTTTCACCAAATCAGAGTACAAAACCAGCTATCAGAGGGTTCTGCTAGTTAGAACTTACACCACACACCTGTTAGGATCCCTTTTTCAAAATAAATCCAAAAAGAACATTTTATGAAATGATCAAGAGAACTGGGATGGAAAAAAAACCAAAAAAAAACCCCAAGACAGCTTGAAATGTATATAAAAATTGGAGTAATCAGCGCCACCTGTCCATAGATTGTTTATTCTGTCTATTAATTAATCATTTGATATTCTTGAGAACAGAATACATTCTCGACCTCAGAGCTGTGTAAAAAGAAACATATGATTGCTTACAGGCATTCTGTTACCAGTCCCTTCTTATCTGAACAGGTAATCTTTAAATCAAGTATATAATTTCCTGTTTATGCATTACATAGACTGGAATCATTTACAAAATCCAGACGTAGGTAACATTTTGGCCTGGTGTCATCCTTTGGTTTTGTGATGGAAGTCTTGTTGGAACATGAGGACTGAGCGTACAGTTCGCTACCAGAGGGCTCCTGTCTACGAAAACTTCAGATTCATAATCCTACAAATAATTTTATGGAAATGACATGGCAGTATATTTAACCCTTTATTGGTTGCCTCTCTGGCACTCAAAGGGTTAAAGTAAATATGCTCCTACGGGAATACACCACTCTTTGGTCGAGATGTTCAGAAAGTGGTGGTAAGTGATATTGTCTGTAATCAGAATTAACCCTTTGAGTTCCAGAGTGGTAGGGAATGCATTGCATTCCGTACCACTCTGGAGCTCAAAGGGTTAAAAAGTTCTTACTCCACCGTCCATCAATTCTCAGACGTGTTTCCGTCATTTTTTGCATCCAATTCCGCCATCTCCGTCAAGGGGAAAAAGCCGTCTTAAAAGTGGGTGTGGTTTAATCTACCGTCATGTTGTAAGTAATTTATTTGTTTCAATGTCACTTTTTTTTGTCTGGTTAAAACCATTTTTTCCAGACAAAATAAAAATGGTCTAAACTTGGAGAAGACAAATGAAAGTCCTGTTAACTCTTAAGATGCTAGTGTTGTCTGCCGTGCATTGTGAAGATATGCAGTGCAAATGTCTTTAGAATCCATGGGATTAATAGAAGGACTGACCTAGGTAAGACTCTTTCATGTAACATGCCTTCCGACATTTCACATGGCCAGAAGGACTCGTTTGTTTTAGGTGGTATTGCTGTGGGCACAACTGGTGGGTGTAACATTAAAGAGAATTTTTAGTCTACTTCGTGACGGTTCTTTATAACTGAATTCATTTTTTTAGAACAAGATCAAAGCATTGTATTTACACTGAATACTTTATAAACCCATACACTGTAGTTTATGCAACCATTAATGTGAGTTTTATTGCTGTGGAGCAATGTGATTCACTTACAGTATATACACACCACACAGTCTGATCTCCTAAACACAGGGACACCAGGGTGATAGACTTATATACACACCACACAGTCTGATCTCCTAAACACAGGGACACCAGGGTGATACACTTCTATACACACCACACAGTCTGATCCCCTAAACACAGGGACACCAGGGTGATACACTTCTATACACACCACACAGTCTGATCCCCTAAACACAGGGAAAACAGGGTGATACACTTCTATACACACCACACAGTCTGATCCCCTAAACACAGGGACACCAGGGTGATACACTTCTATACACACCACACAGTCTGAACTCCTAAACACAGGGACACCAGGGTGATACACTTATATACACACCACACAGTCTGATCTCCTAAACACAGGGATACCAGGGTGATACACTTATACACACACCACACAGTCTGATCTCCTAAACACAGGGACACCAGGGTGATACACTTATATACACACCACACAGTCTGATCTCCTAAACACAGGGACACCGGGGTGATACACATATATACACACCACACAGTCTGATCTCCTAAACACAGGGACACCGGGGTGATACACTTATATACACACTACACAGTCTGATCTCCTAAACACAGGGACACCAGGGTGGTACACTTATATACACAACACACAGTCTGATCTCCTAAACACAGGGACACCAGGGTGATACACTTATATGCATACCACACAGTCTGATCTCCTACACACAGGGTCAACAGGGTGATACACTTATACACACATCGCACAGTCTGATCTCCTAAACACAGGGACACCAGGGTGATATACTTATATACACACCACACAGTCTGATCCCCTAAACACAGGGACACCAGGGTGATACACTTATATACACACCACACAGTCTGATCTCCTAAACACAGGGACACCAGGGTGATACACTTCTATACACACCACATAGTTTGATCACCTAAACACAGGGACAACAGGGTGATACACTTATATACACACCACATAGTTTGATCTCCTAAACACAGGGACACCAGGGTGATGCACTTATATACACACCACACAGTCTGATCTCCTAAACACAGGGACATCATGGTGATACACTTATATACACACCACACAGTCTGATCTCCTAAACACAGGGACACCAGGGTGATGCACTTATATACACAACACACAGTCTGATCTCCTAAACACAGGGACACCAGGGCGATACACTTCTATACACACCACACAGTCTGATCTCCTAAACACAGGGACACCAGATTGATACACTTATATACACACCACACAGTCTGATCTCCTAAACACAGGTACACCAGGGCGATACACTTATATACACACCACATAGTTTGATCTCCTAAACACAGGGACAACAGGGTGATACACTTATATACACACCACACAGTCTGATCTCCTAAACACAGGGACACCAGGGTGATACACTTATATACACACCGCACAGTCTGATCTCCTAAACACAGGGACACCAGGGTGATACACTTATATACTTATCACACAGTCTGATCTCCTAAACACAGGGACACCAAGGTGATACACTTATATACACATCACACAGTCTGCTCTCCCAAACACAGGGACACCAAGGTGATACACTTCTATACACACCACACAGTCTGATCTTCTAAACACAGGGACACCAGGGTGATACATTTCTATACACACCACACAGTCTGATCTTCTAAACCCAGGGACACCAGGGTGATACATTTCTATACACACCACACAGTCTGATCTACTAAACACAGGGACACCAGGGTGATACACTTATATACACACCACACAGTCTGATCTCCTAAACACAGGGACACCATGGTGATACATTTATATACACACCACACAGTCTGATCTCCTAAACACAGGGGCACCAGGTTGATACACTTATATACATACCACACAGTCTGATCTCCTAAACACAGGGACATCAGGGTGATACACTTTTATACACACCACACAGTCTGATCTCCTAAACACAGGGACACCAGGGTGATACACTTAAATACACACACCACACAGTCTGATCTCCTAAACACAGGGACACCAGGGTGATACACTTATATAAACACCACACTGTCTGATCTTCTAAACACAGGGACACCAGGGTGATACACTTATATACACACCACACAGTCTGATCTCCTAAACACAGGGACACCAGTGTGATACACTTATATACACACCACACTGTCTGATCTCCTAAACACAGGGACACCAGGGTGATACACTTATACACACACCACATAGTTTGATCTCCTAAACACAGGGACAACAGGGTGATACACTTATATACACACCACACAGTCTGATCTCCTAAACACAGGGACACCAGGGTGATACACTTATATGCATACCACACAGTCTGATCTCCTACACACAGGGTCAACAGGGTGATACACTTATACACACATCGCACAGTCTGATCCCCTAAACACAGGGACACCAGGGTGATACACTTATATACACACCACACAGTCTGATCTCCTAAACATAGGGACACCAGGGTGATACACTTATATACACATCATACAGTCTGATCTCCCAAACACAGGGACACCAGGGTGATACACTTATGTACACACCACACAGTATGATCTCCTAAACACAGAGACATCAGGGTGATACACTTATATACACACCACACAGTCTGATCTCCTAAACACAGGAACACCAGGGTGATACACTTATATACACACCACATAGTTTGATCTCCTAAACACAGGGACACCAGGGTGATGCACTTATATACACACCACACAGTCTGATCTCCTAAACACAGGGACATCATGGTGATACACTTATATACACACCACACAGTCTGATCTCCTAAACACAGGGACACCAGGGTGATGCACTTATATACACAACACACAGTCTGATCTCCTAAACACAGGGACACCAGGGCGATACACTTCTATACACACCACACAGTCTGATCTCCTAAACACAGGGACACCAGATTGATACACTTATATACACACCACACAGTCTGATCTCCTAAACACAGGTACACCAGGGCGATACACTTATATACACACCACATAGTTTGATCTCCTAAACACAGGGACAGCAGGGTGATACACTTATATACACACCGCACAGTCTGATCTCCTAAACACAGGGACACCAGGGTGATACACTTATATACTTATCACACAGTCTGATCTCCTAAACACAGGGACACCAAGGTGATACACTTATATACACATCACACAGTCTGATCTCCCAAACACAGGGACACCAAGGTGATACACTTCTATACACACCACACAGTCTGATCTTCTAAACACAGGGACACCAGGGTGATACATTTCTATACACACCACACAGTCTGATCTTCTAAACCCAGGGACACCAGGGTGATACATTTCTATACACACCACACAGTCTGATCTACTAAACACAGGGACACCAGGGTGATACACTTATATACACACCACACAGTCTGATCTCCTAAACACAGGGACACCATGGTGATACATTTATATACACACCACACAGTCTGATCTCCTAAACACAGGGGCACCAGGTTGATACACTTATATACATACCACACAGTCTGATCTCCTAAACACAGGGACATCAGGGTGATACACTTTTATACACACCACACAGTCTGATCTCCTAAACACAGGGACACCAGGGTGATACACTTAAATACACACACCACACAGTCTGATCTCCTAAACACAGGGACACCAGGGTGATACACTTATATAAACACCACACTGTCTGATCTCCTAAACACAGGGACACCAGGGTGATACACTTATATACACACCACACAGTCTGATCTCCTAAACACAGGGACACCAGTGTGATACACTTATATAGACACCACACTGTCTGATCTCCTAAACACAGGGACACCAGGGTGATACACTTCTACACACACCACACAGTCTGATCTCCTAAACAGAGGGACACCAGAGTGATACACATATATATATATACACACACCACACAGTCTGATCTCCTAAACACAGGGACACCAGGGTGATACACTTATATACACACTACTCAGTCTGATATCCTAACAAGACACATGGGAGGTATGGAGCCCTAATATCTCTTAAAGAGGGATAATTGGAAGGTATGGAGACCTAAATTAAAGAAAAGAGGGACACTTGAGAAGTGCGGACCGCTAATATCTCATAAAGAGGGACACATGGGAGGGAGCAACATTTGGGAGTTATGGACCCCTACTATCTACTAAAGTGAGACAGTTAGGTACGGAGCCCTAATATCTCCTAAAGAGGGGCACTTAGGAGAGACAGACACTTTGGAGGTATGAACCCCTAATATCTCCTAAAGAGGGACACTTAGGAGAGACAGACACTTTGGAGGTATGAACCCCTAATATCTCCTAAAGAGGGACACTTGGGATGGCAGAAAAGACCCATCTCTCCCATCCAGTCTGCCCATTTCCCTATTTATTGAAATTCTCAGTTTTAAACTTGGTGTTTCTGTTCATGAATGAGAGTGATTGTGTATGAGGTAGACTGTGTGTGTGTGTGTGTGTATGACATTGTTTTCCTACATATTAATGAAACTGTGTGTTTGTGTCTGTAAAGGCTGGTCTCCCCTTTTAACCCAGTCCTGTATTTTTGTATTCTACTACTTCAACTTCTGTAAAGCGCTGTGAACATGTGTGGCGCTATATAAATAAAGATACATACATACGCACTGTACTGGAATAAAAAGTCCTTTTGGGGAGGGTAAATTGTGTCTGTGTTTCATAACTCCCAAGTGTCCCTCTTTAGGAGGGACAGTTCCTCTTTGAGACCCAAATCCCCCTGTCCCTCTTTTCTTCCCTGGTGTCCCTCTTTTTAGGAGATCAGAGTGTTGTGTATATTAGTTTATCACATTGCTCCACAGCAATGAAACTCACATAAATGTTCAGTTAATCTTCAGTATATGTGTTTGTAAATGAATCTGTGTAAATAAAATACTTTGGTCTTGATATAAATCCTTTATTCAGTTATAAAAGAAGTGTCAATAGGTCACACAGTAACCTAAAATTTCTCAGTAATGTCCCGTGCACAAGCCACGCCCCCAGAAACACCACCTAAAACACAAGTGTCCCTCTTTGGCCATTTGAAATGTTGGGAGGTATGGTGTTCTGCTAGAGCAGGATTCATTCATTGCTGGACCTCCAAACTTTGGGATTATTGTTTAGTTGGGGATATGTGGAAAAAAAATCCGAACAGCTGGACATCCAATAGGTGACTACCCCATTGTTAGAGCAATAACCTTTCCTATTTCCACATGTGGGCGCCGAAGAGGAAGATTGTGATAACTTCAGAAGGATCTCTGGCCACCAGTTTCCAACAATGACCCAAGGAAATCCTGTTGTGTTTAACCAATTAATACCACTAGATTCTAAAAGGTGCTAGTTCCCTTAAAATTGATAGTAATGTTTCACAATAAAAGCAGCTCTGATTAATCTTCATAGTATTTGGGCCATGGAGAGTGTTATTTCAATACTGAGAGAGTTGTAGTTCAAGAGTAATTGAATGATAAAGTATCCCCCTCCCGCCCCTTTTACTGATGTAACACTGCTCACCTCAGAGCAGCAAGACTGTCCGGATGGATCACAGAGAGGGACAATCTTCAGTGATCATAAGGAAAAAACCTGAAAAACCTGTCAATGGGGGCAGGGTTTTCCTTATGATCACAGTAAGAAGATTGTCCCTTGCTGTGACCTGTCCGTTCAAGAGACGAGTTTCCACATATGAGGTGAGCAGTGTTACACTAGGTAAAAGGGACAGGAGGGTGGATAACTTATCATTCAGTTACTCTTGAACTACAACTCTGACAGTAATGAAATAACACTCTCCATGGCCCAAATACTATGAAGATTAATTGGAGCTGCTGCTTTGTGAAACATTACTATCCCTTTAAAACCGAGACAAATCAAATTCAGCTTAGGAGAGAAACAGAAATTCACAAAAATTTAAATAGGCAGCTCCAGAATTCGAGAGGTTAAAATCCCCATTAGATGAATTTTAAGGGGATAGTAATACTTAATTATTACTAATCCCTATATTAAAGTCAGGGCTCAAAATTTCCACTCGCCACTAGCCAATGGCGAGTGAAAATTCAGCCCTGGTGAGTAGAAATTCAGACCTGGTGGGTATGTTTTGGCTTGCAGTGGCGAGTAACTTTTCAGGTCTGGCTAGTAGCAAAGGACTTCACATTTTAAGCCCTGTTAAAGTCATATTAAAAATAAATGTATTGCCCCAGTGTCATCTCTCAAACCCTTATGGTTTGAGAGATAATCAGTCCTAAAGTTGGCCTCTCTCTCCCCCTTCCCCGACGTCCACGTTCTAGCTGACTGCAAGGAAGCCTGTCGTATGACTGTAAGGCGGCTTTGCAGCAGAGCCAAGATTGCGTTAATAAGTCTTTCACTGAAACAGTCTTCTACATGTCCTTGGTTTGTGCTTGGTTTGCGAGCACATGTAGAAGACCGTTGTAGTGAAAGATTTTTGGTTTTTTATTAAAGCAATCGCGGCTCTGCTGCAGAGCCACCTGATGATTGTAAGACCGGATTTCCCTTCAGTCAGTACAATGCTGACTTCGTGGAAGGGGGAGGGAGAGGGCAACTTTAGGAGCGATTATCTCTCAAACCATAATAATTAAGTATTACTATCACTTTAAGCTTTTTTCCCCTTTGTGCATTAACCCTTTGAGTGCCAGAGAGGTATCCAACGCTTTGCAACGCAATGCGCTGGATACCTCTCTGGCACTCAAAAATGACTGCAGCTTTCTTTCCTCCGTAGACTTTCTAGGACTAGCGTGGAGTGAAGAGTCATTAAAAACCAAGAGGAGGAAAATGTAAGTTTAATCGGGAGAGAGTCCAGATTCATCACCTCCACTTTGTGTTATCTGAAATATATCGGAACCAATTCTGCCGCATTGCAAACAGTAGTCTTAAATGAAAAACAAGAAAGGCATTAAAATGAATTAGGAGCCGTTGCCTGCATGTTTAGACCATTTTCAAGTAAATGAGGTGTTAAGAAATCAATAAAAACAGCTTTGCAAGCATAAAACATCGCACGTACATAATAATCTTCTTAATATGCTGCTGAGATGCCCAGGAAGCAGGTGCCCCTGGGGGCTATTGACTCATTTCTATTGTTGCCGTTATATTCTACTTGGCACACACATGTCCTGTCCACAGGAGGAGAGGAGGGTCAGATTGCTAATATCTCCTAAAGAGGGACACTTGGGAGGTACAGTCCCCTAATATCTACTAAAGAGGGACACTTGGGAGGTACAGTCCCCTAATATCTCCTAAAGAGGGACACTTGGGAGGTATGGACCCCTTATATCTCCTAAAGAGGGACACTTGGGACATATGGACCCCTAACGTCTCCTAAAGAGGGACACTTGGAAGGTACAGACCTCTAATATCTCCTAAAGAGGGACACTTGGGAGGTACAGATCCCTAATATCTCCTAAAGAGGGACACTTGGGAGGTACAGATCCCTAATACCTCCTAAAGAGGGACACGTGGGAGGTACGGACTCCTAATATCTCCTAAAGAGGGACACTTGGGAGGTACAGTTCCCTAATATCTCCTAAAGAGGGACACTTGGGACATATGGACCCCTAACATCTCCTAAAGAGAGACACTTGGGAGGTATGGACCCCTAATATCTCCTAAAGAGGGACACTTGGGAGGTATGGGACCCTAATGTCTCCTAAAGAGGGACATTGGGATATATGGACTCCTAACGTCTCCTAAAGAGGGACACTTGGGACGGATAAACCACTACTGTTTCCTAAAGAGGGACACTTGGGAGTTATCTACTCTTGGTTTCTATCTTCTCAAGAAGAACACTTGGGAGGTATGGACCCCTAATATCTCCTAAAGGGGAACACTTGGGAGGTACAGAGCCCTCATATCTCCTAAATAGGGATACTTGGGAGGTACAATCCCCTAATATTGCCTAAAGAGGGACACGTGGGAAGTATGGACCCCTAAAGTACCCTAAAGAGGGACACTTGGGAGTTATGGACTCTAATATCTCCTACAGAGGGATACTTGGGAGTATGGACCCTAATATCTCCTAAAGAGGGACACTTGGGAGGTATGGACCCCTAATATCTCCTAAAGAGGGACACTTGGGAGGTGTAGACCTCTAATAGATCTTAAAGAGGGACACATGTAAGAAATGGATTGGTGAGGACAATGGAACAAACCAGCTGCATGTACCTTTGGGGACAATGAAAGTCCTAACTGATATAAACAGAGATTTTAACTCCTTGACTTCTAGAGAGGTGTGCAATGCATTGTAACATGGTGAAGTGGTGAATTGAAGGCAGGGTGAGAAGAAGCGGTGAATGGAAGGGAGGGATATCCTGTTTGTCATGGCAAAGTGGAGGGGCCACCATGTCTCCTTCTGCCAACTGAACCCGTGCCCCACACATTCCATTCTATCTGTCTGTCTGTCTGTCTGTCTATCGATCTATCTCCTATCATATCTATCTATCTATCTATCTATCTATCTATCTATCTATCTATCTATCTCTCTCTCTCTCTCTCTCTCTCTATCTAGGATCTGTGGCTATTATTGTTGTTAAAGGACAGACTAAACTGGCCCAGGAACATAGAAGGTTCCCCTGCCATCCCTCTGTGTGGGGTACCCAGCTGCAACACACTACCGCAGCAAGGCAGCCGTAATTCTGGCCTCCTGTTTTGAAAAGGAGGCAGCCTGCTGATTGGTCGCTGCTTGTTGAACATTTTTATGTAGGGTCTGACTTTGTTCGACAGGTAGGCAGTCTGCTGATTGGGCGCCGCTTGTCACATCTTGTCGCACCAGTCCCCACTGGCTGGGGATCGATGCGGCAGGATTGAATTATGTGTCAGGTCCTGTGTAACAGAATCAAACTGTGTGATACAATGCCGGTGCCACCTGATTGGATGACACACTTTTGCCAGAGTCACTTTGATCCCCATTGGTTGCAGATAAGAGCGGCAAGATTAAATTATGTTTTCTTTGTTCCTTTGTTCTCCGGTATTATAAATGTTCCTCTATGTCCCAAATAAAGTGTTCTTGAACTGCAGTTACTTGTGTAATTCCAGAAATGGTCTAAAGAGTCCCCTTTGACTCCCAGTCCCTGGATCCGGCAGGGCTACTCCTCTGTAGCCGCATCACTGAGAGAGAAGCCCAGCATAAAAGGCCTGCCTATCTATCTATCTATCTATCTATCTATCTCATATCTATCTATCTATCTATCTATCTATCTATCTATCTATCTATCTATCATCTATCTATCTATCTATCTATCTATCTATCTATCTATCATCTATCTATCTATCTATCTATCTCATATCTATCTATCTATCTATCTATCTATCTATTTATATATCTATCTCATATCTATCTATCTATCTATCTATCTATCTATCTATCTATTTATATATCTATCTCATATCTATCTATCTATCTATCTATATATCTATCTATTTATATATCTATCTCATATCTATCTATCTATCTATCTATCTATCTATCTATCTATCTATCTCATATCTATCTATCTATCTATCTATCTATCTATCTATCTATCTATCTATCTCACATCTATATCTATCTATCTATCTATCTATCTATCTATCTATCTATCTATTTATATATCTATCTCATATCTATCTATCTATCTATCTATCTCATATCTATCTATCTATCTATCTATCTATCTATCTATCTATCTATCTATCTCATATCTATCTATCTCATATCTATCTATCTATCTATCTATCTATCTATCTATCTATCTCCTATCATATCTATCTATCTATCTATCTATCTCATATCTATCTATCTATCTATCTATCTATCTATCTATCTATCTATCTATCTCACATCTATATCTCTCTATCTATCTATTTATATATCTATCTCATATCTATCTATCTATCTATCTATCTATCTATCTATCTATCTATTTATATATCTATCTCATATCTATCTATCTATCTATCTATCTATCTATCTATCTATCTATCTCATATCTATCTGTCTATCTATCTATCTATCTATCTATCTATCTATCTATCTATCTATCTATCTATCTCACATCTATATCTATCTATCTATCTATCTATCTATCTATCTATCTATTTATATATCTATCTCATATCTATCTATCTATCTATCTATCTATCTATCTATCTATCTATCTATCTCATATCTATCTATCTATCTATCTATCTATCTATCTATCTATCTATCTCATATCTATCTATCTATCTATCTATCTATCTATCTATCTCATATCTATCTATCTATCTATCTATCTATCTATCTGACTGTCTATCTATCTATCTATTTATATATCTATCTCATATCTATCTATCTATCTATCTATCTATCTGTCTGTCTGTCTGTCTGTCTGTCTGTCTGTCTGTCTATCTATCTATCTATGTATCTGTTTATCTATGTACACACTCGGACACTGATTCATTTTTCAGGACCAATCCACTTAGATTTCATTTATTTTGGTCAGTGGAATTATCTGTCCTGATAAAGTTAAGCAGTCTAATTATAAGAAGTTCTTAACATTCTTTTAACCCATTGAGAACCAGAAGGGTGTACAAGGTAGTGATTCACAATGCACCACACACTGGTTCTCAGTGATTTAACCAATAAACGTAAGATCTGGGCCCTTTTCTCCCAACCCAGTATTCTACACTAAGAGCAGGCCAACAGAGGCTCTCTAGCTCTTCAGGACTACAAATCCCATCATCCCCAGCCAGCCATCCTGAAGAGCTAGAGGCCCTCGGGTTTTCTAATACTGACCTATACCCCTGCAGAAAAGAACATTTGCTTCTTGTGTTTCAAACAAAAAGTAAAATGTCTGCAGTAATCAACCAATCCACTTTGTTTTCTTTTCCCATTTGCACTATGCTGCTCAGTGTTCTGAGTGCGCTGTGAGCCAATCCATCACTGTGTTGTGCTGTAGCGTGCCCCTATTCAAGGCAAGGTTCTTACTGCAGTGACACTATTGATTATGAAGCCCTCCAGCATGTGTTCAGCAAATACACAGCAGCCTCAGTCCTGCTACAGGCAATTACATAACATTACCATACCGAGAGCAACAGGCGCAAGATCCCAATGAAAAATTACATTTTATTTTTTCCTTACTACAAATATTGAATTTGCTACAAATTTGTTTCTTGGGCACAGAAATGGTACTGCGCCACGTTCATCCTCAGATATTCTGTAATGTGTGATACTCTGCAGGCCATATGCACAAATGATATTGCAAAAGGTCTTCAAGGTAAGGTATGTCTTTTTGCAGATGATACAAGATCTGCAACAGGGTAGACATTCCAGGGGTCTAAGCCAAATGACAAATGATTTAGGTAAATTAGAAGAATGGTCAAGAGTGTGGCAGATGCAGTTTAACGTTGATAAATGTAAACTAATGCACTTGGGACATAAGAATCCAAAGGAAAAATATACTATTAAGGGTACTGTGCTGTCAGAGACAACAGAGGAAAGGGATTTGGGCGTAATTATCTCTAATGACTTAAAGGTAGGCAGGCAATGTAATAAAGAGGTGGGGAATGCAAGCAGGGTGCTGGGTTGTATAGCTAGGGGCATTAGTAGCAGAAAAAGGGAAGTGATCATGTCACTCTACAGATCTCTAGTTAGACCTCACCTAGAGTATTGTGTACAGTACTGGAGACCTAGAGTATTGTGTACAGTACTGGAGACCTAGAGTATTGTGTACAGTACCGGAGACCTAGAGTATTGTGTACAGGACTGGAGACCTAGAATATTGTGTACAGTACTGGAGACCTAGTGTATTGTGTATAGTACTGGAGACCTAGAGTATTGTGTACAGTAATAGAGACCTAGAGTATTTTGTATAATACTGGAGACCTAGAGTATTGTGTACAGTACTGGAGACCTAGAGTATTGTGTACAGTGCCGGAGACCTAGAGTATTGTGTACAGTGCTGGAGACCTAGAGTATTGTGTACAGTGCCGGAGACCTAGAGTATTGTGTACAGGACTGGAGACCTAGAATATTGTGTACAGTACTGGAGACCTAGTGTATTGTGTATAGTACTGGAGACCTAGAGTATTGTGTACAGTAATAGAGACCTAGAGTATTGTGTATAATACTGGAGACCTAGAGTATTGTGTACAGTACTGGAGACCTACAGTATTGTGTACAGTGCCGGAGACCTAGAGTATAGTGTACAGTACTGGAGACCCCATCTCCAAAGGATATAGATACTCTAGGGAAAATTCAAAGAAGGACTACTAAAATGTTGACTGGTTTACAGGAAAAGAAATATCAGGATAGACTAAAGGATCTGAACATGTATAGCTTGGAGGAAAGAAGAGAGAGAGGGATATGATATACACATTCACATACATGAAGGGATTAAACAAAGTGCAGGAGGGAAGTAGATTTCAAAGGAGTAAAAATGTTAGGACAAGAGGCCGTAGTCTAAAATTAGAGGGACACAGGTTTAGGTGTAATGTAAGAAAGTGTTACTTCACTGAGAGGGTAGTAGATAAGTGGAAAAGCCTAACAGCAGAAGTGGTAGATGTTAATACAGTGACAGAATTTAAGCACGCATGGGATAGGCATAAGACTGTCCTGAACATAAGACAAGACCAAGGACCAAAAAAGGTTTGAGGTTTTTACTGTAGGAAAATGGGCGACTAGATGGGCCGAATGGTTCTTATCTACCGTCAGAGTCTATGTTTCTATGAGTCATTCTAGGGACAAAACTATTTTCATGAATTTAAACTGCGTGCTTTTTACCCCCTCCCCCACCACCACCTTTTTATTTTTATAAAAGTGTTTTATCAGGAAAGATACAACGGAATTGTCTCTCATTTTCAGGAATGTCCTGGGTACTCATTGTATCGACTTCAGAAGTGTTAACCCTTTCAGTGCCAATGCACCACAATGTGCTGTTTAAATCTCTGGATAAAGGCTGAGTTGACCTTTCTGGGACTAGAACCTGTGACCCTGAGGTTTGTGTTCTCTGTGATGCCTCTGAATTTATGTTCTTTTCCCTGTGCATATGGGCCTATGCATACAGGGTTACACATAAAAGTCTATAGTTTTTTATAAAGCAGGCCACACATAGTGCTAGTATAATGGAATCCAGCGATTAGGGTCATGACTGTAGATGGGAAACTTCCGGACTAATCATGAAGCATACCTCCCAACATTTCAAATTGCGAGAGAGGGACATTTGTGTTGTAGGGGGTGTTGCTGGGGGCGTGGCTGGTGGGTGGGGCATTACTGAGAATTTTTAGGCTATTTCGTGACCTATTAACACCTCCTTGTGAAACCTAATAAATGACTTATAACAAGACCAAAGTATTTTACTTACACAGACTAATTTCTAAACACATATACTGACGTTTATACACACATTAATGTGAGTTTTATTGCTGTAGAGCAATGTGATACACATTTATATACACACCACACGGTCTGATCTCCTAAAAAGAGGGACATTAGGGTGGGAAAGAGGGACAGGGGGATTTGGGGCTAAAATAGGGACTGTCCCTCCTAAAGAGGGACACTTGGGAGGCATGAAGGAGGGATAAGAGTGTCCATATGACCATACCCGGGAACTCTCCGGATTGGCCCAGGAGACTCTGGTTTTGACGCTGCTATACCGGGTCTCTGGGGCAGAGGCTGAGTCTCCGGATGTGGGGAGTTTCTAATAGATGCCTGTTGTTTAAATAAAACATTTTTATATTGTTGATAGAAGAAGAACCGCTACTTTCATTTTATTTTGTATTTTTTATTGTCTAGATTTTATTTTCTGTATTTTTTACAGAGGCGTAAGTAGAAGCCTCCCGGCCCTGGTACAAGAAGTGCCACGGGCCCCCCCCACCACATTGACCCCCTCCACAATGCCCCCATCTCCTACATGAAGCTCCTGCGAGGTCCTCTTAGTAATGCAAAGCGCCGGGAGATTATGTCATCTCCCAGCGCTCGCTCTGCATTACTAGAGCACCGGCAGGAGATTGCGGGCGCCCAGCAGAGGGGCCGCAGGGAGAGGCCGGGCCCCTGGAGTGCACGGGCCCAGTTGCTGGTGCGACCCCTGCAACCCGTATAGTTACGCCACTGATTTCTTGGTACTCCTTCACTATTTAACAGGTATTGTATAAGTTACCGGTGGAGTTAAGTGGGTCAACACCAAGGTGGAGAGAATTTCCCAAGCCTGAACCCAGGGACAAATCAGCTTACCGAGGCAGGGATGGGTAAAGTACCCTGCTTGCTGTAACAGTCGATGACAGGCATATGCCTGATTATTGACATTTTTTGAATGTGAATGGCTATGATGCCCTTGTGATATAAAATATAGTGATGAGCGAGCATGCTCGGCCGAAGCTCGGTTCGGCTCGAGCATCGCTCTGCTCGGCACATGGCGGTACTCGTACGAGTACCGCATGTGCTCGCCCGCCATGTTCGGGTCTCCTCCCTGCACGTTTCGCGGCTGCTGCGCAGCCAATAAACGTGCAGGGAGGCTCTGACATCAGTGTAATGCCAGCAGCCATGTTGGCTGCTGGCATTACACTGATTGGCTGGCCAGAACCCGTGATCGGGTGCTGCATAGCACCTGACCAGCGAGTTCGGCTCAGTCTTAGCCAGGGAGAGATGAGGATAGGAAGGGAAAGTCAGTGTAGGGAGAAGAAAAGTGTTGTTGAACAAAAAAAAGACCCAAAAGTCCTTTTTAGGACTACTGTGTAAAATATCAAAGTCACATATTCCATTCACTGTGTCTAGCCGCAGATAAGCAGCACATTCTGTTTAGTGTGCAAAGTTGCAGATTAGGAGAACATTCTGTTTAGTGTGCAAAGAGTAAAATATCAAAGTCACATATTCCATTCACTGTGCCGAGCCGCAGATAAGCAGCACATTCTGTTTAGTGTGCAAAGTTTCAGATTAGGAGAACATTCTGTTTAGTGTGCAAAGTGTAAAATATCAAAGTCACATATTCCATTCACTGTGCCTAGCCGCAGATAAGCAGCACATTCTGTTTAGTGTGCAAAGTTGCAGATTAGGAGAACATTCTGTTTAGTGTGCAAAGTGTAAAATATCAAAGTCACATATTCCATTCACTGTGCCGAGCCGCAGATAAGCAGCACATTCTGTTTAGTGTGCAAAGTTGCAGATTAGGAGAACATTCTGTTTAGTGTGCAAAGTGTAAAATATCAAAGTCACATATTCCATTCACTGTGCCGAGCCGCAGATAAGCAGCACATTCTGTTTAGTGTGCAAAGTTGCAGATTAGGAGAACATTCTGTTTAGTGTGCAAAGTGTAAAATATCAAAGTCACATATTCCATTCACTGTGCCGAGCCGCAGATAAGCAGCACATTCTGTTTAGTGTGCAAAGTTGCAGATTTGCAGCACATATTCCGTGTAATATGAAGAAGGCGGGTAAAAAGGGACGGGGAAGTGGACGTGATCCTGATAGTTCAGGGCGCGGGTCAGGACGCGTAGAAACTGTGCCTGGTGCCAGAGCACAAGAAAGAAAGACATCCACCATACCTAGCTTCATGTCTCAGTTTACAGGGCGTCGCAGGACATCACTCTCGAGGTCAGACCACTGCGAACAGGTGGTCGGTTGGATTTCAGCTGATACTGCTTCCAGTCGGTTAAGCACCACCCTGTCTTCCACCAAGTCCACTCTCAGTAGCCAAGAGTCTGGTCAACATAATCCTCACCCTGATCATCCTTCCTCCCACCATAGACGGTCTGGTCAAAGAAGTGATCCCACACTGGGATATAGTGAGGAGCTCGTCTCATCACCAATCCTTGATTTGAACCTCTCTTCAAGCACGCTTGCAGAGGAACATGAGATCTTGTGCCCTGATTCACAACCTCTAGAGGGTACCCAATCACAAGAAGATGACAGAGGGGAACGGCATTTAAGGTCAAAGGAAGTGGATGATGATGATGATGAGACACAGTTGCCATCAAATCAACCACTTTTACTGTCTCAAGACCTTGATGAGGAGGATGATATACAGTTGTCAATGACTGAGTATGTGGTGGGATCAAGACATGAGGAGGATGATCAGAGTGAGGAAGTGGAGGAGGACTTGGTGGATGATGAGGTGACTGACCCCACCTGGGAAGGTGGAGAGCCGAGCGATGACAGCAGTCCTGAGGGTGAGCCATCTGCAGCACCGCAACAGGCTAGAAGAGGCAGTGGTGTGGCTACAGAAAGAAGGCGGACCGCACCAAACCGGCCCGCAAATGTTCCACGGAGCACCCCCTTGCGTAAATCTCCCTTGCCAAGGGGTAGGTGTTCCACGGTATGGCGTTTTTTTAAGGAAAGTGCGGACGACAAAAGAATTGTAGTTTGCAACCTGTGCCACACCAGAATGAGCCGAGGCATGAACACTAGAAACCTCACCACCACCAGCATGATCTGACACATGGCATCCAAGCACCGTAATAAGTGGGAGGAACGCCTGGATCGCCCATCTGTGTCTGCAGGCCACACCACTGCCTCCTCTTTCCCTGTTTTCGGTGCCGGCCAATCGCCTGTCGAAGGCGCAGGCCCGCATACCTCCCGCCCTGCACCTGTACCATCTGAAGCACCATCAGCGACCACATCCACTTCCCTGTCCCAGCGCAGCGTCCAAATGTCGTTACCCCAGGCATTTGAGCGCAAGCGAAAATACCCAGCCACCCACCCACAGGCCATAGCACTAACCTCACACCTTTCCAAATTACTGGCCATCGAAATGCTGCCATTTAGGCTTGTGGAGACTGAGTCCTTCCGCAGCCTGATGGCAGCGGCTGTCCCTCGGTACGCAGTCCCCAGCTGCCACTACTTTTCCCGGTGTGCCGTCCCCGCCTTACACCACCATGTGTCCCGTAACATCACCCGTGCCCTGACCAACGCAGTTACTGGGAAGGTCCACTTAACGACTGACACATGGACAAGTGCTTGTGGCCAGGGACGCTACATTTCACTGACGGCACACTGGGTGAATGTCGTGGAGGCTGGGAGCGACTCGGACCCTGGGATGGTACAGGTGCTACCCACGCCGAGGATTGCGGGCCCTACCTCCATCAGGGTTTCCGCCAGCACCTACGTTATTGGCTCCTCCTCCTCCGTTTCCACCTCCGAATTCTCTGCGCGCAGCGCCACTCACCCATCAGCCGGTAGCTGGAAGCAGTGTAGCACTGCAGTGGGGAAGCGTCAACAGGCCGTGCTGAAGCTGATCTGCCTTGGGGACAAACAGCACACGGCCTCAGAGCTGTTGCAGGGGATTAGTCACCAGACCGAGCAGTGGCTCTCGCCACTCAACCTGCAACCAGGCATGGTTGTGTGTGATAATGGGCGTAACTTGGTGGCGGCTTTGGAGCTCGGCAAGCTCACACACGTACCATGCCTAGCGCATGTATTTAATTTAGTGGTTCAGCGATTTCTAAAAACCTACCCCAATTTGCATGATCTCTTG
The DNA here is from genome assembly GCA_037306005.1 of Rhinophrynus dorsalis. NCBI lineage: Eukaryota > Metazoa > Chordata > Amphibia > Anura > Rhinophrynidae > Rhinophrynus > Rhinophrynus dorsalis. The sequence goes on along the minus strand of CM074728.1, from coordinate 111,794,766 downwards.
ACGAAGGTGCGCCGCGTGTGTGCACATTTCCGTAAGTCTTCTACAGCTTCAGCCGGCCTGTTGAAGCTGCAGCAGCGCTTACAATTGCCAGCTCACCGGCTGCTGTGTGACGTGAGCACGCGCTGGAACTCCACCTTCCACATGTTGGCCCGGCTTTGTGAGCAGCAGAGGGCAGTAGTGGAGTACCAGCTGTTACACGGTCGTCGCCTCTCCGTTCAACTTCCTGTAATCAGAAGTGAGGAGTGGGAATGGATGTCAGACCTCTGTGAGGTTTTACGCAATTTTGAGGAATCGACACAGATGGTGAGCGGCGATAACGCTATTATCAGTGTAACCATCCCACTTCTGTGTCTACTGAAACGCTCGCTGCTCACAATTAAAACCGACGCTTTGCATGTGGAAGAGGTGGAAATGCGGGAGGAAGAGCTTACACAAGGTGATAGCCAGAGCACCCTCACTTCGTCTTCTCAGCGACAATTGGAGGAGGCGGAGGAGGAGGAGGAAGACACGGTTGCCTCCGCTACAGAGGGTAGCCATGGAACTTTAGTTCCATCTCTTCAGCGTGGGTGGGCAGAAGAGGATGAGGAGATTGAGAGTCATCCTCCTGGTGAGGACAGCGAAATCTTGCCTGTTGGTACTCTGGCACACATGGCTGACTTTATGTTAGGCTGCCTTTCCCGTGACCCACGCGTTATACGCATTTTAGACAACACGGATTACTGGGTGTTCACCCTTCTGGACCCCCGCTACAAAGAGAATTTCTCATCTCTCATTCCTCCGGTGGAGAGGACAAGCAAAATGGTGCAATACCAGAAGGTTCTTGTCGAAAAATTGCTCCAAAATTTTCCATCTGACAACGCTGGCGGCAGAGTACGTGCTACCTTGGCCAACCGAGAAGGGGAGAAAAGGGGAGCACACAGCAGTTCCGAGAAAGGCAGGGCAACACTCTCCAAGGCGTGGGACACCTTCATGACACCCCGCCAGCACCCTCACCCTGATGCGCAGCCTAGTGTCACAAGGAGGGAAAAGTTTTGGAAGATGGTGAAGGAGTACGTAGCAGTCCGTGTCAGCGTCCTCAATGATCCCTCTGTGCCTTACAACTACTGGGTGTCCAAGCTGGACACGTGGTATGAACTGGCACTCTACGCCTTGGAGGTGCTGGCCTGCCCTGCCGCCAGCGTTCTGTCTGAGCGGGTATTTAGTGCTGCTGGTGGCATCATAACAGATAAGCGTATCTGCGTTTACACCGAAAATGCTGATAGGTTGACACTTATAAAAATGAACAAGGCCTGGATTTCCCCTGACTTCTCCACTCCACTGGAGGAAAGCCCCGGGGGAACATAAAGTCACTTTATATATGTTATTTACAATGATGGGAATACTCTGTATTCCCATTCACCCCTTCCACCCAAAAAATGGGTATATGGTTGACTCTCTTCCATATACCCTGGGATATAATTTTTATATAGGGCCAGCTCACCAGCGGGCCCTGTGATATAATTTTATATAGGGCCAGCTCACCAGCGGGCGCTGTTTGACAATTTCTGTATAGGTCAGCTCACCAGCGGGCCTTCTCATATAATGTTTTATTGGGTCAGCTCTCTAGCGGGCCCTCTCATATAATGTTTTATAGCGTCAGCTCACTAGCGGGCCTTCGCATATAATGTTTAGGATGGTCAGCTCCGCAGCAGACCCTCACCCATAATGTTTTAGATGGTCGGCTCAGCGCACGTTTCCCTCTTAATCATGGCCCCAGTTCAGAAAAATCGAGGAAATTTTTGGGAGAATTTGCCTCTGCGCACGTTTCCCTCTTAATCATGGCCCCAGTTCAGAAAAATCGAGGAAATTTTTGGGAGAATTTGCCTCTGCGCATGTTTCCCTCTTAATCATGGCCCCAGTTCAGAAAAATCGAGGAAATTTTTTGCAGAATTTGCAGATGATATACAAGTAAATATACAGCAAATACTGTTTGGTAACAATTTTTCGCCTAAAGTCGTTTTTATCTTCCTTTTTGTATGTTTTACGGTCAGTCTGTAAAAATGGCGTACTACGGGCGAAACGTCGTTCCCAGCAGCGACGTTGAAGTCCAAGATGCATCCAGACATCCTCCCTATGCTGTCCCTGAACCATTTCTGTGGTGTTTCCATCATTTTCTGCCCTTTTCCTATGGACCAGGCACCCTCCCCTCATCAGAGCAGGGGGTGCCTGGTGTAATGCTCGAGTCCTCCCATTGACTTCAATGGGGCTCGGGTGCTCGGCCGAGCACTCGAGCCTCCGGGGGCGCTCGGTCAGAGCACCCGAACACCCGAGCATTGGGGTGCTCGATCATCACTAATAAAATATCTATACACTGGATAAAACACTATTGGCGCATTTTCTTTTTCTTCTTTGGTTTATTGAAACTCTGCCCACTTCTGCTATTTCCCCCCGTGTTCTGCCTTCCCCAGTCTTCTTTTACTGTCAGTGTCCACCTGTTAAGCTCTGCCTCCTACTCGCGTGAAGCCTCACACCTTTTTGATGCTATCTGAGTAATTTTTCTCACACCCCCACTGCACCAGAGGCAGCCTTTCAAAGTTCCCAGGTACGCATAGGACATCATTGGCATCATAACATCGATGGGGAATAATCAGGGTGGGCAGGAACGGGAAGCCAAAAGGTAGAGTTTCTTTAGTAGATATTAGGGGTCTGTGTACATATTTAGGAGATATTAGGTTCTATACCTCTGAAGTATCCCTCTTTAGAAGAGACAGTCCATCTTTGAAGCCCAGATCTCTCTGTGCTTCTTTACCACCCTAGTGTCCCTATGTTTAGGAGATCAGACTGTGTGGTGTGTATATAAGCGTATCACCCTGGTATCCCTGTGTTTAGGAGATCAGACTGTGTGGTGTGTATAGAAGTGTATCACCCTGGTGTCCCTGTGTGTAGGAGATCAGACTGTGTGGTGTGTATATAAGTGTATCACCCTGGTGTCCATGTGTTTAGGAGATCAGACTGTGTGGTGTGTATAGAAGTGTATCACCCTGGTGTCCCTGTGTTTAGGAGATCAGACTGTGTGGTGTGTATATAAGTGTATCACCCTGGTGTCCCTGTGTTTAGGAGATCAAACTGTGTGGTGTGTGTATATAAGTGCATCACCCTGGTGTCCCTGTGTTTAGGAGATCAGACTGTGTGGTGTATATAAGTGTATCACCCTGGTGTCCCTGTGTTTAGGAGATCAGACTGTGTGGTGTGTAGACCCTGGTGTCCCTGTGTTTAGGAGATCAAACTGTGTGGTGTGTGTATATAAGTGTATCACCCTGGTGTCCCTGTGTTTAGGAGATCAGACTGTGTGGTATATATAAGTGTATCACCCTGGTGTCCCTGTGTTTAGGAGATCAGACTGTGTGGTGTGTACATCCTGGTGTCCCTGTGTTTAGGAGATCAGACTGTGTGGTGTATATAAGTGTATCACCCTGGTGTCCCTGTGTTCAGGAGATCAGACTGTGTGGTGTGTATATAAGTATATTACCCTGGTGTCCCTGTGTTTAGGAGATCAGACTGTGTGGTGTGTATAGAAATGTATCACCCTGGTGTCCCTGTGTTTAGGAGATCATACTGTGTGGTGTGTATAGAAGTGTATCACCCTGGTGTCCCTATGTTTAGGAGATCAGACCGTGTGGTGTGCATATAAGTGTTTCACCCTAATGTCCCTGTGTTTAGGAGATCAGACTGTGTGGTGTGTATATAAGTGTATCACCCTGGTGTCCCTGTGTTTAGGAGATCAGACTGTGTGGTGTGTATAGAAATGTATCACCCTGGTGTCCCTGTGTTTAGGAGATCATACTGTGTGGTGTGTATAGAAGTGTATCACCCTGGTGTCCCTATGTTTAGGAGATCAGACCGTGTGGTGTGCATATAAGTGTTTCACCCTAATGTCCCTGTGTTTAGGAGATCAGACTGTGTGGTGTGTATATAAGTGTATCACCCTGGTGTCCCTGTGTTTAGGAGATCAGACTGTGTGGTGTGTACACCCTGGTGTCCCTGTGTTTAGGAGATCAGACTGTGTGGTGTATATAAGTGTATCACCCTGGTGTCCCTGTGTTTAGGAGATCAGACTGTATGGTGTGTATATAAGTGTATTACCCTGGTGTCCCTGTGTTTAGGAGATCATGCTGTGTGGTGTGTATAGAAGTGTATCACCCTGGTGTCCCTGTGTTTAGGAGATCAGACTGTGTGGTGTGTATATAAGTGTATCACCCTGGTGTCCATGTGTTTAGGAGATCAGACTGTGTGGTGTGTATAGAAGTGTATCATCCTGGTGTCCCTGTGTTTAGGAGATCAGACCGTGTGGTGTGTATAGAAGTGTATCACCCTGGTGTCCCTGTGTTTAGGAGATCAGACTGTGTGGTTTGTATATAAGTGTATCACCCTAATGTCCCTGTGTGTATGAGATCAGACTGTGTGGTGTGTATATAAGTGTATCACCCTGGCGTCCCTGTGTTTAGGAGATCAGACTGTGTGGTGTGTATAGAAGTGTATCACACTGTTCCACACTAATAAAACTCACATTCATGTTTGTTTAACCCTTTGAGTGCAGAGAGGTATCCAATGCATTGCAACACAAAGGGTTAAACGTCAGAATACATGTTTACTAGTGTAAAAACCCGTGTACATGGGCCAAGGTCCTGGTAATGTAAACCCTTTGAGTGCCTGAGGGGTATGCAACGCATTGCTTTGCAATCTGTAGCGTACCCCTCTGGCACTCAAAGGGTTAAGAGTAGTGTTGAGCGAGCATGCTCGGCCGATGCTCGGATCGGCTCGAGCATCGCTCTGCTCGGCACATGGCGGTACTCGTACGAGTACCGCATGTGCTCGCCCGCCATGTTCGGGTCTCCTCCCCGCACGTTTTGCGGCTGCTGCGCAGCCAATAAACGTGCAGGGAGGCTCTGACATCAGTGTAATGCCAGCAGCCATGGTGGCTGCTGGCATTACACTGATTGGCTGGCCAGATCCCGTGGTCGGGTGCTGTATAGCACCTGACCAGCGAGTTCGGCTCAGTCTTAGCCAGGGAGAGCTGAGGATAGGAAGGGAAAGTCAGTGTAGGGAGAAAAAAAGCAAAATTGTGAAAAAAAAAGAACCAAAAGTCCTTTTTAGGACTACTGTGTGTGGGGGCAGCAGGTTATTTTGTGTGGGGGGAAAAAAAAAAAAAAAAAAAATTCATATATTCTGTTTAGTGTGCAAAGTTGCAGATTAGAGCACATTCTTTTTAGTGTGCAAAGTTGCAGATTAGAGCACATTCTGTTTAGTGTGCAAAGTTGCAGATTAGAGCACATTCTGTTTAGTGTGCAAAGTTGCAGATTAGAGCACATTCTGTTAAGTCTTCAAACTAAAATATCAAAGTCACATATTCCATTCAGTGTGCGTCGCCGCAGTTTAGCAGCACATTCTGTGTACTGTGCAGAGTTGCAGAATAGGAAGAAATACTGTTAAGTCTTCAAAGTAAAATATCAAAGTCACATATTCCATTCAGTGTGCGTCACCGCAGTTTAGCAGCCTATTCTGTGTACTCTGCACAGTTGCAGAATAGGAAGAAATACTGTTAAGTCTTCAAACTAAAATATCAAAGTCACATATTCCATTCAGTGTGCTTCGCCGCAGTTTAGCAGCCTATTCTGTGTACTCTGCACAGTTGCAGAATAGGAAGAAATACTGTTAAGTCTTCAAAGTAAAATATCAAAGTCACATATTCCATTCAGTGTGCGTCACCGCAGTTTAGCAGCCTATTCTGTGTACTCTGCACAGTTGCAGAATAGGAAGAAATACTGTTAAGTCTTCAAAGTAAAATATCAAAGTCACATATTCCATTCAGTGTGCGTCACAGCAGTTTAGCAGCCTATTCTGTGTACTCTGCACAGTTGCAGAATAGGAAGAAATACTGTTAAGTCTTCAAACTAAAATATCAAAGTCACATATTCCATTCAGTGTGCTTCGCCGCAGTTTAGCAGCCTATTCTGTGTACTCTACACAGTTGCAGAATAGGAAGAAATACTGTTAAGTCTTCAAAGTAAAATATCAAAGTCACATATTCCATTCAGTGTGCGTCACCGCAGTTTAGCAGCCTATTCTGTGTACTCTGCACAGTTGCAGAATAGGAAGAAATACTGTTAAGTCTTCAAAGTAAAATATCAAAGTCACATATTCCATTCAGTGTGCGTCACCGCAGTTTAGCAGCCTATTCTGTGTACTCTGCACAGTTGCAGAATAGGAAGAAATACTGTTAAGTCTTCAAAGTAAAATATCAAAGTCACATATTCCATTCAGTGTGCGTCACCGCAGTTTAGCAGCCTATTCTGTGTACTCTGCACAGTTGCAGAATAGGAAGAAATACTGTTAAGTCTTCAAAGTAAAATATCAAAGTCACATATTCCATTCAGTGTGCGTCACCGCAGTTTAGCAGCCTATTCTGTGTACTCTGCACAGTTGCAGAATAGGAAGAAATACTGTTAAATCTTCAAACTAAAATATCAAAGTCACATATTCCATTCAGTGTGCTTCGCCGCAGTTTAGCAGCCTATTCTGTGTACTCTGCACAGTTGCAGAATAGGAAGAAATACTGTTAAGTCTTCAAACTAAAATATCAAAGTCACATATTCCATTCAGTGTGCGTCACCGCAGTTTAGCAGCCTATTCTGTGTACTCTGCACAGTTGCAGAATAGGAAGAAATACTGTTAAGTCTTCAAACTAAAATATCAAAGTCACATATTCCATTCAGTGTGCTTCGCCGCAGTTTAGCAGCCTATTCTGTGTACTCTGCACAGTTGCAGAATAGGAAGAAATACTGTTAAGTCTTCAAAGTAAAATATCAAAGTCACATATTCCATTCAGTGTGCGTCACCGCAGTTTAGCAGCCTATTCTGTGTACTCTGCACAGTTGCAGAATAGGAAGAAATACTGTTAAGTCTTCAAAGTAAAATATCAAAGTCACATATTCCATTCAGTGTGCGTCACCGCAGTTTAGCAGCCTATTCTGTGTACTCTGCACAGTTGCAGAATAGGAAGAAATACTGTTAAGTCTTCAAAGTAAAATATCAAAGTCACATATTCCATTCAGTGTGCGTCACCGCAGTTTAGCAGCCTATTCTGTGTACTGTGCACAGTTGCAGAATAGGAAGAAATACTGTTAAGTCTTCAAACTAAAATATCAAAGTCACATATTCCGTGTAAGATGAAGAAGGCGGGTAAAAAGGGACGGGGAAGTGGACGTGATCCTGATAGTTCAGGGCGCGGGTCAGGACGCGGAGAAACTGTGCCTGGTGCCAGAGCACAAGAAAGAAAGACATCCACCATACCTAGCTTCATGTCTAATTTTACAGGGCGTCGCAGGACATCACTCTCGAGGTCCGACCACTGCGAACAGGTGGTCGGTTGGATGTCAGCTGATACTGCTTCCAGTCGGTTAAGCACCACCCTGTCTTCCACCAAGTCCACTCTCAGTAGCCAAGAGTCTGGTCAACATAATCCTCACTCTGATCATCCTTCCTCCCACCATAGACGGTCTGGTCAAAGAAGTGATCCCACACTGGGATATAGTGAGGAGCTCGTCTCATCACCAATCCTTCATTTGACCCTCTCTCCAAGCACGCTTGCAGAGGAACATGACATCTTGTGCCCTGATTCACAACCTCTAGAGGGTACCCAATCACAAGAAGATGACAGATGTGAACGGCATTTAAGGTCAAAGGAAGTAGTGGATGATGATGATGATGATGAGACACAGTTGCCATTAAATCAACCACTATTACTGTCTCAAGACCTTGTTGAGGAGAATGTTATACAGTTGTCAATGACTGAGTATGTGGTGGGATCAAGACATGAGGAGGATGATCAGAGTGAGGAAGTGGAGGAGGACTTGGTGGACGATGAGGTGACTGACCCCACCTGGGAAGGTGTAGAGCCGAGCGATGACAGCAGTCCTGAGGGTGAGCCATCTGCAGCACCGCAACAGGGTGGAAGAGGCAGTGGTGTGGCTACAGAAAGAAGGCGGACCGCACCAAACCGGCCCGCAAATGTTCCACGGAGCACCCCCTTGCGTAAATCTACCTTGCCAAGGGGTAGGTGTTCCGCGGTATGGCGTTTTTTTAAGGAAAGTGCGGACGACAAAAGAATTGTAGTTTGCAACCTGTGCCACACCAGAATGAGCCGAGGCATGAACACTAGAAACCTCACCACCACCAGCATGATCCGACACATGGCATCCAAGCACCGTAATAAGTGGGAGGAACGCCTGGATCGCCCATCTGTGTCTGCAGGCCACACCACTGCCTCCTCTTCCCCTGTTTTCGGTGCCGGCCAATCGCCTGTCGAAGGCGCAGGCCCGCATACCTCCCGCCCTGCACCTGTACCATCTGAAGCACCATCAGCGACCACATCCACTTCCCTGTCCCAGCACAGCGTCCAAATGTCGTTACCCCAGGCATTTGAGCGCAAGCGAAAATACCCAGCCACCCACCCACAGGCCATAGCACTAACCTCACACCTTTCCAAATTACTGGCCATCGAAATGCTGCCATTTAGGCTTGTGGACACTGAGTCCTTCCGCAGCCTGATGGCAGCAGCTGTCCCTCGGTACGCGGTCCCCAGCCGCCACTACTTTTCCCGGTGTGCCATCCCCGCATTACACCACCATGTGTCCCGTAACATCACCCGTGCCCTGACCAACGCAGTTACTGGGAAGGTCCACTTAACGACTGACACATGGACAAGTGCTTGTGGCCAGGGACGCTACATTTCCCTGAAGGCACACTGGGTGAATGTCGTGGAGGCTGGGAGCGACTCGGACCCTGGGATGGCACGGGTGCTACCCACGCTGAGGATTGCGGGCCCTACCTCCATCAGTGTTTCTGCCAGCACCTACGTTATTGGCTCCTCCTCCTCCGTTTCCACCTCCGAATTCTCTACACGCAGCGCCACTCCCCCATCAGCCAGTAGCTGGAAGCAGTGTAGCACTGCAGTGGGGAAGCGTCAACAGGCCGTGCTGAAGCTGATCTGCCTTGGGGACAAACAGCACACGGCCTCAGAGCTGTTGCAGGGGATTAGTCACCAGACCGAGCAGTGGCTCTCGACACTCAACCTGCAACCAGGCATGGTTGTGTGTGATAATGGGCGTAACTTGGTGGCGGCTTTGGAGCTCGGCAAGCTCACACACGTACCATGCCTAGCGCATGTATTTAATTTAGTGGTTCAGCGATTTCTAAAAACCTACCCCAATGTGCATGATCTCTTGACCAAGGTGCGCCGCGTGTGTGCACATTTCCGTAAGTCATCTACAGCTTCAGCCGGCCTGTTGAAGCTGCAGCAGCACTTACAATTGCCAGCTCACCGGCTGCTGTGTGACGTGAGCACGCGCTGGAACTCCACCTTCCACATGTTGGCCCGGCTTTGTGAGCAGCAGAGGGCAGTAGTGGAGTACCAGCTGTTACACGGTCGTCGCCTCTCCGTTCAACTTCCTGTAATCAGAAGTGAGGAGTGGGAATGGATGTCAGACCTCTGTGAGGTTTTACGCAATTTTGAGGAATCGACACAGATGGTGAGCGGCGATAACGCTATTATCAGTGTAACCATCCCACTTCTGTGTCTACTGAAACGCTCGCTGCTCACAATTAAAACTGACGCTTTGCATGTGGAAGAGGTGGAAATGCGGGAGGAAGAGCTTACACAAGGTGATAGCCAGAGCACCCTCACTTCGTCTTCTCAGCGACAATTGGAGGAGGCGGAGGAGGAGGAGGAAGACACGGTTGCCTCCGCTACAGAGGGTAGCCATGGAACTTTAGTTCCATCTCTTCAGCGTGGGTGGGCAGAAGAGGAGGAAGAGGATGAGGAGATTGAGAGTCATCCTCCTGGTGAGGACAGCGAAATCTTGACTGTTGGTACTCTGGCACACATGGCTGACTTTATGTTAGGCTGCCTTTCCCGTGACCCACGCGTTATACGCATTTTAGACAACACAGATTACTGGGTGTTCACCCTTCTGGACCCCCGCTACAAAGAGAATTTCTCATCTCTCATTCCTCCGGTGGAGAGGACAAGCAAAATGGTGCAATACCAGAAGGTTCTTGTTGAAAAATTGCTCCAAAATTTTCCATCTGACAACGCTGGCGGCAGAGTACGTGCTACCTTGGCCAACCGAGAAGGGGAGAAAAGGGGAGCACACAGCAGTTCCGACAAAGGCAGGGCAACACTCTCCAAGGCGTGGGACACCTTCATGACACCCCGCCAGCACCCTCACCCTGATGCGCAGCCTAGTGTCACAAGGAGGGAAAAGTTTTGGAAGATGGTGAAGGAGTACATAGCAGACCGTGTCAGCGTCCTCAATGATCCCTCTGTGCCTTACAACTACTGGGTGTCCAAGCTGGACACGTGGTATGAACTGGCACTCTACGCCTTGGAGGTGCTGGCCTGCCCTGCCGCCAGCGTTCTGTCTGAGCGGGTATTTAGTGCTGCTGGTGGCATCATAACAGATAAGCGTATCCGCCTTTCCACCGACAATGCTGATAGGTTGACACTTATAAAAATGAACAAGGCCTGGATTTCCCCTGACTTCTCCACTCCACTGGAGGAAAGCCCTGGGGGACATAAACTCACTTTATATATGTTATTTACAATGATGGGAATACTCTGTATTCCCATTCACCCCTTCCACCCAAAAAACGGGTATATGGTTGACTCTTAATCTTCTCATCCTCCTCCTCCTCTTCCATATGCCCTGGGATATAATTTTTATATAGGGCCAGCTCACCAGCGGGCCCTGTGATATAATTTTTATATAGGGCCAGCTCACCAGCGGGCCCTGTTTGACAATTTTTATATAGGTCAGCTCACCAGCGGGCCTTCTCATATAATGTTTTATTGGGTCAGCTCTCTAGCGGGCCCTCTCATATAATGTTTTATAGCGTCAGCTCACTAGCGGGCCTTCGCATATAATGTTTAGGATGGTCAGCTCCGCAGCAGACCCTCACCCATAATGTTTTAGATGGTCAGCTCAGCGCACGTTTCCCTCTTAATCATGGCCCCAGTTCAGAAAAATCAAGGAAATTTTTGGGAGAATTTGCCTTTGCGCACGTTTCCCTCTTAATCATGGCCTCAGTTCAATAAAATCAAGGAAATTTTTGGGATAATTTGCCTCTGCGCACGTTTCCCTCTTAATCATGGCCTCTGTTCAGAAAAATCGAGGAAATTTTTGGGAGAATTTGCAGATGATATACAAGTAAATATACAGCAAATATTGTTTGGTAACAATTTTTCGCCTAAAGTCGTTTTTATTTTCCTTTTTGTGTGTTTTACGGTCAGTCTGTAAAAATGGCGTACTACGGGCGAAAGATCGTTCTCAGCAGCAATGTTGGAGTCCAATATGCATCCAGACATCCTCCCTATGCTGTCCCTGAACCATTTCTGTGGTGTTTCCATCATTTTCTTCCCTTTTCCTATGGACCAGGCACCCTCCCCTCATCAGAGCAGGGGGTGCCTGGTGTAATGCTCGAGTTCTCCCATTGACTTCAATGGGGCTCGGGTGCTCGGCCGAGCACTCGAGCCTCAGGGGGTGCTCGGTCAGAGCACCCGAACACCCGAGCATTGGGGTGCTCGCTCATCACTAGTTAAGAGGCCGCTACCTCACTGCTCTACGTAATGCAGTCACGCATCGCCTCACTACAGTGATGCAATCATGTGCAGTAGAGACTGCCCGAATGTGGAAAGTCTCTACTGCGCATGACTGCATCGTGACAAACATCCTAGCAAATTGTTATATAACATAAATTAGTCTGTGTAAATAAAACACTTTGGTCTTGTTCCAGATCACTCGGGTGCACAAAGAGGTGGCAATAGGTCATGAAATAACCTATAAATTCTCCGCATTGCCCCACCCACCAGCAATACCACCTAAACTACAGCGTCCCTCTTTGGATATTTGAAATGTTGGGAGATATGGAGTTTGCTCTGAAATGGACAACAAAGTGGACAGAATGGGGTGGGAGTGGGCAGGAGCTGGGCTGGTGGTGGGAAAGCAAGGCAGTCAGCCTATGTCCCCAAAGACCTGGCAATTTATTCTGAAAACTGGGGTCTTCAGGGGAAATCTTCAGAGTTCCCAGGTAGGGAATCCAGCTGTACCTCCTGACGAGGCCCAAGAAGGCCGAAATGTACTTCGGGGGTTAGCTGTTCTTCCCGTGCAGATGGGACTTGCCTGTCATTTTGGAACTGGACCACCCGTTTGATCTGGATTAATCTATTTTCTATGTGGAAAGAAAAAAACAAAAATGTGATGCTTCTGAACAGTGACTAGCCGTAGAACAGGCCGTTGTGCCGTTGTTCGCCCTCAGAAACCTCTCACGTTTTGTACTTGTTTTGCGGGTCTCGCTAAGAATGGAGGGTAATCCAGATGTGGAACCCTTGCTCTCAGTGCCTAGGGAATCGAGCTGGGCCTCTCTGACGAGGCCCAACAAGGCAGAAACGTATGTTGAGGTTAGATGTTGTTCCCGTGCAGATAGGACTTGCCCGTCATTTTGGAACTGCACCTCTCTTTTTAGACTAATATGTATGTGGAAATTTCTCCTCTGTAATGGCACTAGAGATCTAGAATGCGATGCTTCTGAGCGGTGGCCAGACGTAGAACAGGCCATTGTGCTGTTGTTCATCCTCAGAAATCTCTCACATTTTGTATGCTTGAGTTCCCAGGTAGGGTAGTAATGTAAAATTATGTCTGGGTGAAGGAAAACACACATGGATACATAGATTTCACGCTTCGGCAAATGTGTGTTAACCAGTTAAACATCTCCACTGTGACAGTCTGAGCTGTAATAACATTTCATTTAATCACCTCCCAACCATGGAGAAACAAGTAGAAAGAGAGTATCCAAAACACACAAGTGAACTATAACCATAGCAATAGGCATTAAAAACAAATCATATACATCTGAATGCTGTATGAAGAACTCTTATCTAAACAAGTCCTTCTGTTAACCCTGCAGATCCCAACCATCTGCTCAGAGACACATAACAGGCCATGTCATTAGGATTTCACTGCTGAGATGAGATAATCAAAGACTTGATCATTTCCTTAATTGCCGTTTGCACAAACAGGGAATCCCTACAGACCTCGCCTCTTAGGGGTCCCTGGGGGGGAGGGATGAGGATCACTTAAATACAGCATTGGTGGTCAATCTGAGGTCTTCCAGCTATTCAGAACTACATTTCCCAAGATCATGGGAATTGTAGTCAAGAACAGCCTGAGGTTGCCCATCTGTGTATACAGCATACTGGTTCCCAACCTTCTCCTTAAAGGGATAGTAATACTTCATTTTAACTTTATTTTATTTTGTAGGCATTAAAAAAACATGAAGAATGATATAAGTCTTATCTCTCAAACCTTTATGGTTTAAGAGATATTCACAAACAAAGTATCTCCCCCCCCGTTCAGCCAGATCAGAAGGGAGGTGCCCAGGTAGACTGCAGAGAGGGACAATCTTCAATTAAGATAAGGGAAAAAGCTGAAAAACTTGTCAAGGGGGGCAGGGCTTTCATTGTTCTCATAGGAAGAAGATTGTCCCCTGCTGTTATCTGTCTGGTCTATGGACTGGATTCCACATCTGAGAAGAGATGGCTTACACTAGGTAAAAGGGGCGGGAGGGGAAACTTTGCTTGTGAATATCTCATAAACCATAAAGGTTTGAGAGATAAGACTTATATCATTCTTCATGTTTTTTTAATGCCTACAAAATAAAATAAAGTTAAAACGAAGTATTACTATCCCTTTAATATGTTGCAGAGGACCACGTGGGAACTCCAGCTGCTTATAGAGGTCTGCGCAGAAGGACGCACAGACCTCTCCTGCCACGCCGCTGGACCACCAGGGAGGTAGGAGACGGCCACTGGGGGTCAATGAGGGCATTGCGGAGGTGGACATTAGGGGTAATGTGGAGGTGGACATTGGGGGCAATGTGGAGATGGCCAAAGAAGGCAATGTGGTCAGGGGGGACCATGGCAAGTTTTGCACCAGGGCCTGGTAGCTTCAAGTTACACCTCTGTTATTACCATAAACTATAGAAAACCAACCCCTAAACCTTAACAACTATACCCCCAAAATATAGTAAACTAACAGATAGTGAACAAGATACCCTAACTTAACAGATAGTGAATGGGATACCCAAACCTAATAGATAGTGAATGGGATACCCTAACATAACAGATAGTGAACAAGATACCCTAACCTAACATAGTGAATGAGATACCCTAACATAACAGGCAGTGAGCGAGATACCCTAACCTAACATAGTGAATGGGATACCCAAACCTAATAGATAGTGAATGGGATACCCTAACATAACAGGCAGTGAACGAGATACCCTAACCTAACATAGTGAATGGGTTACCCTAACATAACAGATAGTGAACAAGAAATCCTAACCTAACATAGTGAATGGGATACCTTAACCTAACAGAACAGATGGTGAACGAGATACCCTAACCTAACATAGTGAATGGGATACCATAACATAACAGATAGTGAACAAGATATCCTAACCTAACATAGTGAATGGGATACCATAAAATAACAGAACACATGGTGACCGAGATACCCTAACCTAACATAGTGAATGGGATACCATAACATAACAGATAGTGAACGAGATGTCCTAATCTAGCAAATAGTGCAAGATACCTTAACATAAAAGACAGTGAATGAGGTATCCTAACCTAACATAGTGAATGGGTTACTCTAACATAACAGATAGTGAACAAGATATCCTAACCTAACATAGTGAATGGGATACCATAACATAACAGAACAGATGGTGAACGAGATACCCTAACCTAACATAGTGAATGGGATACCCTAACATAACAGATAGTGAACAAGATATCCTAGCTTAACGTAGTGAATGGGATACCTTGACCTAACAGAGAGTGAACGAGATATCCTAATCTAACAAATAGTGCAAGATACCCTAACATAACAGACAGTGAATGAGATACCCTAACCTAACAGATAGTGAATGAGATACCCTAACATAACAGAGTGAATGAAATAACATAACATATAGTGATCGAGATACACTAACATAACAGATAGGGAATATGATACTTAACATAACAGATAGTGAATGAGATACCCTAACCTAACAGATAGTGAAAGAGATATCCTAACCTAACATAGTGAATGGGATACCCTAACATAAGAGATAGTGAATGAGATACCTAAACCTAACAGATAGTGAATGGGATACCCTAACATAACAAATAGTGAACATGATACCCTAACCTAGCAGATAGTGAATGGGATACCCTAACATAACAGAACAGATAGTGAACGAGATACCCTAACCTAACATAGTGAATGGGATACCCTAACATAACAGATAGTGAACAAGATATTGTAATCTATCATAGTGAATGGGTTACCCTAACATAACAGAACAGATAGTGAACAAGATACCCTAACCTAACATAGTGAATGGGTTACCCTAACATAACAGATAGTGAACAAGATATCCTAACCTAACATAGTGAATGGGATTCCTTAACCTAACAGAGAGTGAACGAGATACCCTAATCTAACAAATAGTGCAAGATACCCTAACATAACAGACAGTGAATGAGCTACCCTAACATAACAGTGTGAATTAAATAACTTAACATATCAGATAGTAAACAAGATAGCCTAACCTAACAGCGAACGAGATGCCCTAACCGAACAGATAGTGCATGAGATATCCTAGCATCCTAACGTAACAGACAGTGAATGAGATATCCCAACATAACAGATAGTGAACGAAATAACATAACAGATAGTGAACAAGATATCCTAACATAACAGACAGCAACCGTGATACCCTAACAGATAGTGAATGAGATACCCTAACATAACAGAGTAAACGAAATAACATAACATATAGTGATCGAGATACAATAACATAACAGATAGGGAATGAGATACTTAACATAACACACAGTGAATGAGATACCCTAACCTAACAGAGTGAATGAAATAACATAACAGATAGTGAACAAGATATCCTAACTATGTAAAAAACAAGGTACTGCATACACCACTAAATATCAAAAACAAGGCTAAGACCATTGTACATATACCAAATTAATAAAAACAATTGATACAAACAATAAAAAAACAAAAAAATGCTCAATGCATTTCAGGATACAACTCTTCTTCAGGAGCAAAAATAAAGGGAGTTGAGAGTTAGTGGGTGCAGGGGCATGGGAGAGCAAGAAGGGACCTGGAGAGAGAGTGAGATCAAAGAAGAGTGGGATGGAATATGGAAGAGAGGTGGCAGAGAAGAAGAGAGAGGAGACAGAGAGGGGGTAAGTAGTAAGAGAGACAGAGGGGATTGACATCCAGCAGACGTCCGCAAAGAAGTTCTCCCATGTTCTTATTAACATCTGAAGGCAAATTAACTTACATATTGCTTATGAAGTCTGAATCTAGAGAATTCTTTCTCCCATCCCTATCAAGAACCTTCTGCTACAACATTAGTCTAATCCACTGCAGAGCATACTAATACAGCAATATCTGCATTTCTACTCCATGTTATTCAAATGCATGGAATGGGAAAGGTCTGTTATGACATGAATAATCTATTATCCTTCATTATGAGACCTACACTCTTATAATGAGCCCGTTCACTTCTAAAAGGGATTACTTTCTTGTTTCCATAGAGTGAAGGGTTAAGAGGTTTCCAAATCCAACTAGCTCAATGTATTCTTAACAATCACCACTCAGCACCATATAAATGAGTTTCAGGAGTGATTCATATTTCTCTGTTATACATTACATTTTCCACAGTCTGCAATAAAATAAAATGACACTCTCCTCTCACGCAGATTACTACAGGCAGACTCTGTTTTTTTATCTGCAAGGAATTAGAGTGGAAATTGGAGTCAGATAATGAGGAATAACTCGGGAGATCTTCATAATCCTTAGAAGAAGCTTCCGGAGAGAGATTTTGAATTAAAATATACTAAAAGGAAATTGAAGGCATTAAATTGACTCCTGTTTTATTGGGCATTGCAGTTAGACAGGCAGCTCACAAGTAATGATCAGAAAAATCTTTTTAAAATAATATTAATTCTATCATTGCGCCAGCAGATGTTGCTATACCATTGCATTCCAATATAGGATAATAATGAATTTAATTTCCTGTTTGTTATATACCAATGGTTCTCAGACTTTTTTCAGTGGAACCCCAGGGTTTCCTGAACCAGTGCAAGGTGTTCCAAAGAACACAAGTTTAATGGAGGACAGTGGAGTATCAGACAGTGTATGTGTGGTTCTATGACTACCAGTGGAACAAAGCTGGAATATTTTGTTTGGTGGTAGTGAAAATTTCCACATCCAACTAGTCAAATTGTATATATTTTCTGCAAAAAAATATCCCCTATCATTGTGTAAAAAATGTTTTATCCATTCGGATTAAATTAATTTTGTTTACCATTTTGATCGGTTAGTTAGAGCTTCAGTGAACAATTTTGTTGTCAGATGAAATTCATTCACCAATATTATGAATGATCCCCCCCCGTCATAACTCTTACCCTGATGTAGGAGGTCCAGTGGTGTTCTTGACGCTGCTGATACTCCTGCCTCTTCTGCCCCCCCAAAATAAACCTAATACCCCGACACCACCACCTCTACAAAGCCAAACAAACAAAGAAAAAAAACTTAATCCTACTCAGGTCAATACCACACCCCCACTCCTTAAAGAGATAGTAATGTTTAAATTTAAGTTTATTTAATGTTGTAGGAATTAAAAAATAAATACAATGATGTAAGTCTTATCTTTATGAATTGAGAGATATAACTTGCTAAAGTCCCCCTGCCCCAGGCTGTTTCAGCGCTCTATGGGACAGCAGCAGATTCTGGTCATTTGACCAAATGGCAGCTTTTCAGAAGAGCCGAAAGTCACACTATTTAGAAATAAATACTTCATTAGAACGGTCTACAAAGTGTAACTGGTTTGCAAGCACACTTTGTAGACCATTCCAATGAAGTATTTATTTCTAAATAGCGAGATTTCTGCTCTGCTGAAGAGCTGCCGACTTGTCCCCAGGACCAGAATCTCCTGCTGTTAGCTAGATGGCAGACTTGTCTGAAACAGCCCAGAGGGGGGAAACTATAGCCAGTTATATCTCTCAAACCGTAAAGGTTTGAGAGATAAGACTTACATTGTTGTACCTATTTTTAATGCCTACTATATTTTATATATTAAATAAACTTAAATTATATATTAATTATTAAAAAAAAAAAAAAAAAAAAAAAAAAATATATATATACTATATATGATATATATACTATATATAAAATTGTATATATATATTAAATTAAACTTAAATTTAAACATTACTATCCCTTTAAATTACCTCACGTACAATTCCATCCACTGTTCCCTTCACAGAACATACCCTTAGCCTACAACATAGGCTTTTAGCCCTTTTAGTGCCAGAGGGGTACCCCTCTGGGACTCAAAGGGATAACCCCTTGGTTGCCATAGAGATCTCCAATGCATGGTGACAGTAAAGCCTGGGGTTATATAATAGCCAGAAAACAGGTATTTTAACTGCTGCAGGAACAAGGTGGTTGAGCTGGTCCAACCCACAGCTCAGACTGTCCAGCACAGCTGAGGCACCCGCCCCTTAAAATCTGGAGTCTAAGCAGTTGCCTACTCTGACTATGTATACTTGCATACTATATATCAATTTATATACACAAACAGAAACCTTTACCTACTGACGCATGATTCCAGTGAAATATCCACTAGCTATTAAGCAAAGGGCATTGTTCCATGCTTCCTGTATAACTTGTTTGTGGTTCCTTGCCACAGGTACAAAATTAAATATACTGTAGATTTAATAGAGCGTTTGGCAGTTGGCGTGAGTAATTACTGCATTTTGTACCCTGCATTGCAGGAAGACCAAGCGTACAGCAGAGTTTGACCTCCAGCCTCCCAATTAAGCATGACTGTGTTTTACTTATTGATCACAATTAGTTAGGTCAAGAAAAACAACTTCAATGTTAGCTGGCTTAAAAATGCAAGATATTGAGTCCGGACCATTGTGGAATTTCAGAAAAAGGAACATGACTGCCTAATGTGCGCGAACATACATATAAAAGCCCAATCCCCCTCAGTAACAGACACGGACAACTCACTGGGAAGGAAAAGGCCACAACTTTATTAAAAACATAACAATAATATAACGTTATGCCTGCATCTCAGCAACTGTAGAGTGGCACGATTAACACAAACAACAAACGAGTCTCTGCCCCCACTCGCGCCATTAGCCTGCGAGCAGGGGGACTAACTCCCCAAAACCCACTAGGGTGCGTAACAGCTTAATTAATTACCTGGTGAGGACCCACCCTCGACAATGCGATGTGACAACAAAAAATAAAAAAGGGGGGAGGGAGGGAACAAAGGAGAAAAATTCCCGTGCGGCTGTCTCGCCTGAACAATTAAAGTGCGTAGGCAGCCGCACAGGAAATATTTATAAAAACCCAAAAAACCCCACCCGAGCCTACCGCCCCGCCAGCCACTAAGAACATCCAAAAGGCAAAATATTGCCAAAGGATGTTCTCGCCCAGCAGTGATGCCCTCCCTCAACTAAACGTCAAGGAAGAGGCCTCTTTTTGAAGAAGAACATATTTGTTGTTTGAGTAGTTAGTAAATAATGTGAACTGTTCTTAAAGAGTTAGTAATGTCTGCTTATAATATCATGCGTTATGGTAAATATTAAAAAAATTAATTATCTGGAGCAAGTTCCGTCTCTCAAATCTTTATGATTTGAGAGATATAACATTATAAAGCTCTCCTCCCTCGCCTTCTCCTAATGTCAGCTGTAAAGCTGACAGAAGGAGATTTAAGTCGTGCAACACGAAGCGGCTCTTCAGCAGAGCCAAAATAGCTTTATCTAAAAAGAAATAGTTCGCTGGAACGGTCTACAAAGTGAGCAGCTGGCTGGTCCCGGAACCAGGATCTCCTTCTTTCAGCTATAGCTGATGTCAGTGCAATGGGAGAGAGGGGGGGATCTTTAAATCGGAACTTATTAAATCAGAACTATCATGTTAAGTAAAAATGCCCTGCAATGCTTAGGCAGGTGGCGACTAGCTTAAAGGAATAATAATACTTTGTTTTATCTTTATTTTATTTTGGAGGCATTAAAAAAACATGAAGAACGATATAAGTCTTATCTCTCAAACCTTTATGGTTTGAGAGATATTCACAAGCAAAGTTTCCCCTCCCGCCCCTTTTACCTAGTGTAAGCCACCTCTTCTCAGATGTGGAATGCAGTCCATAGACCAGACAGATAACAGAAGGGGACAATCTTCTTCCTATGAGAACAATGAAAACCCTGCCCCCTTGATAAGTTTTTCAGGTTTTTCCCTTATCTTAACTGAAGATTGTCCCTCTCTGCAGTCTACCTGGGCACCTCCCTTCTGATCTGGCTGAGCAGTGTTACATCAGTTAAAGGGGTGGGAGGTGGATACTTTGTCATTGAATTACTCTTGTACTATAACTCTGACAGAATTGAAATAACACTCTCCAAAGTCCAAATACTATGATGATTAATTAGAGCTGCTTTTATTATGAAACATTACTATCCCTTTAATGGTTATTTTACCTCTCAAAAGTAGCCGCTTCTAAAGTAATACTTAAGCTTTTGAGACCGGAAGCCAGGCATCAACGCAGACATCTTGTCTGGGCGCCTGCGCTGTCAGTCCCGGTCTCTGAACAGATGCATTGTACTGACCCGAACGGCACAGGAAGGGACTGACGGCGCAGGCCCGCAGACTGCACTAACCTGGCCGTCAGTCTCTGAAGCTTAAGGATTACTTTAGAAGTGGCTACTTTTGAGAGGTAAAGTAACTATTATAAAGCTAGTCGCCACCTGCCTAAGCATTGCAGGGCCACGTTACTTAACGTGCTAGTACACTTTAAAATGTTATATCTCTCAAACCATAAAGGCTTGTGAGACGGGACTTTCTGCAGATAATTTATTTTTATAATATCTACAATATAGCATGACATTATAAGTGGATATTACTAACCCTTTAATGTGTAGTTTTGAAATCAAAGTGAATCTGTCAGTACAGAGCCTTCTCTCTCATTATATTTCTATTGAAACTGCCTACACCAGTGGCCTCAAACTGTATTCCCATACATAGGCGTGCACACAGGGTGTGCCTAGGCACACCCTAATCGGCCCCACGCCCACCGGCTTTTCAGAAGTTAAATGACCGTTTCTGCATATTAATGCGGCTGCGGCACCGGCTTTATAACTTAGCCGCTTGCCACGGCTATCTGCTGCTGACTGCTTTGCTCAGGGAGACCAAGGGGGGCGGGACAAGCACTTGAGCTCAAACGCTGCAAAAGTCTAGATGAGCCTTCCTTCCTTCGTTGCAGTGCTGAGAGGAAGTGATGTCACTTCCTTTCAGTGCTTGTTACGTTGGGGGAAGGTGTCAGGGAGCGAACAGCTGGTGAGGAGGCTGCAGGCACTGGCACTGACTCGGCTGTGAGACAGACACCCGCAACTTCGCAACTTAGTTACTGTGCGTAGACTCATATTTATATGAGTGAGTGTCCTGTATGTATGATGCATGAGTGAGTGTGTTAATGTTTAATGTGGGTGCGTGTGAAAGATAACTTACACCTAATCATTTATTTAGCACACACATTGCATTGTACACCCTAATGCAATTGGCTGCGCACGCCTATGTTCCCATACCTGGGAACTTGCAGACTCTGACCCTGAGACTCCACATCTTGAACCAGATCTCAGGGGTGAAGGGCCAAATACTCAGGGTGTGAGAGTCCATTATTTTCTATTTTATGATTTTTACCAAATCAATGACATTTTTACCAGAATGACAGAGGGAAAGTCCTTCTTGTCTTGTGAGTGTATAAAAAGCGATATCTCAGAACTGTAACATGGTAAAGTTTCCACGAGGACTGACTGGTTCATCTCTGGGTTACAAATAACATTCGCATCGCACCTAGAGTCTACTTTCTTGGGAGTGTGGGGTCCGATATTGACCGCTCCTACCCTGCAGGAGTGCTGTGAGTAAAACATATGTGACGTGGCAGGACCATCACTGGTCATTGGTGACAGTCCTGACATGTCACTGGTTCTTAAGAGGTTAAGGACCAGATGGGTGTGAAACCAGGGGCGTAGGAAGTGTGTGGGGGGAATGCACCCCCCCCTCAGGGAATCATGTGGGGGACAGATAATATCGAAATTCCCCCAGGTGCTAGGAGCACCGGCACGGTGCACAGAGCTCCCTGCTGCAGGTCACCTCTTTGTAGCGTGGCCAAGCAGAGCGGACTGCGGGTAGAGGAGCTTCTGTATCCCCAACCTCGGGTCTGACAGGAAGCTGCTTGCTGAGTGCATCGAGCAACTTCCTGTTAGTATCTCCTCTACCGGGGTCCTCTCAGCCACGCTACAAAGAAGGAATATATATATTACCTCTCAAATGTATCCGATTATAAAGAAATCCTTTATCTTAGGAGGCTGATGGCCAGGTTAGTGCAATCTGTGCGCCTGCGCCGTCAGTCCCTTCTGATTACCTTGTGGTAACTGCAGTGCTTCTCAATGGAGTCCGGGACTGACAGCGCAGGCGCGCAGACAAAATGTCTGCTCTGACGCCTGGCTTTCCATCTCCTACAGTAAAGGTTATAATCGGATACATTTGCGAGATAACATATATTATAAAGCTAGTCGCTACCTGCTTAATTATTGCAGGGTGGCTTTTTATTGGATGAAAGTTCAGTTTAAGGGGCTAAGGGCTGGATTCTATTGCAAATGGTAATTTTATCTACAAATTTCCCAGTAGGCTTCATCAGGAACCTGTGAACTAAATCCAGTGAAAACATATATCCCCTGCAATGGAATCCAACCCTAAATCCTCCTTTATGCATCATCTCAAGCCAGCGTCAGTCATGTGAATCTGATATGTAAAATACTAATAACTTGCCCTATAGTAAATCAACCCCTTTAAGTGAATACTTTTGCTATGACCGATGCTTCTATTCCCTAGAACATTTCAAGTGATAAATGGGAATTTTCTGAGCGTTACACAGAGAATACATCACTTATGATAAAGACGGTGGTATTTTCAACAAATTGATCTTCTAGTGTTAATTGAAAGACAAAACATACACGTTTAATTAATTTAGTAAAGGGGGGGTGGAAAGACCTTTATAAACAGAGAACTTTGATTTATAACAAAATCAAAGCAAGTGCAGGTTGTGAATGGATACATTTTCCTCTTGGATTAAATGGGGCCTTGAAAGGGAGCAGCAATATTTTTTAAACGTCAATATTGAATTTTTTTCCATCTGAGTAAAATAAAAGAACCCGATTTTTCATTTGAAAGTTATTACAGCTCACACTATTTTCTTATTTTATTTCTTTTTTTTTAAATGTGAACCTCTTGAGGACCCCCCTGGTCCTCCAGTGGTTAACCCCTTAAGGACCAGCGGTGTGTGGTCCTTTAAGAACCAGATAGGGAAGTTCGACGTGCCGCCCCAAGTGACCAGGGGAGGGCTGGCAACTTGTGGCCCAGGGGGCAAATTCAGTCAAGTGACCCATTTCTATATTGTTCAAGCCCACTGTCCCAGCCCCCTTTTGTTAATTTTAAAATTGGCATTAATGTTGTGAAGTAAGGCAAGTGATACATTTAAGTAATGCTACACTAGTGATACTATAGAGCTTACAAGACAATGGGTTATACTACTAGTGTAGCTCCATTTGGATTGTTCCTCTGTGGTGTCGTTTGTGTAGCTCCATTTCAATTGTAAGCTCTCTGTTATCACTAGTGTAGCTCCATTTACAGCAGCAATTGGGAGATTTAGTGAGAAGCAGTGGCCCACCAGACCAGACATATGACCAGCCCGGGGGGCAATTGCCCCCCTGCCCCCCAGGCCAGCCCTCCCCTGCGACTGATCACATGTGCCAGCACGCCGAACGAGGGACTGAAAGAGATCGCTCCGGTCTTGGAGCGATCAACTTCAGTCTCCGGTATTACTCACCGTGGTCCTGCAGGAGCGCGGTGAGTAAAAGTACGTGATGTACCAGGACCGTCACTGGTCCTTAAGTGCCGGACCAGCGTGACAGCCCGGGTATGTCAATGGTCCTTAAGGGGTTAAACTGCAGTTTTCTATTGAGGTCTATTTAATGCAGCCCTCTAAAGCAAAGCAGATCAACACCAACCCTGCTTGGACTCCCCTCTCTTATAGAATGAAACTGAAAATATATTGGGATACCAGGTGGTGCTGTTACTAAAACTTTAAAGGAACAGTAAACTTTTTTAATGAAAACCTATATGTTATAAAGCTTTTCCTGCTGAGTAAAACAAAGTCACTCCCACTGCTGTCAGGTATTTTATTCAAATGTTATAACAGTTCAAATAATCAGGAAGTGAATTTACTGTGCGTTTACTTCATGATTGTTCTAATTGACAGGAAGTGACTCAGCAGTTTTTATCGCATTCTGTGGAGAACTGTAAGTCACTGACTTTCCTATCCATTAGAATGTAACAGAATAACTAATCATAATTTGACCATTAGAGGGCACTGCTAATGTAAAAGAAACACAGATTTAAAATGTAATAACTCAGGAAATATGCATCTATCAGCAATCGGAGTACACTTATTTCACTCAACAGGAAATGCCCTACAATATATATTTTTTCATAAAAAAAGTTTACTGCTCCTTTAATAAAACAAAAATAATAACTTTGCATCCAAGCATCTCTCAGAATGGGATAATGCATTTTTACTCAATAGGAAAATCTCCACAATTACATGTGTTTCGATATAATTTGTTTACTCCTCCTACGACCATTTGAATGCCAGAGGGCTCTCCATGGACACATGGATTTTGACTGCAGAAAAGAACTCATCCAATCTGCCCATTTCCATTTCTAATTTAAAATACACTATCTTACACACTTCTCCCAGGCACTTTGTAATTCCATTACTGAATTAATCCCTCTACCACCTCTCCTGGGAGGCTGTTCCATGAGCTTATCACCCCTTTTGTAAAATAATACTTAAGACATTAATTCTGAAATGTCTATCCTCTAACTCTAGGACAAGATCTCATGTTTTAGTATTCGTCATCTTCTTAAACATGCTTCCTTCCTGGGCTATATTAAACCCCTTAATATATCTTAAACATTTCTATCATATGACCCATCTCTTTCCTCTCTCAAAGATTGTGCATGTCAAGATCGTTGTGTTTATCCTGGTACCCTATATTTTGAAAACCTTGTGCCATGGAGATGTGGTCTCCAGAACTGTACACAGTACTCCAGGTTTTACTTTACTAGTGATCAACAGAGTGTCTTCAGTACCTTCATCTTCCTGCTGGTAATTCCTCTTCCTGTACAATCAAAAAACCACTTCTCTATTCCCACTGCTTTACTGCTTTGATTGCCTACCTTCAAGTTATTTGAAAAATAAAATTTCTGTTCCTTTTCCGCTGATGTTTTTGTCAGCACAGTATCATTAGACCTATGTTCCACCTCTGTGGTTCGGTGTCTAAGTACATTATCTTGCATGTTTCAGCATTAAACTTTAGATTCCATTATCATGTCTATCACCCCCCCCCTTCCCAGTTTTCCTAAATCCTCATGCATTTGGTTTATCCCTCCTGGAGATTCAACCTTGTTTCAGATGTTTATATCATCAGCAAAAAGGCACACCTTAGTAATATCTCTAATGAAGATATTGGAGAGACCAGTTCCCAGCATTGACCCCTGTGGCACTCCACTAGTTATCCACCCTTCGTCTGAATAATTGCTATTGATTATGACGCTTTGTTTCCTGTCCTTCAGCCAATCATTTATCCAGTCAACTACCTTTGAGTCTAGCCCCAAACTATGGATCTTCTGAATCAGTTTCTCATGTAATAGAGTGTCAAAAGCTTAATAAAATCCAAACAGACTACATCTACTGTTCCCCCCTTGTCACTTGAGTAATAATCAAAAAAAATAAGCTAGATTTGTTTAGCAAGATCTTTCTTTAGTAAAACCAAGATGCTATGGACCTTGCATGTCATTAGACATAAGATATTAAACAATTCTTCTGTTCAATAGTGTTTCCATTAATTTGTCAAATATTAATGTCAGGCCTGTAACTGCCAGAATCCGAGTACACTGGTAATTTTCCAGTCATCCAAAACCATTTTTCTCTGTCGTCCAATACAGGTTACTGTTACTGTCCAATACAGGTTACTGGTAACTCTTGGTAGGCGATCCGCCCCTTTAATTGTAGGCAGGAACAGTTCTAGAATTGTATGCAGGGGGTGGAGCCTACCTTCCCTCCTTGGTTGTAGCTAGCCAACCAGCTCCAGAAAGATTTGTTCCTTGGTGACGATAACACAGGCAAGAGAACAGTTCTGCTATAGCTTTAGAAGTTTTTTATTTTTCTGTTAGAAATGAAATACCACCATTAGGTGGATTACCATAACTGACGATGCCCTTAGATCTGGCTAGCTCAGTGACCAGGTGCTTTTTGTGGACCTTAAGCCCTGGGGGGAAAATCTTGGCTACAAGTTCTTTCCTCAGGAGTTGCCTACTGAGGCTTCTTCTTTAAACATGCCCTTCGTCATTGTAAATCTCAGCTGGAAGACTGTCCAGTCTGGGTAGAGTCCGACAACACCACTGCCGTAGATTACATCAACAAGCAGGGAAGAACAAGAAGTTTCCCTGCTTGGTTAGATGTCAAGTCTATTTTGTCTTGGGCAGAAGAACACGTTCCTGCCATATCCACAGTGCACATTCCTGGCGTAGACAATTTCATGGCAGACTTCCTCAGTCGACACACATTGGACAGCGGATAGTGGGACTTATGGTCTGTTTCACCTGACTGGTTTCAAATGTAAGTCTTTCCTAGCTCTAGACATTGGGTTGTAACGATTGCAAGTATTTTAATGAAGAATTGATCTCAATAAAGAACATGAATGTTTTTATTTTTACTTGCGGCTAATGGTGATGTTAACCTCTGTGGTGCTGACCTGCATGGTTGAAATGCTTTACACTGTTTAAATCTTGGGAAGAGATTTGACCCAGCACACATGGTTTTCGTGGAATATGGAAGATTATATATGTCTCTGATAAGTGGAGTTCATTACAGAATTGTTTGAGTGACTGTATTTGGACTACGATCTCCACATAAAGGCTTAAGTAGAGCTGCTCGATGCTGCTGTGAATATATACCCTCATTGTTCAGAAATGGGGTCTTCCTTACATCGACCTGATGGTGAAAAGACATAACAAGAAGGTTCCAAGGTTCTGCTCTTGATGGAGTGACCCTCTAGCTATGGCGGTGGATGCAATGTCCATTCCTTGGTTATTCCCTCTGGCCTACATCTTCCTCCCCTCCCAATGTTGCACAGGGTGTTACAGAAATTATGACTGGTGCATTGTCCAGTCATTCTGATTGCTCTGTACTGGCCTTGACAGGCTTGGTTTCCAGAGCTTCTGGATCTGTCAGTGGTGGAGCCATTCCGTCTCCCTTGCCGTCCGGATCTTCTACAGGGTTACATTTGGAAAGAGGATGTTCATTACCTTCCCTTTTGAAAATGGCGCTTGGACGCCGAAACCGGTCAAGGATATTGATGTTAATGAGTTTTAACAATAAATAAAATATTTTTATATTGCTCCACCGACTTCAGACCTTTTTGGATTTGCTGTATATTTGGATTCCATTGATATATCGATTATCAGAATGGATTAAAAGGATGTGATTGACGAATGGTGAACCGGAGGTGTTCCAGTCCACAGATTCGGACCTGAGCAGAGGTATCTAGTGGATACAGTCAGTGGGTGAGATTAATCCATTTACCTTCAATACCATCATTGTCAAATATTGTTTATAAATGATACGAGTAGTTACTCGAAAGAAACAATGATAGACTCGATCTGAATATCTCTAGAATTTTAAATTCAAGAGCTTTAAGTACATCATCTAGCCTTGACGGCTTGGAAATTGAATCCTCAATATTGAAGAAGAAAGGGTTTTCTTCTGGTGTAGTGGTTACTATGCTCAATGCCCACAAACCTGTTTCTTCCAAGATCTACCATCGTGTCTGGTTGACCTTCCTATCTTGGTGTGCTGATAAGGACCTGTCTCAGGAATTTGATCTGCCTACAGTCCTGGCCTTTTTGTAGGACGGTGTGGATAAGGGCCTCAGTTTGAGTCCCTTAATGTTCAGACTTCTGTTCTCTCTGTTTTCTTTCAGAGGTGCATTGCCATCCTTCCTGATGTCAAGGTTTTCTTCCAGGGCGTTGCTCATACTCGTCCTGCCTTCAAGATTCCTGCTCCTCCGTGGGATCTTAACTTGGTTTTGGACATTCTTCAGCGCCCTCCATTTGAGTCTTTGGCTACTATTCCTGTATGCCTGTTGACGTGGAAAATGGCCTTTCTCCTGGCGACTGTGTCTGTCCGCCATATCGCGGAGTTTCATGCACTGACCTGTAAACCACCCTATTTGGTGTTTCACAAGGACAAGGCAGTACCTCTTGGGAGTTTCTCCAGAAGGTGGTTTCAAAGTTTCACATCAATCAGGAGATTGTGGTGCCCTCTTTTTGCCCTGACCCCACCTCTGACAAGGAGAGGGATATCCACTTGTTAGATGTGGTGCGTTGTCTCAAGTTTTATGTACATCGCACTGAGTCTATCAGGCAATCTGAAGTGTTGTTCGTCATACCTGAGGGTCCTAGGGCAGGAAGACCTGCATCCAAGGTGACTATTGCTTCTTGGATTAAGTCCACTATTCGTAAGGCTTATGAGCTGAGGAAGAAGCCTGTCCCTTTCAGGGTCACGGCTCATTCTACTCGATCTATTGGGGCCTCTTGGGCTTACAAGGATCAGGCCTCTGCTGATCATTTGTGCAAGGCTGCCACCTGGTTGTCTGTGCGCACCTTTTCAAAGCATTACCGTGTTGATGTGCTGGCATTGGCTGATGCCAGCTTTGGGAGGAAAATACTGGAGGCAGTCTTGCCTGTTAGGATTTCTTGGGTTCTTGGTGCTTCCTTCACTTTTGAGCCCCGTTGGCTCTAGTTCAGTGTGCTGTGTAACAGTTGGGGTGTTGTTACCCTTGTTCAGTGTCTGTTGACACTTCATTGTTTGTTGGGCTATCTCTGATCTGATGGTTCATATCTGCTCTGGTGACTTTGGGGGCCTTGGGCCTGGTCCTTGCCTTACTTCCCGCCTCTGGGAAACTCAATGGTTGGACATCCAAGAGTTACCAGTAACCTGTATTGGAAGACAGAGAAAAGAAGATTTTAGTCTTACCTGTTAAATCCTTTTCTCTTAGCCCATACAGGTTACTGGTCTCCCACCCTGTCAAGGGACCATGCTTGGCTCTCCTGTGACAGACTGTGGGGGTCCTTCAGGGTCATGCTCACAGGAGTCTTCTTTCCCTTCCACTATCTAGTCAATAGTTAATGTCTCAAATCTTTCTGGAGCTGGTTGGCTAGCTGCAGCCAAGGAGGGAAGGTAGGCTCCATCCCCTGTATACAATCCTAGAATTGTTCCTGTCTACAATTAAAGGGATGGATTGCCTACCCAGAGTTACAAAAACCTGTATGGACTAAGAGAAAAGGATTTAACAGATAAGACTAAAATCCTCTTATATCAACAGAGATTGGTTACAAATCCTGACTAGAGGTGCTGCAAGCACATACCTAAGTTTTTTCTTAAGTAATCTTGGATGAAGCTCTTTTAGATCAACTGATTCATCCACTTTCAATTTTGACAACATCAGTAACACCTCATCATCTTTAAACAGACTATTGTCCAGTGGTTTAATATTAACAGTTCTCCTTAATGGAGGGTTCCCCCGCTTCACTGTCTTCTGTAAATACTGAGCAAAATGAATTAGACATTCCCTTATTTTCCTTAATTTTCTGACTTTAATCTTACTATGTCACAATTTTACTTTTTTCACTAATATACCTAAAAAAAGTTTTGTCTCCCATTTTCACAGACACTGCTCTCTCTCCTGCTTGGGATTTAGTAAATCTTCCTACTGTTTTATCCTATAAACGTTTCTGTCTTCCTCTGACTGACTCTGTATTTTGTCTGCACATTTTATATCCTTTGCCGTACCTGCTACCTCTCTAGAGAACCCAACTGCTGTTCTTGTAATTTTATCTTTGTTTTCATGCCTGTTGCAGAATTCGATTGGAGATAAAACTGGATGTTTTAGTTGTTCCCATTGTTACTGCACACTATGAGTGAATCTCCTTTCGGCTAAAGATTGACTTATTGATAAAGTGTCGTACCGTGTCAGCCATACAAAAAGTGTATAAGAAATTGAAAATATGTGGCCCCTCCTACTAACTGCTTCATTTCAAACAACTGTGTATATTCTAATATAGTAAAATGCAATCAACTGTGTATATTCTGATATAGTAAAATGCAACTAGCATCAACTGGTATATTCTGATATAGTGATTTATCTTACATCAAGGTTTGTAAACACGTGATGTTAAGCATGTAATGTGAAGACATGTGATGTTAAGCATGTGATGTAAGACCTCACTTTGAATATGTAGTGCAGTTTTGGGCAACAGTTCTGAAAAAGGATATACTAGATCTAGAGAGGGTACAGCGAAGAGCAACAAAATTAATTAAGGGAATGGAGGACTTGACGTATGAGGAACGACTAGACAAACTTGGTTTATTTACTCTAGAGAAAAGACGATTAAGAGGAGACCTTATCACAGGTCAATACAAGGATCTCTGTGGTGAGCTATTTATTCCAAGGCCTGATCAGGTGACCAGGGGACCCCCCTTGAGATTAGAGGAAAGGAGGTTTAGACTTCAGCAGAGGAAGGGGTTTTTTACAGTGAGGTCTGTTAAATTGTGGAATTCCTTGCCCAAGGAGGTGGTTACAGCACATACAATGGATACATTCAAGAGAAGATTAGATACATTTCTTCAAAAGGGAGCATACAGGGTTATACTGTGTATTAGTAGGCAGATCGGGAAGGTCTGATAAATACTAACTTGTTTGATAGCAGGAAAGCTATAAAATTACTGGGGTATTAGGAGAAGGTTGAACTTGATGGACCTGTGTCTTTATTCAACCAAATTTACTATGTTACTTTGTAAAGGGCGGTGGCTGTATCATAAACATGTTTACAAACCTGGGTGTTGGCTGGGTTTTTCACACTGTACTGTTTACATATGTTACTAATTTTTGTTGCATACAATGCTTATGGTATGGTATTATAAATAGCTATGACGTTCACTTATTGCTCTGAAGCTCTTTCTGGAACGAGAGGAACCTCTGGTCCAGCTGAAATACATTCTCGACTATAGACGTTGGTCTGCAGTATCACTGGGCTTCCCCACATGATCTAAAGACGAGCATGCAACACAAAGCTAAATATATCATGAACCCAATTTATTGCTTGATGACTGTTTTTAGTGTGTTCCTTGTTCACTCCGGAATCCAAAGAATTCTTGTATGTGTTGTAAATTGTTTGGTATAGTAGGCAGGATATTAATGTAATTATTGGATTGAATACAACTAAACCTGTTATATTTCTTGCTTAAAAGTTACAGTAGTTTGTGTGTTAAAGGGTTAGTAATGTCTTCTATAAATAAAAAGTAATATTGTAAATAATCAAAAAAGAAATCCATTGATGCCAGTCTGATCTCTCAAACCTTTGTGGTTTGAGAGATATAACTTTTTAAAGTCCCCCCTCCTTCTCCTTCGCTGATGTCTGCTGTAAACCTGACAGCAGGAGATTCGTGTCGGCCGACTCGAGGCGGCTCTTTAGCAGAGCCGAAATACCGCAATCAGAAAGAAATACTTAATTGGAACGGTCTACAAAGTATGCTTGGTTTGCAAGCACACTTTGTAGACCGTTTCAATGAAGTATTTCATTTAGATCATGCTATTTTGGCTCTGCTGAAGAGCCGCCTGCCGGTCCCGGGACCAGGATCTTCTTCTGTCAGCTACAGGGTGACATCAGGGAAAGGGGAGGGAGGAGGGAACTTTAAAACTTTATATCTCTCAAACCATAAAAGTTTGAGAGATCAGACTAGCATCGATGGATTTCTTTTTTGATTAGCTACAATATTACTGTTTTATTTATAGAAGACATTACTATCCCTTTAAGCTTAACCATTAAACTGTGTGCTATAAGTGTTGTAATTATCCTTGATATATATTGCTTAATGCCAGATGTTATAGTAAAGTATATCACCAAATACAGCAACTGATTTCTGTGTATTCATTCCACATAATCAACTGATATACCTCAAATAGAATAAATATTAATGTTGTGATTAATATCCTAATTAAAATACTGATATTTTCATATTGATATTCATAATTTAGGCCACGACCACAACAGCAGGAGATGAGTAGAGTAAAAATTGTACCTTTAAAGGGATAGTAATACTTCGTTTTAACTTTATTTTATTTTGTAGGCATTAAAAAAACATGAAGAATGATATGTCTTATCTCTGAAACCTTTATGGTTTATGAGATATTCACAAGCAAAGTTCCCCTCCCCGCCCCTTTTACCTAGTGTAAGCCATCTCTTCTCAAATGTGAGTCTGGTTGTATGACAGGACAGATAACAGAAGGGGACAATTTTCTTTGTATGAAAACAATGAAAGCCCTGCCCCCCTTGACAAGTTTTTCAGCTTTTTCCCTTATCTTAATTGAAGATTGTCCCTCTCTGCAGTCTACCTGGGCATCTCCCTTCTGATCTGGTTGAACAGGGAAGGGATACTTTGTTTGTGAATATCTCTTAAACCATAAAGGTTTCAGAGATAAGACTTATATCATTCTTCATGTTTTTTTAATGCCTACAAAATAAAATAAAGTTAAAACGAACTATTATTATCCCTTTAATGGCTGCGCTGGCATTTGCATACCTCCCAACATTTCAAAATGCCAAAGAGGGACACTTGCATTTTAGGGGGTGTTGCTGGGGGTGGGCTGGTGGGTGGGGCATTACCGAGAATTTTTAGGCTATTTCATGACTTGTTGACAGCTCCTTCTATAACTTAATAAATGACTTATAACAAGAACAAAGTATTTTATTTACACAGACTAATTTATAAACACATATAAGGATGTTTAAACAAACATTAATGTGAGTTTTATTGCTGTAGAGCAATGCGATACATTTATATACACACCACACAATCTGATTTCCTAAAAAGAGGGGCATCAAGGTGGGAAAGAGGGACAGAGGGATTTGGGTCTAAAAGAGGGACTGTCCCTCCTAAAGAGGGATACTTGGGAGGTACAGACTCCTATTATCTCGTAAAAAGGAGCACTTGGGAGGTATGGAGCCCTAATATCTCCTAAAGAGGGACACTTGGGAGGTACGGAACCCTAATATCTCCTAAAGAGGGACACTTGGGAGGTAGGTACTCCTAATCTCTCCTAAAGAGGGACACTTGGGAGGTATGGATCCCTAATATCTCCTAAAGAGGGACACTTGGGAGGTAGGTACTCCTAATCTCTCCTAAAGAGGGACACTTGGGAGTTATGGATCCCTAATATCTCCTAAAGAGGGACACTTGGGAGGTAGGTACTCCTAATCTCTCCTAAAGAGGGACATTTGGGAGGTACAGACCCCTAATATCTCCTAAAGAGGGACACTTGGGAAGTATGGACCCCTAATATTTCCTAAAGAGGGACACTTGGGAGGTATGGACCCCTAATATCTCCTAAAGAGGGACACTTGGGAAGTATGCATTTGTACTCTACTAGTTTCAAGGATTTACTTATCTTTTCACCCATAAGAGACAAATCTGCCCTAGTAAATTCTAAAACATTTCTGTTAGTGTGGTTACTCACATAACTGAGCAATGTGTTGGGACACCCCTCCGGCAGTCAGAAGGTTAAACCAAGCCAGTTGGTTGAAGCTGGAGAATAACTGCGGGTGTCATGGGGCAGGTCACTGAGTTGTGTGCCATTATATTACCAGTAGATATGATGAGATTTCATAAAGGAGAGAAAATGCATCATGTCATACTGTTGTTTAAGCCATCCGTCTAACAAGCAAACCAATGGTCCAGTTGACAGTTATTACCCTGGGAGTTTGCAGTGAGAAAGCTGGCCTACAGATTTATCTCCAGCACACACAAGCCCTGATAATAGTGCAGAGAAGACGCATTGTTTAGAAGCTTAAAGGGATAGTACTACTTAAAGGGATAGAAATGTTTCACAAAAAATCAGCTCCAATTAATCTTCATAGTATTTGGGCCATGGAGAGTGTTATTTCAATACTGTCAGATTTGTAGTACAAGAGTAATTGAATGATAAAGTATCCCCAAACATCACCAGCTAAAATAAAAGAGTGAAAACAGAAAAAAACCCCACAGCGCTAGCTCACCATAATATATATGTAGTGAATTAAATAAAAAAAGCATTAAAGGGGATCTCTCACCTATAGATATGTAATGCTCATTAGTTAGAGCATTTATCAAAGAGATTGAAAACGTTCATTTTGAAAAAAAAAAAAAAAACAGTTATATGCGCAAAAATTAACTTTTAAAGGGATAGTAATACTTAAAATGTAAAAAAAATATGTTATAGGGGTTATCCCCCTGAGTAAAACAAAGGTACTCCCACTGCTGAAAGGTGTTTCATTCAAAAGTTATTAATTTTCAAAGTTGAATTTTTTAGGTGCAATATCACAGTGGCCTGAAATTTTACAGTGGCGCTGTTGCTACACCATCCTATGGAGATTTATGGTCCCGGGACCAGAGCTGTCCATAGGATCGTGTAGCAATAGTGCCACTGTACAATTTCAGGCCACTGTGATATTGCACCTAAAAAATTCAACTTTGAAAATTAATAACTTTTGAAAGAAACACCTTTCAGCAGTGGGAGTATATTGTTTTACTCAGGGGGATAAACCCTACAACATATATTTTTTTTACATTTTAAGTATTACTATCCCTTTAAAAAGTGTCCAGCAGCCTATTTCCTGCTTGCAGCACTGCCTCTGCTTCCATCCCACTACCCAACATCCTCCAATGACGGAGGCTTTCTTTCTCTAAGCTGGAGCGATCTCATTGGCAGAGATCGATATCTAGCCAATGAGATCGCTCCAGCTTAGTGACAGGCAGACTCCGTCATCAGTGGATGATGGGAAGTGGGACGGGAGCTGCCTCCGGTCGGCAAGGTTCGGCAATCTGGAAGTAGGCTGCCGGATACTTTTTAAAAGTTAATTTTTGCGCACATAACTGTTGTTTTTTTTTTCAAAATGAACGTTTTCAAACTTTTTGATAAATGCGCTAACTAATGAGCATTACATATCTATAGGTGAGAGATCCCCTTTAAATAAATGGAATCTAGATAGCAGCAAGGAATGAGTGGGTTCTCCAGTACCCCCAAAAACATTGGGCCAAAACCTAAATTGCACATACAAAATAAAGAACAAACCTGCGCCCCTCCATTCCAATGTGTTCCCAGACTTAGGCATATATAATAACTGTATTGATAATTATGAGGATTTAGTCCATATATGTGTAATTCAGGGCACACATTTGCACATTGCTATGGAGAAGCACAGGTTTGTTCTTTGTTTTTAAGATAAAAAAGTGACCCTCTTTGGCCACTGTAAAGTTGGGAGGTATGCTGACTTATGCATGAGGGACATCTTACTATGCAAGTCCATAGGATAAACAAAGAATCGCTAATTCCTAGGGTGAAATTACCCCTTTAATTCCAAACCCTAACCCCTATCTCTAATACTATCCCAAACTCTAATAATCCACCTAAACACTAACTTCAGCTAAATGGTTGCAACCTACTATTTGCAGTTATCAGTCAGGAGCAAATTTACAGCTCACCCCTTGACCACTGCTTCTAGCTAGCAGTTCTTGCCGCTGCATCTCCAGAATGCCTGATTTCAGTACGAGGATACCTTGTATCTGTATGGCAGCGCAATATGTCTTTGATTTGTTGAGTCTGGAGAAGAACGGATTTCCTGGGGAATCACGTAGGTGACTGTTAGGGACATGAGGTGGGGTGAAAGGTTAATGGCCTCAGTGTATATGAGAGGATTCCTGGACTGGATCGTGGAAGAGCAGAAGAAAAAGAAGCACCCACTAAATTGAGTTTGTGGAAGATGAGACATTGATATGTGAGCTCTAGGCTTCCCCGAACAGGAACACAGTATACAGGAAGGGGAAGCATGTGATGGGGAGGGTTGATCCAGGGAGGAAAGGTGTATAGGGGAGGGGTAATAGAGAATGGCTGATTAGGTATGGGTTCAAGAAGTGGGGATGCGAAACATCTCTCCCTCCCTATTAAGCTGGTTATGTGATTGTTTGGTTGTGTGTCAAAGTGTGAAGGATAGTCGTTACATGGTTTTCAGAGACTGATAACGGAAGTGGTAAAGTTATGTAGATTTTATCCTAGGGAATTTGCCACGGACTTAGGTCACGGGTTAGGTGATGTTACCCATTGAAGCTAAAGTGGATGGCTCAAGGGGTAATTCCTTGGGAGTCAGCTGTAAGTGCTGAAGAGGGGTGGAGTCAGCTGTAAGTGCTGAAGAGCGGTGGAGTCAGCTGTAAGTGCTACAGTGTGGTGGAGTCAGCTGTAAGTTCTGACAAAGGTTAGGGTCAGCTGTAAGTGCTGAAGAATGTGGTGATTCTAGCATGAGCCCTTACAATTTGGCCATGCTTGGTTTCAAGGAATGTGGATTGTCAAGGACTGTCAGTTAATGATTAATTAATGATTTCATTGATTATTATTATTATGGTTAAAAAAAATATATAATAATAATAATAATAATAATAATAATAATCTGATTGCAAGTAAAGCTGTGTCCTGTAATCTCTAATAGCTGTGTCTGTGTTTTGGGATCATACCCCCTCCTTAAGACATCTGTTACATTGGTAGATGCAGTAAGAAAGTGGTGCAATTCTGGGGTGATGGGCATCTGCACACATTTTTCTGGGGGTGGGGTCAAAGATAAAAGATGCCCCAGCCCCTCAGGCCAGCCTCCCAACCCCTATGTTAATCTGAACCTGGGTGGGTGGCTGAGTATGGGCGTTCACCCTCTTGCCTCCCCTGTGGACGCAGAACAGGATCATTATGGCAATCTATGCTACTGCCTAGGGTCCACGACAATATGAGGGGCCCTGACTGAAAGTGATGGGTCGCAGACAGAGACCCTGCTGTTGCTACCGCTAACATTTTGTGTCAGACACCCTTTTTGGTGAAAGAGACCAACATCGCCTAGTTGCTCCAACTTCCATTAGAGCCTCAATATTAGTACCTGCGGTCAGCACTCAGAAGCACAGGATCAAGAGATGTGGGGCCCCAAACTGGTATCTTGCCTAGGGCGCTATGGCATCTTAATCAATCTCTGTGTGGCCGCCCATACCTGGGGCAAACTAACTACACCATGTGGTACAAATATAAATGTCCAGTTGAGTTATAAAGGTTTTTTTAACCACTTGAATGCTAGAGAGATCTCCATCCTGTTGCTTTACAATACATTGGGAACCTCTGTACATTTCAATGTGTTAAAAGCTCCATATAATGAATGGGAACTCAGGGAATTTGTATCACTTCTATACGGTGCTGTTGGTTTGCTTTTGAAGAGCAGCACTTTAATTTGGCTCATGAGACCTCACTAGGGTGATCACGTGTCCCGGATTGCCCGGGACAGTCCTGGATTTTAAATGTGTGTCCCTTGCCCCAAGCAGCCCACATGTGGGACAATACGAAGTCCCAGAATTAAGACTCCACAGCGCAGAGTTCTAAACGCTCCTAAAAGGAGAACTGCCAATTGTCTACTGTGACAGAAAGTGATGAACTACGAAAAATGGTTTCCAGACAGAACTGGAGAGAGCACTGAGCCTGACATCAATCGGGAGTTACAGTGCAAATTTTTTTGAAGTGTAATTCTAGTCTATAGCTTTGGGTGTGATGTACATTATCTTGTAGCCCACCACAGGCATCGCTGCCTGTCACAGCAGTCAATGAGCAGTTCTCTCTCATTTAGATCTCTGTGTCATGCTCTCATCTCCGCAGTGTCCCTGGTTCACTTTTAAATTAGTGCATTTAAACAGCGTGTGGATAGAAGCCACATTAAGCATGTCTCCTTGATTTAAACGACAACATGAGAATCTCGCTCTGCATATAAGAGTGAGATTCTCAGGTCGCGTCTTTAAATGGCACTTCTACACAATCCACGTTATTGCATGCATTAACCCTTTGAGTGCTTCCAGCCTCCTACCATCTATAACTAGGACACAGTCAGCAATCACGGATTATGTTATATGGCAACAGGAGAATAGAGCAGGTCAAGAGATAAGTCCCTATACCTTCTATAAGAATTGAAATTAGAAAGAAGAAGAAGACTGGGAGCGGAAGATGAGAAGAAACACTTGACTTCTATTTCCTCATTCCGTTACTTCTAACTTATCTCTTAACCTGCTGTATTATCCTGTTCTCTTATAATATAATCCACCATTACTGATTGTGTTCTACTTCCAGATGGTAGGAGGCCAGAGGCACTCAAAGGGTTGGGTTGCGTTGAAGCACCATTTAAAGAAGCAACATTTGAATCTTGCACTTATATGCAGAGTGAGATTCTCATGTCGCCCTTTAAACCAAGCCAAAAATGATGTGAGAGGCTCTGAGTACGAACAAAAGCACAATGGCCTGTTCTCCAGCTAGTCACCACTCAAGAGCATCACATTTTAGCTCTCTAGTGCCATTACAGAGGAGAAATTTCCACATACATATTAGACTAATCCCGCCCATAAGGGCGGTCCAGTACCAAAATGATGGGCAAGTCTCCTGTGCTCTGAAAAACCAGCTAACCCCAGACGTACGTTTCGTCCTTATTCGGGCCTCGTCAGTGAGGTGCAGCTGGCTTCCCTAGGCACTGACAGCAAGGGGTCCATGTCTGGATTACCCTTTACACTTAGGGAGAGACCCTAAGTGTTTCTCAAAAACAAGCCAAAAATGATGTGAGAGGCTCTGAGTACGAACAAAAGCACAATGGCCTGTTCTCCGGCTAGTCACCGATCAAGAGCATCACATTTTAGCTCTCTAGTGCCATTACAGAGGAGAAATTTCCACATACATATTAGACTAATCCCACCCATAAAGGCGGTCCAGTACCAAAATGATGGGCAGGTCTCCTCTGCGCGGAAAAACCAGCTAACCCCAGACGTACGTTTCGGCCTTATTTGGGCCTCGTCAGTGAGGTGCAGCTGGCTTCCCTAGACACTGAGAGCAAGGGGTCCACGTCTGGATTACCCTTTACACTTAGGGAGAGACCCTAAGTGTTTCTCAAAAACAAGCCAAAAATGATGTGAGAGGCTCTGAGTATGAACAAAAGCACAATGGCCTGTTCTCCGGCTACTCACCGCTCAAGAGCATTACATTTTAGCTCTCTAGTGCCATTACAAAGGATAAGTTTCCACATACGTATTAGACTAATCCCGCCCATAAGGGCAGTCCAGTACCAAAATGATGGGC
Organism: Rhinophrynus dorsalis; assembly: GCA_037306005.1. Lineage (NCBI taxonomy): Eukaryota > Metazoa > Chordata > Amphibia > Anura > Rhinophrynidae > Rhinophrynus > Rhinophrynus dorsalis. The sequence goes on along the minus strand of CM074728.1, from coordinate 111,755,237 downwards.
AAGTCTCCTCTGCGAAGAAAAAACAGCTAACCCCAGACATAGGTTTTGGCCTTATTTGGACCTCGTCAGTGAGGTGCAGCTGGCTTTCCTAGGCACTGAGAGCAAGGGGTCCACGTCTGGATTACCCTTTACACTTAGGGAGAGACCCTAAGTGTTTCTCAAAAACAAGCCAAAAATGATGTGAGAGGCTCTGAGTATGAACAAAAGCACAATGGCCTGTTCTCCGGCTAGTCACCACTCAAGAGCATCACATTTTAGCTCTCTAGTGCCATTACAGAGGAGAAATTTCCACATACATATTAGACTAATCCCGCCCATAAGGGCAGTCCAGTACCAAAATGATGGGCAAGTCTCCTCTGCGCGGAAAAAACAGCTAACCCCAGATGTACGTTTCGGCCTTATTTGGGCCTCGTCAGTGAGGTGCATACATAATATGTATGTGGAAATTTCTCCTCTGTAATGGCACTAGAGAGCTAAAATGTGATGCTCTTGAGCAGAGACTAGCTGGAGAACAGGCCATTGTGCTTTTGTTTGGCCTCAGAGCCTCTCGCATCATTTTTGGCTTGTTTTTGAGAAACACTTAGGGTCTCTCCTTAAGTGTAAAGGGTAATCCAGACGTGGACCCCTTGCTCGCAATGCCTAGGGAAGCCAGCTGCACCTCACTGATGAGGCCCAAATAAGGCCGAAACGTACGTCTGGGGTTAGCTGGCTTTTCCGAGCAGAGGAGACTTGCTCATCATTTTGGTACTGGACCGCCCTTATGAGTAGGATTAGTCTAATATGTATGTGGAAATTTCTCCTCTGTAATGGCACTAGAGAGCTAAAATGTCATGCTCTTGAGCGGTGACTAGCTGGAGAACAGGCCATTGTGCTTTTGTTCGTCCTCAGAGCCTCTCACATCATTTTTGGCTTGTTTTTGAGAAACACTTAGGGTCTCTCCCTAAGTGTAAAGGGTAATCCAGACATGGACCCCTTGCTGTCAGTGCCTAGGGAAGCCAGCTGCACCTCACTGACGAGGCCCGAATAAGGACGAAACGTACGTCTGGGGTTAGCTGGTTTTTCAGAGCACAGGAGACTTGCCCATCATTTTGGTACTGGACCGCCCTTATGGGCGGGATTAGTCTAATATGTATGTGGAAATTTCTCCTCTGTAATGGCACTAGAGAGCTAAAATGTGATGCTCTTGAGTGGTGAGTAGCTGGAGAACAGGCCATTGTGCTTTTGTTCGTCCTCAGAGCCTCTCACATCATTTTTGGCTCGCCCTTTAAACCAAGGCAGCATGCTTAATGAGGCTTCTAGCTGCACACTGTTTAGAATGCGCTATTTTAAAAGGGTACCAGCGTCCCTGAATGGCAGAAATGAAATGTGGTCACCCTAGGCCTCACTGTTATACACACAGGGTCTGTCCACAACAGGAGAGAGGTGCACATCTGGAGCAAACCAAATAAAAACTCCCACAATTAGCGCTGATTTAAAGGAGTCTTTTAACCCCTTGAATGCTAGAGTGGTCTCCGACGCATTGCAAAGAAATGCGTCGGTGACCTCTCTAGCATTCGAGGGGTTAAAACCCAATTTAAATCAATAAGATATTTAATTCAACTCCTATAGTTCAATTGGTTTGCTCCAGGCACATAGTACATATTGCTTATGATCATGGGTGTCAGCTGAGGGGTGGGGGGGAGGTGCGTGCCCTCTTTTCCCCAGGGCCAGATTAACAAAAGAGCGGGACGGACTGGCCCAGGAGCCATATTTTGGCTTTGTGCCACTCTCCTCGCAGAAACATTTCGATGGACGCCCATTCCAATGATGTAAACCCAACTCGGCTTGCCAGGCACTGACCCTGAAAGATTTCCTATTCTCCTATTAAAGTGCTTCAATCTGAATAAACAAGAAGCGTTGTTGCCTTTCTCTCCTGATGAATAGGTCTGGCCCTTGTACAACTATATGATTTGTAATTTTTTGGTGCCGCGCTCTTGTTTCAGCCCAGATGATGCACCCGTACAGCATCTTATTACCACTGACAGCTGAAAATAATATCAGCACTGATAACCAGCCGTTAGTTACTGTATACAAATCTACTCTATCAGAAATTATATGGAGCTCCCTTCCCCATGTATTTCCATAGAAACAGCATAATATAGGAGATTTCTAAGCCTAGCTAAATATATTTAATTGCTCTGTAAACACAACAGTTTCAGAAGTGTGAATACCCACGAGATTCTCCCCGGCCATTTGTATGCACAGAATGGTGTTCTTCTATAGGAAGATAAATCCCACGCTATGCATCACTACAGACAGCCCCCCTGCGCCACTGTTGACTTTAAACAGATTGATGAAATAGAGAGAATTTATTGATAATTATTTAAAGGTTGAAGTCTGTATATATACTGTGAAAAGTAATACTTTAGGGGCAATGTTCTATTACAGCAGAGAATCGTATTAATTTACTTAAAGGGCAATTATGACATTTTACTGCTTAGTGAAATGGAGCAGACTCGGTAATAGCTTGGGATTGCACTGTGATGCCCCAAAAAGTCTCCTTTCAGACATTTGGGGGAGGGGGCTGGAAAAATGATGTCTTTGGCTGCAATGCAACCTGGAAGTCTGCAGATCTTAGCCACAGACTGCAGGATTGTGTGAGCAATCTCCATAGACTACAGGATTGTGTGAGCAATCTCCACAGACTGCAGGATTGTGAGAGCAATCTCCACAGACTGCAGGATTGTGTGAGCAATCTCCATAGACTGCAGTATTGTGTGAGCAATCTCCATAGGCTGCACAATTGTGCGAGCAATCTCCACAGACTGCAGGATTGGGCAAACAATCTCCATAGACTGCAGGATTGTGCGAACAATCTCCATAGACTGCAGGATTGTGTGAGCAATCTCCATAGACTGCAGGATTGTGAGAGCAATCTCCGTAGACTGCAGGATTGTGCGAGCAATCTCCACAGACTGCAGGATTGTGTGAGCAATCTCCACAGACTGCAGGATTGTGTGAGCAATCTCCATAGACTGCAGGATTGTGTGAGCAATCTCCATAGACTGCAGGATTGTGTGAGCAATCTCCATAGACTGCAGGATTGTGCAAGCAATCTCCATAGACTGCAGGATTGTGAGCGCAATCTCCACAGACTGCAGGATTGTGCGAGCATTCTCCACAGACTGCAGGATTGTGTGAGCAATCTCCATAGACTGCAGGATTGTGCGAGCAATGTCCACAGACTGCAGGAGTGTGTGAGCAATCTCCATAGACTGCAGGATTGTGCGAGCAATCTCAACAGACTGCAGGATTGTGTGAGCAATCTCCATAGACTGCAGGATTGTGAGAGCAATCTCAACAGACTGCAGGATTGTGTGAGCCATCTCCATAGACTGCAGGATTGTGAGAGCAATCTCCACAGACTGCAGGATTGTGTGAGCAATCTCCATAGACTGCAGGATTGTATGAGCAATCTCCATAGACTGCAGGATTGTGAGAGCAGTCTCCGTAGGCTGCAGGATTGTGTGAGCAATCTCCACAGATTGCAGGATGGTGAGAGCAATCTCCATAGACTGCAGGATTGGGAGAGCAATCGCCACAGACTGCAGGATTGTGCAAGCCATCTCCATAGACTGCAGGATTGTGAGAGCAATCTCCATAGACTGCAGGATTGTTAGAGCAATCTCCACAGACTGCAGGATTGTGAGAGCAATCTCCACAGACTGCAGGATTGTGAGAGCAAACTCCATAGACTGCAGGATTGTGCGAGCAATCTCCATAGACTGCCGGATTGTGTGTGCAATCTCCACAGATTGCAGGATTGTGTGAGCAATCTCCATAGACTGCAGGATTGTGTGTGCAATCTCCGTACACTGCAGGATTGTGCGAGCAATCTCCATAGACTGCAGGATTGTGTGAGCAAACTCCATAGACTGCAGGATTGTGCGAGCAATCTCCATAGACTGCAGGATTGTGTGAGCAAACTCCATAGACTGCAGGATTGTGAGAGCAATCTCCATAGACTGAAGGATTGTGTGAGCAATCTCCATAGACTGCAGGATATTGAGAGCAATCTCCACAGATTGCAGGATTGTGAGAGCAAACTCCATAGACTGCAGGATTGTGCGAGCAATCTCCATAGACTGCAGGATTGTGTGAGCAATCTCCGTAGGCTGCAGGGTTGTGCGAGCAATCTCCATAGACTGCAGGATTGTGTGAGCAATGTCCATAGACTGCAGGATTGTGAGAGCAATCTCCACAGATTGCAGGATTGTGAGAGCAATCTCCACAGACTGCAGGAGTGTACGAGCAATCTCCATAGACTGCAGGATTGTGTGAGCAATCTCCATAGACTGCAGGATTGTGTGAGCAATCTCCATAGACTGCAAGATTGTGCGAGCAATCTCCATAGACTGCAGGATTGTGTGAGCCATCTCCATAGACTGCAGGATTGTGTGAGCAATCTCCATAGACTGCAGGATTGTGTGAGCCATCTCCACAGACTGCAGGATTGTGTGAGCAAACTCCATAGACTGCAGGATTGTGTGAGCAATCTCCATAAACTGCAGGATTGTGTGAGCAATCTCCACAGACTGCAGGATTGTGCAAGCAATCTCCATAGACTGCAGGATTGTGTGAGCCATCTCCATAGACTGCAGGATTGTGTGAGCAATCTCCATAGACTGCAGGATTGTGAGAGCAATCTACATAGACTGCAGGATTGTGAGAGCAATCTCCATAGACTGCAGGATTGTAAGAGCAATCTCCATAGACTGCAGGATTGTGAGAGCAATCTCTGTAGGCTGCAGGATTGTGTGAGCAATCTCCACAGATTGCAGGATTGTGAGAGCAATCTCCATAGACTGCAGGATTGGGAGAGCAATCTCCACAGACTGCAGGATTGTGTGAGCAATCTCCATAGACTGCAGGATTGTGTGAGCAATCTCCATAGACTGCTGGATTGTGTGAGCCATCTCCACAGACTGCAGGATTGTGTGAGCAATCTCCATAGACTAATTCGCAGCGCTGTACAATTGGGAATAGACATCCAGAGCTATTAAATAGTACAATCAGATGTGGAGAACAGAAGGATCAGAGGGCCCTGTCAGTTCAAGAGTAATTTAATGATAAAGTATCCCCCACCCACCCCTTTTACTGATGGAACACTGCTCTCCTCAGAGCAGCAAGACTGTCCGGATGGATTTCAGAGGGACGATCTTCAATGATCATAAGGAAAAACCTGTCAAGGGGGGCAGGGTTTTCCTTATGATCACAGTATGAAGATTTTCCCTTGCTGTGATCTGTCCGATCAAGAGACCAGATTCCACATCTGAGGGGAGGCGTCTTACATTAGGTAAAAGGGGTGGGAGGGGGATACTTTATCATTCAATTACTCTTGTACTACAACTCTGACAGTATTGAAATAACACTCTCCATGGCCCAAATACCATGAAGATTAATTGGAGCTGCTTTTATTGTGAATCATTGGTATCCCTTTAAATTAGCAGTAAATATTTGTAATGATAAGATATGTTATAGGGGATGAACAAGAAACCTTTGATACTCCAGAGGTTGGAAACTACAACTCCCATCAACCCCAATAGATGGGAATTTAGTATCCAACAGCTGGAGCGTCAAAGGTTGCCCATGTTTTCCTGCAGAGTAAAACAAGCTACTCCCATGACTTAGTGCTGCATCATTCGAAAGTTGTTAAGGTTCAAATGTATTTATTTTATCAAACTGTTATTAACGGATGCAGCTAGTACCCACAATGTCATTTACAGTTAGGTCTGGAAATATTTGGACACTGGCACAAGTTTTGTTATTTCAGCTGTTTACCAAAATAAATTGACGTTACAGTTAAATAATGAATATGGGCTTAAAGTGCAGTCTCTCAGCTTTAAAGGGATAGTAATACTTCGTTTTAGCTTTATTTTATTTTGTAGGCATTAAAAAACATAAAGAACAATATAAGTCTTATCTCTCAAACCTTTATGGTTTGAGAGATATTCACAAGCTAAGTTTCCCCTCCCGCCAATTTTACCTAGTGTAAGCCATCTCTTCTCAGATGTGGAATCCAGTCCATAGACCAGACAGATAACAGAAGGGGACAATCTTCTTCCTATGAGAACAATGAAAGCCCTGCCCCCCTTGACAAGTTTTTCAGGTTTTTCCCTTATCTTAATTGAAGATTGTCCCTCTCTGGAATCTACCTGGGCACCTCCCTTCTGATCTGGCTGAACAGTGTTACATCAGTAAAAGGGGCAGGAGGGTGATACTTTATCATTGAATTACTCTTGTACTACAACTCTAACAGAATTGAAATACCACTCTCCAAAGTCCAAATACTATGATGATTAATTAGAGCTGCTTTTATTATGAAACATTACTATCCCTTTAAATGCCGGAGACTAGTGATGAGCGAGCGTGCTCGGCCGATGCTCGGATCGGCTCGAGCATCGCTCTGCTCGGCACATGGCGGTACTCGTCGAGTACCGCCATGTGCTCTCCCGCCATGTTCGGGTGGCGGGGATCTGTGCCGGAAGAGGCACAGATCCGAAGACGCTCCGCTGGACCACCAGGGACTGGAGGTACGGGGGCATTGCGGAGATGAAGGGGGCATTGCGGAGATGAAGGGGGACATTGTGGAAGAGGGGCATAGACTCTATGCCCCTCTTCCACAATGTCCCCCTTCATCTCCGCTATGCCCGTCTTCCACAATGTCCCCCTTCATCTCCGCTATGCCCCTCTTCCACAATGTGCCCCTTCATCTCCGCTATGCCCCTCTTCCACAATGTCCCCCTTCATCTCCTCTATGGCATAGAGGAGATGAAGGGGGACATTGTGGAAGAGGTGCATAGCGGAGATGAAGGGGCACATTGTGGAAGAGGGGCATAGCGGAGATGAAGGGGCACATTGTGGAAGAGGGGCATAGCGGAGATGAAGGGGGACATTGCGGAGATGAAGGGGGCATTCGGAGATGAAGGGGGCATAGCGGAGATGAAGGGGGCATTGACCAGGCACCCTCCCCTCATCAGAGCAGGGGGTGCCTGGTGTCGCCCCATTCATTTCAATGGGGCTCGGGTGCTCGGCCGAGCACTCGAGCCTCAGGGGGTGCTCGGTCAGAGCACCCGAGCACCCGAGCATCGGGGTGCTCGCTCAACACTACCGGAGACGTATGGAATGCATTGCTTTGCAATGTGTTGTGTATTCTCTGGCATTCAAAGACCTAATCTTTAGCTGTACATGTGCTCTGTGTGTGTGTGTGTGGGGGGGGTGCCATTTCTGCCATTTAATGCTCCATTACCATTGCTATATTCATAGGTGTATCAGAGGTGGCAGCTATACCTTGGAAGTGTCTGAACCCACTCCAGAGACTCTGGTTTTCACCAATAATTACTGGGTCTCATGGGACAGAAGGGGGTTAACTTGATTCCAGCTGCAAATTTAACCTGGAATCTACCATATGCATTTGCCCCATGGATAGATCTTTCTGGCTTTTAAAGGGTTAAATTCACCAAAAAAATCACCCCAAAATAAAATATTTATTTTGTGCAAGTGTGCCAAATGTAAATTGTGTGACCAAGTAATAGTCATTATAATTAGCGCAAAATGTATTACTACAATATCCTATATAATAATTCGCTAAAACATGTTTAACGACGCAGTCATGCGCAGTACACACTTCTGCATGTGCTTCAGTCATGCGCAGTAGAGACTGTCCGCGCCGCGGCTGATACAGAGCTGGACGCTCTGTAGCAGCCACGATGTGGGCAGTCTCCTCTGTGCATGACTGCCCCGCGACCGGCTGGCACTGGCACTGGCACTGTGGCCCATGTAACAGGCTCTTCAACTAGTGCATTAGTACAAAAATTATTATTTATGAGTCAGAAGCACCTTCTTGATTTCAGACTTGTCCCAAAGTCCTACACAGACCAATGGATTCATTAAAAATTCAGGTCTCTGCCTCTTTAGAATGTGACTAACTTAAACAAAGGTTCCGTCTGCATAATTATTCCAAGCAAAAAATAAAAGGAACAGCATGAGCCACAAGGGTGCCGTTGTGACAGAATGACCTTCATTGGTTCATTGGATCCCTCCTATAATAAACCACAACAAATACTATCAATTTACTCCCAAGAAAAAGACACAAGCTGACAGAACACTTGCATGCAGATCACAGACACAAATTATATTTTCATGTTTACCAAGGGAGAACAGCCAGTGTTATTTTGTAAGGACAATAAAGTACTAGTGTGCCAACTCGCAAGATATTGGGCATGATGAGCTGTGGATTGACAAACTATATTATTATGTAAAGAAACACAATCAGGTGCATTCTAACTATTCCGCAATATATTCAAATATTGTCTTTGGAGATCAAGCAGTGATAGATCAAAGTTGTCGCTTGTTAAAGGCTCATTAGATTAGAGTAAGCAAGAACATATCAGCTAGAATTTAAATTATAGGTAATTTTAAAGGGATAGTAATGTTTCACAATAAAAGCAGCTCCAATTAATTTACATAGTATTTGGACCATGGAGAGTGTTATTTCAGTACTGTCAGAGTTGTAGTACAAGAGTAATTGAATGATAAAGTATCCCCCTCCCGCCCCTTTTACTGATGTAACACTGCTCACCTCAGAGCAGCAAGACTGTCCAGATGGATCGCAGAGAGGGACAATCCTCAGTGATTTTAAAGGGATAGTAATGGTTCATAATAAAAGTAGCTCTAATTAATCATCATAGTATTTGGACTTTGGAGAGTGTTATTTCAAATCTGTCAGAGTTGTCGTACAAGAGTAACTGAATGATAAAGTATCCCCCTCCCTCCCCATTTACTGATGTAACACTGCTCACCTCAGAGCAGCAAGACTGTCCGGATGGATCGCAGAGAGGGACACTCTTCAGTGATCTTAAGGAAAAACCTAAAAAACCTGTCAAGCGGGGCAGAGTTTTCCTTATGATCACAGTAAGAAGATTGTCCCTTGCTGTGATCTATCCGGTCAAGAGACCAGATTCCACATCTGAGGTGAGGCGGGTTACACTAGATAACAGGGGCAGGAGGGATATTTTATCATTCAATTACTTTTGAACTACAACTCTGACAGTATTGAAATAACACTTTTAATAGTCCAAATGCTACGAAGATTAATTGGAGCTGCTTTTATTGTGAAACATTATTATCCCTTTAAAGTAAACATTCAACGAAAAAAAGAACATGCAGGCTGGCAGTTTTATTGTGTGATATCAAGTAATCAAAGAGAAAAGATCAGGTTCGCACCAGGCTCTGCATAAATGGCTCATTTTGCTGTTTAATTTGTGAAGATGTTCAACCTAATAAGATTATGCACAAACACCATAAGCCAAGAGGGAGTGCAGCATTGTAATGTAGCAATAAGGACGACTTGTTTAAGTTGATGAAATGTTTCAGTTTCCGTTCAAATGAACAGTGGAAGTGAAATGATATCCACAGTACAGGGAGAAAGGGATTCTGGGATACGGACCATGAAATAAAAGACAGGGTTTTATTCATCCATAGAATCATATGCACCAGAGGGACACCCTAAAAACTCTGCAAATTCTCACTGATTAAAATGGAACTTTTTAACCTCTTGAATGCTAGACAGGTCTCCAAAGTATTGCTTCACAATGCAATGGAGACTTCTTAAGCAATCAAGGGGTTAAAAACAGATTTTAAATCAATGAGAATTTGTATTACCTCCCTTTCTATGGTACTGATGGTGTGTTCCAATATTGCACCTCTTTAGATTGATGAATAAGGCCCAGACAGTGGATTCTCATAACTGCCAACAGTCCCGATTTACTCGGGACAACCAGGTTTTGAGGCCCAATCGAGCTGTCCCGCCGCCCAGAGTCAGTGTCCCACTTTCCAGGCTTCTGCCAGCTTGTCTCTACCCTACTCCCTGTCTGCTTCAAGCCACATGGTGCTAAAGTTCCCCCCATAGAGGTGCCATGTTATTAGGCCCAGAAGACCTCCCTCCCTGTCTCAGGAGTCACTAGGGGCACCCACCACTGATGTGCCTTGCATCTCCTGCGGCTTGCTCACTCACGGAGGAGAGATGCAGAATAATTTGATTGGCTACGTGTGTGCATTATGTGCATGCATGTAGAGTGTGTCCATCTTGCCCTCCTCCATGATGCAGCGCGCTGCACTAGTGGACTTGAGCAGAGAGCCGGAATGAAGCTGAGGAACTCACAAGGTCCGGAGACACTGGGGAAGGGGTGTGTTGTGTTCCTCATAAAACCTTGCTGAGACGTCTCATTTAACAGTGCTATCCTTTAACCCTTTGAGTGCCATCACTGGATTCATTTATGGCACTCAGAGATTTAAAGGGACAGTAATGTACCATAAAAAATGTTTAAAGTTCTGTAGAGATTAAAAAAAATAAGCTAAACGCCACAAATCTTATCTCTCAAACGGCTATGGTTTGAGAGATATCCTCCATTAAAGTTCCCCTCTCCCTCCTCTTCTCCTGACGTCAGCTGTAAGATGGCAGCAGGAGTTCCTGGTCCAGGGACTGACAAGTGGCTCTTCAGCAGAGCCGCAATAGCGTGATATAGAAAAATAATACTTCTTTGGAATGGTCTAAAAAGTGTGCTTGCAAACCAGGCACACTGTTTAGATTGTTCCAAAGAAGTAATTCTTCTTAAATCTCACTGTTGCGGCTGAAGAGCCTCCTCGTGTCGGCCGACAACAATCTCCTTCTGTCAGCTTCACACATGACATCAGGAGAAGACGAACTTTAGCGGAGGATATCTCTCATACCATAACGGTTTGAGAGATAGGATTTGTGGCATTTAGCTAATTTTTTTAATCTCTACAAAAGTCTGACCATTTTTTATGGGACTGTCCCTTTAAGTGTCAGAGAGATAAGCAACGTATGGTTAAGTATCATCACATCTTGCTCATTAATAAATGTAGTTGCACTCTAATTATTTGAGGTTAACTACATTGCATTGGAATCAATCCATCTTTAACCCCTTGGATGCTAGAGATAAATGCAATGTGCATATATCTCTAGCATCCATGGGGTTAAAGGGGGATTGATTCCAATGCAACGTAGTTAACGTAGAATAATTATAGTCCTACAACATTTATTAATGAGCAACATGTGAGGATACTTAAAAGGGATGTATCACCTAACCAAGTCTGCCTTAAAGGGATAGTAATATCAGAAAAAAGAATTAATTATATGGTAGCTACAATTAAAAGAGAGTACTTGCACTTATTCCTATCTCTCAAAGCATTATGGTTTGAGAGATAAAGGAAAATAAAGTGCTCTGGTCCCTCCCTTTTTTGCTTGACGAGCTGTAAAGCTGTCAGAAGCAGATTCTGGTCGCCTGACCAGATGTGGCTCTTCAGCAGTGCCGATATAACGATATCTAAAGATAAATACTTAATTTGGAATGGTCTACAACGTGTGCCTGGCTTGCAAGTACACTTTGTGGACCGTTCTAATTAAGTATTTATTTCTAAATAGTGTGATTTCAGCTCTGTTGAAGAGCCTCTGTCTGGTCAAATGACTGGAATCTGCAGCTGTCAGCTAGATGGCAGACTTGAGTAAAACAGCCAGGAAAAGGTAACTTTAGCAAGTTATATCTCTCAAACCATAAAGATCTGAGAGAAAAGACTTACATCATTGTTAATCTTTTTTAATGTCTACAATATTAAATCAACTTAAAATTAACCATTACTATCCCTTTAATCTCCTTATTTCAGCCATTCTAACAATGCGGTGTTATAAAAAAAAACAAAAAAAACGCGATAGAAATACAGTTTGAGGGTTTTCTTTTTCTCCCTTGACGTCTTCTCCTCATTCTGATTGGCACCACCGCATCGATGAGAATACAGGAGAGAACCTCCTCCCCGCTGGTCTGTCAGTAAGCAGGGCCGGTGCAAGGATATTTGTCTACACAGGCGATTTCTTAACCCCGTCCCCATCATTTGTAAAAGAAAGTTAAAGGGATAGTAATACTTAAAATGTAAAAAAAATATGTTGTAGGGTTTATCCCCCTGAGTAAAACAAGAGTACTCCCACTGCTGAAACGTGTTTCATTCAAAAGTTATTAATTTTCAAAGTTGAATTTTTTAGGTGCAATATCACAGTGGCCTGAAATTGTACAGTGGCGCTGTTGCTACACCATACTATGGAGATTTATGGTCCCGGGACCAGAGCTGTCCATAGGATCATGTAGGAACAGCGCCACTGTACAATTTCAGGCCACTGTGATATTGCACCTAAAAAATTCAACTTTGAAAATTAATAACTTTTGAATGAAACACCTTTCAGCAGTGGGAGTACTCTTGTTTTACTCAGGGGGATAAACCCTACAACGTATTTTTTTTACATTTTAAGTATTACTATCCCTTTAACATGAAACTCAACAGAAATGTGCACAACCCATCCCGTGGCATGCAACTAAGTTGTGGCTGTGTCACTCACTCAATCACTCACTCAGGCTAGATGGGATGCAGAGCAGGCAGAAACCAAGGCAGGTGGTGGTAATAGGGGACTCTATTATTAGGAGGGTAGATAGGGTAATCTGCCGCCAGGAACGTGAATGCCGAACAGTATGCTGTCTCCCGGGTGCTCGGGTTCGGCATGTTGCGGACAGGGCTGACAGATTATTGGGAGGGGCTGGAAGTGATCCAGCTGTCTTGGTACATATTGGAACCAATGACAAAATAGGAGGAAGATGGAGGTCCCTAAAGAATGATTTCAGGGATTTAGGGTGCAAGCTTAAGGCAAAGAACCTCTAAGGTAGTATTTTCTGAAATACTACCTGTGCCATGCGCCAGTGCAGGTAGGCAGAGGGAGCTCAGGGAGCTTAATGCATGGCTCAAGCAATGGTGTAGGAAGGAGGGTTTTGGGTTTTTAGAACACTGGGCAGACTTTGCTCTTGGGTACAATCTATATGGAAGAGATGGATTGCACCTAAATGGTAGAGGAGCCTCTGTGTTAGGGGAGAGAATGCTAGGAAGCTTGGAGGAGCTTTTAAACTAGGAAAGGGGGGGGTGGGTATAGATAGCAAAAATGGGGTAGATAGAGCAGATAGGAACTGGGTCCAAGTAAATGACCAGGGGGGTGGAGAAAGGGTGGGGAGAAATTTAGTCAGTAGGGAGGAACTCCTAGTAAATGAAGGTGAAGAAAAAAGGCATGTAGGGATTAATATATGTAAAGACTTCAAAATCAATTGTATGCTAGCAAATGCAAGAAGTATGGTAGATAAAATAGGAGAACTAGAATTGCTGGCGGTTAATGAGCAATTGGACATAATTGGAATAACAGAAACATGGTGGAACGATGCACATGACTGGACTGTAAATATAGAGGGCTATTCCCTGTTTAGAAGAGACAGAATTAATAGAAAAGGTGGAGGTGTGTGTTTATATTTGAAAACAGAGCTAAATCCAGTTTTGCGAGGTGATATTAGTGAGGAAACTGGCCAAACTGTGGAGTCCGTGTGGGTAGAAATCGAGACTAAATGTGGTGTGAAAGGTAAAAAAAAGTTGTTGGTGGGCATATGCTACAAACCACCAAATATCGATGACAATGATGAGGCCCAACTGCTATTGCAAATGAGGAAAGCTGCCCAGTTTGGGCATACTATAATTATGGGAGATTTTAATTATCCAGATATCAACTGGAAAAATGAGACCTGTCAGAGTGCTAAGAGTAGCAGGTTTTTGAACACGCTTCATGAAAGCTACATGTCACAAATGGTGGGAGCGCCGACAAGAAATAACAATGTATTGGACCTAGTGATCACTAATAACACAGAAATGGTATCCAATATTAAGGTAAGAGAACATTTGGGAAACAGTGATCACAACATGGTTACATTTGAGATCTGTCTGGCAAAGCAGAAATGTATAGGTTCAACCAAAACTCTTAATTTTAAAAAAGCAAACTTCAAATTGTTAAGGGCCTCAATGCAACACATAGACTGGGATATGTTATTTAAAGGCAAAAATACTGAGGAAAAATGGTCAGAATTCAAATTTAGGTTGCAGAAATGTACCCAACTGTATATACCAATGGGGAACAAGTGCAAAAGAAGTAAGTCACAGCCAATGTGGTTAACTGCACATGTAAAGAAGGAAATGGCAAGGAAAAAAAAAGCATTCAAATTATTTAAGTCAGAAGGAACTGAACAATCTTTCTTAAAATACAGGGAGAGCAACAAAGATTGCAAAAAGGCAATTAGGGTAGCAAAAATAGATAATGAAACTCGAATTGCAAGGGAAAGCAAGACTAATCCAAAAAAGTTTTTTAAATATATAAATAGCAAAAAACTTAAGAGGGAGTGCATTGGACCATTCAAAAATGAGATGGGTGAGTTGGTTAGTGAGGATAAGGAAAAGGCTGATGTTTTAAACACTTTCTTTGCATCAGTATATACAAGGGAGCAAGGAATGGTAGAAGAGCCTCTGCAAGTATCAAATAAAACAATACAATTAATAGATATTGGGTTAACTCAAGGAGATGTCATGGGAAGACTGAACAAAATTAAGACCGACAAAGCACCGGGTCCTGATGGTATACATCCAAGGGTTCTTCAGGAACTCAGTGCAGTGTTAGCAAAACCCCTATATTTACTCTTTAAAGATTCTATTACCACAGGCTCAGTGCCACAGGATTGGCGAAGAGCTAACATAGTGCCTCTATTTAAGAAGGGAACTAAAACAGAACCTGGGAATTATAGACCAGTGAGTTTGACCTCTGTAGTGGGAAAACTATTAGAAGGCATAATAAGGGACTATATTCAGGATTACAACACAAAAAATAAGATCATTAGCACGAATCAACATGGTTTTATGAAGAATAGGTCATGCCAAACTAATCTTTTCAGCTTCTATGAGGAGGTAAGCAGCAACCTTGACAATGGCAAGGCAGTAGATGTAGTATATCTAGACTTTGCAAAGGCATTTGATACAGTACCACACAGAAGGCTGGTGTATAAAATAAGGAAATTGGGGCTAGGAGATAACCTTTGCAATTGGATACAAAACTGGTTGAAGGATAGGGAACAGTGTGTGGTTGTAAATGGAAAATTCTCCAGTATAGTTAAAGTGGAGAGTGGAGTACCTCAGGGTTCAGTATTGGGTCCGCTGCTTTTTAACATGTTTATAAATGACCTGGAAATAGATATAGAAAGCAAAATATCAATATTTGCAGATGATACTAAATTATGCAAAGTCATTAATTCAGAACAGGATATTTTCTCTCTACAGAGGGACTTACATACAATGTCAGATTGGGCAAACATGTGGAATATGAAGTTTAATGTGGGGAAGTGTAAAGTCATGCATTTGGGAGGAAACAATCCCAAGGCTACTTATAAACTTAATGGAATAATTTTAGGTGACTCGTTGCTAGAAAAAGACCTGGGTATCCTTGTCAACTACAAACTTGGAAACAGTGACCAGTGTCAAACAGCAGTAGCAAAGGCAAACAAAGTCCTGTCTTGCATAAAAAGAGGTATTGAAGCAAGAGTGGATAACATTATTTTGCCATTATACAAATCATTGGTAAGACCTCACCTTGAGTATGCAGTGCAATTTTGGGCACCGGTTCTGAAAAAGGATATACTAGAACTAGAGAGGGTACAGCGGAGAGCAACAAAATTAATTAAGGGAATGGAGGACTTGACATATGAGGAACGACTAAACAAACTTGGTTTATTTACTCTAGAGAAAAGACGACTAAGAGGAGACCTTATCACATTGTACAAGTATATGAGAGGTCAATACAAGGATCTCTGCGATGAGCTATTTATTCCAAGGCCTGCTCAGGTGACCAGGGGACACCTCTTGAGATTAGAGGAAAGGAGGTTTAAACTTCAGCAGAGGAAGGGTTTTTTTACGGTAAGGTCTGTCAAATTGTGGAATTCATTGCCCAGGGAGGTAGTTATGGCAGATACAATGGACACATTTAAGAGAAGATTAGATACATTTCTTTCAAAAGGGAACATACAGAGTTATACTGTTTATCAGTAGGCAGATCAGGAAGGTCTGATAAAGACTAATTTAATTGGTAGCAGGAAAGCTATAAAATTCTTAGTTACTGAGGTATGAAGCGAAGGTTGAACTTGATGGACTTGTGTCTTTTTTCAACCTAATTTACTATGTTACTATGTTACTATGTTACTCACAGACCATTCAGCACTGCGTCTCTGCTCCTGCTCGCGTCTCTTTCATCTTCGGGTGCAGCCGGTGGGGGTGTGCATATGCGGTCCATCGTGCATTCATGCGTCTGATGTCACTTGCCGCATCCGCTGGCTCATCATGTCTAAGTCAGTGAGTGGACCCTGTCTCCTGCTGCCTGACTCAAAATCTCACATCACATGACAGACCAGGTGAGACCAGAACAAAGCCACCAATGCCAGCTCAGGAATCAGATGGAGGGAGCGCTTGGTAGCGACGCCACCACTTAAATCAGCCTTGAGGTAGATATAAAATAAATAAATGGATATATAAAAATAAAAATTCTCCCCGTTCCGGCGCCCCTCTGCTGCGGCACCCTAAGGCGGCTGCCTAAGCCGCCTTATGCTAGCGCCGGGTCCTGTCAGTAAGAGATCGATATCTAGCCAATGAGAGTGCTACACCTAACTGACAGACCAGCGGGGAGGAGGTTCTCTCCTGTATTCTCATCATGGTGCCGATCAGAATGAGGAGAAGATGTCAAGGGAGAAAAAGAAAACTGTATTTCTATACTGTTTTTTTTTTTTTTTTTTAAATAACAACACAGCATTGTTAGAAAGGCTGAAATAAAGACATTAAGGCAAACTTTTGGTTAGGTGATACATGCCCTTTAACCATTTGAATATGTTGCTTATCTCTCTAACACTTAATCCTCTGAGTTCTTTGGCACTCAAAGTGTTAAAAGATAGTCAGATCTGCCAAATCAATGAGTAGAAGGGTTTTGGTTTAGGTCAGAAGGAGAACTATGTCCCAAAAGTCCCTTTTTGAGACCCACATCCCTCTTTCCCACCCTGGTGTCCCTGTGCTTAGGAGATCAGACTGTGTGGTGTGTATATAAGTATATCACTCTGGTGTCCCTGTGTTTAGGAGATCAGACTGTGTGGTGTGTATATATAAGTGTATCACCCTGGTGTCCCTGTGTTTAGGAGATCAGACTGTGTGGTGTATATATAAGTGTATCACCCTGGTGTCCCTGTGTTTAGGAGATCAGACTGTGTGATGTGTATATAAGTGTATCGCCCTGGTGACCCTGTGTTTAGGAGATCAGACTGTGTGGTGTGTGTATATAAGTGTATCACCCTGGTGTTCCTGTGTTTAGGAGATCAGACTGTGTGGTGTGTATAGAAGTGTACCACCCTGGTGTCCCTGTGTTTAGGAGATCAGACTGTGTGGTGTGTATATATAAGTGTATCACCCTGGTGTCCCTGTGTTTAGGAGATCAGACTGTGTGGTGTGTGTATAAGTGTATCACCCTGGTGTCCCTGTGTTTAGGAGATCAGACCGTGTGGTTTGTATATAAGTGTATCACCCTGGTGTCCCCGTGTTTAGGAGATCAGACTGTGTGGTGTGTATATAAGTGTATCACCCTGGTGTCCCTGTGTGTAGGAGATCAGACTGTGTCTATATAAATGTATCACCCTGGTGTCCCTGTGTATAGCAGATCAGACTGTGTGGTGTGTATATAAGTGTATCACCCTGGTGTCCCTGTGTTTAGGAGATCAGACTGTGTGGTGTGTATATAACTGTATCACCCTGGTGTTCCTGTGTTTAGGAGATCAGACTGTGTGGTGTGTATATAATAGTATCACAACCCTCCACATCAATAAAACACAGTATATGTGATTGTATCTTAATTTGTGTAAATACAATCCTTTGGCCTTGTTCTAAGTCATTTATTCGGTTACACAAAGATTTGTCATGCAATAACATAATAATTATTTTCAATGCCCCACCCACCAGCAACAGTGCCTAAATCACAAGTGTCCCTCTTTGGCCATTTGAAATGTTGGGAGGTACGGATTCTTAAAGAGACTATGGTAACATCCAGCAGGTCTTTGTAAAACAAATACAGGAGCATTTACACAAATAAAATTTAGAGCAAATCTGCTGTAAACCAACTGCACCCCAGCGGCCCAATATAATATTGGGACTTTATTAAAATGGAGCTTTTAATCCCTTGAGTTATAGATAGATCACTGATGCATTGCAGTCATACCTGGGAACTTCATGCTCTGGAGGCCCGCGAGAGGGATAATGTGCTGCGACGGGGGGTATGTAAGTTATGCAGTTTGTGGCATAAAGAGGGAGGGGATTAATGAAATGGGTGGGGCTTACCAGTATTGAAGTAGAGAAGTGGGCAGAACAGGGTGGGAAGGAGGAGAAGTGAGCAGGAAGTGGGAGAAGTGAGCAGGAAGTGGGAGGAATGTGGTGGGGAGGGGGAGAAGTAAGCATGAAGTGGGTGGACCAGGGTTGGAAGAGGGAGAAGTGAGCAGGAAGTGGGAGGAACATGGTTGAATGGAGAAGAAGTGAGTGGGACGTGGGAGGAGCAGGGTGAAATAGAGGAGAAATAGGCAGGAAGTGGGTGGAACAGACAGGGCTGGATTTACATCTCAGGAGCCTGTAGACACAGAAATCTGAAGCGCCCCCCCCCCCCCACTGGCCATCTCCACTGGACACCTCCACAATGCTCCTAAGCTCCACACTGCCCCCATCATGTCCATATAGCCATCTTATTGCCCCTATCAGCTCCATATTGCCCCATCAGCTACAACTTGTCCCCCATCAGCTCCATATTGCCCTCACATTGCCCCCATCAGCTCCATATTGCCCCCATCAGCTCCAACTTGCACCCCATCAGCTCCATATTGCCCTCACATTGCCCTTATCTCCACACTTTCCCATCAGCTCCATATTGCCCCATCAGATACAACTCGCCCCCCATCAGCTCCATATTTCCCTCTCATTGCCCCTATCATCTTCACATTGCCCCGTTAGCTCCATATTGCCCCCACATTGCCCTTATCTCCACATTTCCCTATCAGCTCCATATTGCCCCATCAGCTACAACTTGACCAACCATCAGCTCCATATTGCCCTCATCAGCTCTATATTGCCCTCACATTGCCAGCCATCAGCTCCATACTGCCCTCAAATTGCCCACATGAGCTCCACTCTGCCCTCACACTGCCAGCCATCATCTCCATATTGCTAGACGCTGACATCAAGAGAAGGGGAGGGAGGGGGGATTTTGAATCCCTATATCTCTCAAACCATAGTGGTTTGAGAGATAGGGTTTGGACTGATTTGATTAATATTCTACATAACTGTAAAAAATGTTTTGGGACATTACTGTCCCTTTAAACCCTTGGATGCTAGAGAGATCTACAACGCATTGTGCACTGGAGATCTCTCTAGCATCCAAGGGGTTAAACAATTGCCCATAAAGGAGAATAAAGCTGATGCAGAAAGAATGAGATTGCTCTGGCCACACCCACAGTTCAGAATGTGGGTGTGGCAAGCACAGCTCAAACTTTAGAGCTCTAGGTAGCTGCCTACTCTGTGTATTGGGAAATCCGGCCTGGGCCAATGTGCCGCACATTGGACGCCCATATGTTAGGTACTCCTTAAATAAAAGGGAATTTTGGAACTTTCTTTCTTATGCTCAGCTGATTTTCATCAGAATTGTTCCATTTTATTTGTGCACGTCGCCTGGCTGTGATTCTGGCTGCGAGCGCTAACACTGGTAACTGACCTTTTATCTTAGCAATTTATCCTCTTTGATTGCCTAGTAAAATGTGAGTTCACACGTCAAATGGAAAATTATGATGCACGACAAGGTGTCATGTCAAGCAATCATTCTGTCTCACACCAAGTACTTGTGATGTCGAAGACAAAGCAAAAAAGAACCTGGTTGTGACAATTCTAAGTAAACATTAAACTACAATGATGGAAATGTAAATGAATGCCAGTATCTCATTGTTATCATGCAGGGGACGCCTGTTCAGTCTGTACATAAACACAGGGAGAATCTTAGATTCCAAACAATAGGTCTTGTTGAAAGCCACTTCCTTATATGTTAACATAAGATAACTTTTGGCAGTCAAGCTGTCAGAAACTACAACTCCCATCATCCCTAACCAGCCAATGCCTATACCTGGGGGATGTAAATTATGCGCTGCTGTCCAGGGGGATGTAAATTATGAGATTTGCATCATAAAGGGGTGTGGCTGCAATGCGTGGGTGGAGAGTGGATAGGAGTGGGTGGGAAGGAGGCGAAGTGGGTGGGAAGTTGAAAGAACAGGGTGGGAAGGAGAAGAAGTGAGTGGGAAATGGGAGGAAAGGGTGGGATATAGTAGAAGTGGGATAAATCGGGTGAGAAGGAGGAGGAGAAGTGGGCATGGAGTGGGAGGAACAGGGTGGGAAGGAGGAGAAGGTGAGGGGAAATGGAAGAAACATGGTGGGAAGGAGGGAAAGTGGGAGGAAAAGGGTGAGAAGGAGGAGGATTGGGCAGGACGTGGGAGGAACAGGGTGGGACGGAGGAGAAGTGAGAGGAACAGGGTGGGAAGGAGGAGAAGTGGGAGGAACAGGGTGGGAAGGAGGAGAAGTAGGAGGAATAGGGTGGGAAGGAGGAGAAGTGGGAGGGAAGTGGGAGGAACAGGGTGGGAAGGAGGAGAAGTGGGTAGGAACAGGGTGGGAATGAGGAGAAGTGGGAGGGAAGTGGGAGGAACAGGGTGGGAAGGATGAGAAGGTGGGGGGAAGTGGGAGAAACATGGTGGGAAGGAGTAGAAGTGGGAGGAAAAGGGTGAGAAGGAGGAGAAATGGGCAGGACGTGGGAGGAACAGGGTGGGAAGGAGAAGAAGTGAGAGGAACAGGGTGGGAAGGAGGAGAAGTAGGAGGAATAGGGTGGGAAGGAGGAGAAGTGGGAGGGAAGTGGGAGGAACAGGGTGGGAAGGAGGAGAAGTGGGTAGGAACAGGGTGGGAATGAGGAGAAGTGGGAGGGAAGTGGGAGGAACAGGGTGGGAAGGATGAGAAGGTGGGGGGAAGTGGGAGAAACATGGTGGGAAGGAGTAGAAGTGGGAGGAAAAGGGTGAGAAGGAGGAGAAATGGGCAGGACGTGGGAGGAACAGGGTGGGAAGGAGAAGAAGTGAGAGGAACAGGGTGGGAAGGAGGAGAAGTGGGAGGAACAGGGAGGGAAGGAGGAAAAGTGGGAGGAACAGGGTGGGAAGGAGGAGAAGTGGGTGGAACAGGATGGGAAGGAGAAGAAGTGGGAGGAACAGGGTGGGAAGGAGGAGAAGTGGGTGGGAAGAGGGAGGAACAGAGTGAGAAGGAGGAGAAGTGAGCTGGAGGTGGAAGGAACATGGTGGGAAGGAGTAGAAGTGGGAGGAAAAGGGTGAGAAGGAGGAGAAATGGGCAGGACTTGGGAGGAACAGGGTGGGAAGGAGGAGAAGTGGGTGGAACAGGGAGGGAAGGAGGAAAAGTGGGAGGAACAGGGTGGGAAGGAGGATAAGTAGGTGGAACAGGGTGGGAAGGAGGAGAAGTGGGTAGGAAGTGGGAGGAACAGGGTTGTAAGGAGGAGTAGTGGGTGGGATACTGGGAGGAACAGGTTGAGAAGGAGGAGATGTGGATGGGAAGTGGAATTAACAGGCTGGGAAGCAGGAAAACTAGGGAGAGTTTCTGAAGAAACTTACTACCACCTGAAAATTAGCCTCTGTCCCAAGAGACCCCAGTTTTTAATAGTAAAAACCAGAGTCTCAGGGGCTGCTCAGGAGAGTTCCCATGTACACCAGTGGCTGGTTGGCATGTCTTGTGATCCTTCTTGCCCCAGGCTTCGGGAGGACCACTAAGGTCTGGGGAATGGAATTGTACAAATAATGAGATTCATGTAAGAAAGCGGTCAGGGCTTGATTGGGGTGGGTGGGATTGAGAGGATGGGAGGTGGGGTTTGCCTTTAAAATGGGAGGAGAAAGGATAGAACATGGTGGAAAGTGATTGGACCTGGAAGTGAAGTGGGTGGAGTTGCAAGGGAACTCATTGAACCCTGAGAATCAGCCTCTGTCGCCAGAGTCCCGGTAATTAAGCATAAAAAAAACCTCAACTTCTGGGTCAGATCCAGAGAACTCTCAGTTATGCTGGTTGGTAATGATGGGAGATATAGTGCCCAGCAGCTGGAGTGCCAGACGTCGCCTACCCCTGCTATACGCAGACCTAAGGGTAAGTGCATAAGGATTTAGGAGAAATCCAATAACCAAAATGGGTACAATCCTGGAAGAGACCAAATGCACCAATGCGTTGGAGACCTCTCTGGCATCCAAGGGGTTAAAACTAGATTTAAATAAATGGGAACCTGGATATTTTTGTCTCCTATGGTTGGCTGCAGAAAGACAGCTGTTTAAGTTATTGAATTGCAACTTTATTGCACCATTTTGAATACAGAAGACAAATGCAAGCAGTTGGTAACATTGTATAAAACTGGCGTCATAAAGAAAATGTCTGTAAAAAAGCGACACACTGAGATGTATAAATGTTTAGCACCGGATTCTCTAATGCTAACTGCAGTTAGTTGACTTTTTGAAAAGTGGAGAAGAAATGGTCTTGGCCAAATAAGAATGGTGTTTCAATGTATTTATAAAAAAAATCACTAATTGCGCCAAAAATAAAGGCGGTTTTAGTGATTAAATCTTAAAGGAGCAGTAAACTTTTTTTATGATAAAATATATATTGTAGGGATTTTCCTATTGAGTAAAATAAGAGTACTCCCACTGCCGAGAGATTTATATTTCCAGAGTTATTACAGTTTAAATCCATGTTTTTTTTACATTAGCAGTGCCCTCTAGTGTAGGGTGACCACATTTCCCTTCTGCCATTCTGGGACGTGGTCACCCTATTGCCTTACCTTGAGTCCCTGGTGGTCTAGCGGCGTGGAAAGTGCTCTGTGCCTCCTCCGGCACAGAGCTGAAGCTCCCGCGCGGTATGCTCAGTAATGCAGAGCGCTGGGAGATGATGTCATCTCCCAGCGCTCTGCATTACTAGAGCGCTTGCCTCCAGATCAGGTAAGTTGCATTGCCGCCCTGGATGTCAGCCTGCAAGCGGCGTCCATGATGTGACACACCGCTTGCAGGCTGACATTCAGGGCGGCTTGGCTTCATTCCGGGACACTTCATTGTCCCGGTTGAAGGGGACCCGGGACGCGGGACATGTCCCTGAAATAAGGGACAGTCCCGGACGTTCCGGGACCCGTGGTCACCCTACTCTAGTGGTCAAATTCTAATTAGATTTCCTGTTTGATTCTAATGAAGAGGAAAGTCAGAAAAGTCAGAGACATACAGTTCTCCATAGAATGTAATAGAAACTGCTGAGTCTCTTCCTGTCAGTTAGAACTATCAGGAGGTAAACACACAGTAAATTCACTTCCTGTCAGTTAGATCTACCAGGAAGTAAAAACAGTAAATTCACTTCCTGTCAGTTAGAACTATCAGGAAGTAAACACACAGTGACCTTGTTTTATTCAGCATGAAATGTTCTGTAAAATATGTGTTTTCATAGAAAAAGTTTACTGCTCATTTAACGCCAGGTATAACCTGTTCTTAATGGAAGTATATAATGACACCTATGTGTGCGAAAATATATTCACAGGTACGAATGTTCTCTGAATATTCTCAAATAGACATAGTTATAAACGTGACTTTACATCTTTATAAATATGACCGGGTATTGTGAATTTTAGCGGCAATTCTTAAAGCGGAACTACCACCCCTGAATAAATTTGTCCCAAATAAATACCCATCGGCGACTACCTGCTCAATAGCGCTAGTGGCCAGAAATATTACCTGGTGTTTGATAATTGTACGCTGTTCCCAGATTGACAGGCAGGAAACAGCGCAGACATCTTTCCATAGTGACGTCTGTGCGCTTGCGCTGTCCGTTCCAGTCGGCTCTAGGAGGCGTTGCTAGGAGCCGTTCGGCTCCAAAAAGGACTGCCAGCGCAGGTGCGCAGAATCACTATGGAAAGATGTCTGCGCTGTTTCCTGCCTGTCAGTCTGAGAACTGAGTACAACTCAAACACCACGTAATATTTCCGGTGACTAGCGCTACTGAGCAGCTAGTCGCCAGATGGGTATTTATTTGGGCCAGATTTACTCAGGGGTGGTAGTTCCGCTTTAAATGGTTTTTATATCGTAGTCTACTTAAAGGGGAACTACCACCTCTTCAAGAATTTTACTTAAATCCCCATCTGGCAACTAGCAGCTTAGTAGCGCTAGTCACCAGAATTATTACCTTATTCCAAAGAAATGTGCATTGTTCTGGGGCTGACAGCAGGATGGATCGCAGACATCTTGCCATAATGACGTCCGCGTGCCGGCACACTCAGTCCCAGCCTGGTCTAGGAGGCGTTGCTAGGAGCCGGCCGGCTCCGGTAGGGACTGACAGTGCAGGCGCGCAGACGTCACTATGGAAAGATGTCTGAGCTGTTTCCTGCCTGTCAGTCTGGGAGCAGTGTATAATTCTCAAACACCAGGTAATATTTCTGGCGACTAGCGCTACTGAGCAGCTAGTCGCCAGATGGGTATTTATTTGGGAAAATGTATTCAGGGATGGTAGTTCCGCTTTAAGTATAAACTAAGAAGGCTTTTTTTATACATCCCCCCTTGTGTCATTCGTGACTGCTCACAAGGGTGATTTTTCTCAGTAAGTCACCTCTTACCAACTTGCTGCCACTTTGGTCGCGCTGAGCGCATTTTAACTCAGTCAAATTTCTACTTTTGGTTTCAATGGCATACCTCCCAAGTGTCCCTCTTTAGGAGGGACAGCCCTCTTTTAGACCCAAATCCCTCTATCCCTCTTTCCCACCCTGATGTCCCTCTTTTTAGGAAATCAGACTGTGTTGTGTATATATAAGTGTATAATATTGCTCTACAGCAATAAAATTCACATTATTGTTTGTTTAAACGTCAGTAGATGTGTTTATAAATTAGTCTCTGTAAATAAAACACTTTAGTCTTGTTCTAAATCATATATTAGGTTACACATGGAGGTGTCAATAGGTCATGAAATAGCCTAAAATTTCTCTGTAATGCCCCACCCACCAGCCACGCCCCCAGCAACACTCCCTAAGACGCAATTGTCCCTCTTTGGCAATTTGAAATGTTGGGAGGTATGCAATGGGATTGCAGTTATCATACAAGAAACATAGGTTAAGTGCATTTTCCATGGGTTTTTGTTGAGTTGTTCATAAAGAGAGCAAAGGATGCTGGGAGATTAATAAAAATATTGCCACATATTGTTTCTACCGTGTAAATACCATGAGAAAATGCAGTAAAATCATCTGAAATGCTTGATAAAAGCTATCAAAATGTATCTTTGTTTTCCACCTGGCTTTTCTTCTGTATACCAGCCTTCCGATCTGAACATTGCCTAAAAAAAAACTACTAAAGAAAGAGTAGAAGAAGCGAATAAGTTGGTTGAATTACTGACTTTCTATCAAAGACAATGTGAAAACCTGGTTTAATATCCAGTGTCAGCTCCTTGTGACCTTAGCAAGTCACATTATCTCATTGTGCCTCAGGCATAAAAAATCCTCACTGTGCCTGAAAAATTCTATGGGCAGTGCTGCATAGAAATGGATAGTACTAAATAAGAATTGAGAATAAATAAATACAAAATAGAAAATATATTGATATATTTTTCTTATAGCTCTAATTTTATGCTAGGTAGGCATACCTGTATAATTACTGTGTGTAACAAAAGCATTTACCTAGGTAGGAGTTCGTCATACAGCAGTCAGGTGTATCTGTATAATTACTGTGTGTAACAGAAGTACTTACCTAGGTAGGAGTCCATCACACAGCAGTCAGGTGTATCTATATAATTACTGTGTGTAACAGAAGCACTTACCTAGGTAGGAGTCCATCATACAGCAGTCAGGTGTATCTATATAATTACCGTGTGTAACAGAAGGACTTACCTAGGTAGGAGTCCAACATACAGCAGTCAGGCGTATCTATATAATTACCGTGTGTAACAGAAGCACTTACCTAGGTAGGAGTCCGTCATACAGCAGTCAGGTGTATCTATATAATTACTGTGTGTAACAGAAGTACTTACCTAGGTAGGAGTCCATCACACAGCAGTCAGATGTATCTATATAATTACTGTGTGTAACAGAAGCACTTACCTAGGTAGGAGTCCGTCACACAGCAGTCAGGTGTATATCTATATAATTACTGTGTGTAACAGAAGCACTTACCTAGGTAGGAGTCCATCATACAGCAGTCAGATGTATCTGTATAATTACTGTGTGTAACAGAGGGACTTACCTAGGTAGGAGTCCATTATACAGCAGTCAGGTGTATCTATATAATTACTGTGTGTAACAGAAGCACTTACCTAGGTAGGAGTCCGTCACACAGCAGTCAGGTGTATCTATATAATTACTGTGTGTAACAGAAGCACTTACCTAGGTAGGAGTCCGTCACACAGCAGTCAGGTGTATCTATATAATTACTGTGTGTAACAGAAGCACTTACCTAGGTAGGAGTCCATCATACAGCAGTCAGATGTATCTGTATAATTACTGTGTGTAACAGAAGCACTTACCTAGGTAGGAGTCCGTCACACAGCAGTCAGGTGTATCTATATAATTACTGTGTGTAACAGAAGCACTTACCTAGGTAGGAGTCCATCATACAGCAGTCAGGTGTATCTATATAATTACTGTGTGTAACAGAAGCACTTACCTAGGTAGGAGTACATCACACAGCAGTCAGGTGTATATCTATATAATTACTGTGTGTAACAGAATCACTTACCTAGGTAGGAGTCCATCACACAGCAGTCAGGTGTATCTATATAATTACTGTGTGTAACAGAAACACTTACCTAGGTAGGAGTCCGTCATACAGCATTCAGGTGTACCTATATAATTACTGTGTGTAACAGAAGTACTTACCTAGGTAGGAGTCCATCATACAGCAGTCAGGTGTATATCTATATAATTACTGTGTGTAACAGAAGCACTTACCTAGGTAGGAGTCCATCACACAGCAGTCAGGTGTATCTATATAATTACTGTGTGTAACAGAAGCACTTACCTAGGTAGGAGTCCATCACACAGCAGTCAGGTGTATCTATATAATTACTGTGTGTAACAGAAGCACTTACCTAGGTAGGAGTCCATCATACAGCAGTCAGGTGTATATCTATATAATTACTGTGTGTAACAGAATCACTTACCTAGGTAGTAGTCCATCATACAGCAGTCAGGTGTATATCTATATAATTACTGTGTGTAACAGAAGCACTTACCTAGGTAGGAGTCCATCACACAGCAGTCAGGTGTATGTATATAATAACTGTGTGTAACAGAAGTACTTACCTAGGTAGGAGTCCATCATACAGCAGTCAGGCGTATCTATATAATTACTGTGTGTGACAGAAGGACTTACCTAGGTAGGAGTCCATCACACAGCAGTCAGGTGTATCTATATAATTACTGTGTGTAACAGAAGCACTTACCTAGGTAGGAGTCCGTCATACAGCAGTCAGGTGTATCTATATAATTACTGTGTGTAACAGAAGTACTTACCTAGGTAGGAGTCCATCACACAGCACTCAGGTGTATCTATATAATTACTGTGTGTAACAGAAGCACTTACCTAGGTAGGAGTCCATCATACAGCAGTCAGGTGTATCTTTATAATTACTGTGTGTAACAGAAGCATTTACCTAGGTAGGAGTCCATCACACAGCAGTCAGGTGTATCTATATAATTACTGTGTGTAACAGAAGGACTTACCTAAGTAGGAGTCCATCACACAGCAGTCAGGTGTATCTATATAATTACTGTGTGTAACAGAAGCACTTACCTAGGTAGGAGTCCATCATACAGCAGTCAGGTGTATCTGTATAATTACTGTGTGTAACAGAAGCACTTACCTAGGTAGGAGTCCATCATACAGCAGTCAGGTGTATCTGTATAATTACTGTGTATAACAGAAGCACTTACCTAGGTAGGAGTCCATCACATGGCAGTCATATGTATCTATATAATTACTGTGTGTAACAGAAGCACTTACCTAGGTAGGAGTCCATCACACAGCAGTCAGGTGTATCTATTTAATTACTGTATATAACAGAAGCACTTACCTAGGTAGGAGTCCATCATACAGCAGTCAGGCGTATCTGTATAGTTACTGTGTGTAATAGAAGGACTTACCTAGGTAGGAGTCTATCATATTCTGTGTAACAGAAGCACTTACCTAGGTAGGAGTCCATCACACAGCAGTCAGGTGTATCTATATAATTACTGTGTGTAACAGAAGCGCTTACCTAGGTAGGAATCCATCATACAGCAGTCAGGTGTATCTATATAATTACTGTGTGTGACAGAAGCACTTACCTAGGTAGGAGTCCATCATACAGAAGTCAGGTGTATCTATATAATTACTGTGTGTAACAGAAGCACTTACCTAGGTAGGAATCCATCATACAGAAGTCAGGTGTATCTATATAATTACT
Source organism: Rhinophrynus dorsalis (assembly GCA_037306005.1). Taxonomy (NCBI): domain Eukaryota; kingdom Metazoa; phylum Chordata; class Amphibia; order Anura; family Rhinophrynidae; genus Rhinophrynus; species Rhinophrynus dorsalis. The sequence continues at coordinate 111,726,734 of CM074728.1, read as the reverse complement.
GTGTGTGCCAGAAGCACTTACCTAGGTAGGAGTCCGTCATACAGCAGTCAGGTGTATCTATATAATTACTGTGTGTGACAGAAGCACTTATCTAGGTAGGAGTCCATCATACAGCAGTCAGGTGTATCTATATAATTACTGTGTGTAACAGAAGCACTTACCTAGGTAGGAGTCCGTCATACAGCAGTCAGGTGTATCTATATAATTACTGTGTGTAACAGAAGCACTTACCTAGGTAGGAGTCCATCATACAGCAGTCAGGTGTATCTGTATAATTACTGTGTGTAACAGAAGCACTTACCTAGGTAGGAGTCCATCATACAGCAGTCAGGTGTATCTGTATAATTACTGTGTGTAACAGAAGCACTTACCTAGGTAGGAGTCCATCACATGGCAGTCATATGTATCTATATAATTACTGTGTGTAACAGAAGCACTTACCTAGGTAGGAGTCCATCACACAGCAGTCAGGTGTATCTATTTAATTACTGTATATAACAGAAGCACTTACCTAGGTAGGAGTCCATCATACAGCAGTCAGGTGTATCTGTATAGTTACTGTGTGTAATAGAAGGACTTACCTAGGTAGGAGTCTATCATATTCTGTGTAACAGAAGTACTTACCTAGGTAGGAGTCCATCATACAGCAGTCAGGTGTATCTGTGTAATTACTGTGTGTAACAGAAGGACTTACCTAGGTAGGAGTCCATCATACAGCAGTCAGGTGTATCTATATCATTACTGTGTGTAACAGAAGCACTTACCTAGGTAGAAGTCCATCATACAGCAGTCAGGTGTATCTATATAATTACTGTGTGTAACAGAAGCACTTATCTAGGTAGGAGTCTGTCATACAGCAGTCAGGTATATCTATATAATTACTGTGTGTAACAGAAGCACTTACCTACGTAGGAGTCCGTCATACAGCAGTCAGGTGTATGTATATAATTACTGTGTGTAACAGAAGGACTTACCTAGGTAGGAGTCCGTCATACATCAGTCAGGTGTATCTATATCATTACTGTGTGTAACAGAAGTACTTACCTAGGTAGGAGTCCATCACACAGCAGTCAGGTGTATCTATATAATTACTGTATATAACAGAAGCACTTACCTAGATAGGAGTCCATCATACAGCAGTCAGGTGTATCTATATATTTACTGTGTGTAACAGAAGCAGTTACCTAGGTAGGAGTCCATCACACAGCAGTCAGGTGTATCTATACAATTACTGTGTGTAACAGAAGTACTTACCTAGGTAGGAGTCCATCATACAGCAGTCAGGCGTATCTATATAATTACTGTGTGTAACAGAAGCACTTACCTAGGTAGGAGTCCATCATACAGCAGTCAGGTGTATCTATATAATTACTGTGTGTAACAGAAGCACTTACCTAGGTAGGAGTCCATCATACAGCAGTCAGATGTATCTGTAGAATTACTGTGTGTAACAGAAGCACTTACCTAGGTAGGAGTCCATCATACAGCAGTCGGGCGTATCTATATAATTACTGTGTGTAACAGAACTACTTACCTAGGTAGGAGTCCATCATACAGCAGTCAGGTGTATCTATATAATTACTGTGTGTAACAGAACTACTTACCTAGGTAGGAGTCCATCATACAGCAGTCGGGCGTATCTGTATAATTACTGTGTGTAACAGAAGCACTTACCTAGGTAGGAGTCCATCATGCAGCAGTCAGGCGTGTCTATATAATTACTGTGTGTAACAGAAGCACTTACCTAGATAGGAGTCTATCATACAGCTGTCAGGTATATCTATATAATTACTGTGTGCAACAGAAGCACTTACCTAGGTATGAGTCCATCATACAGCAGTCAGGTATATCTATATAATTACTGTGTGTAACAGAAGCACTTACCTAGGTAGGCGTCCATCATACAGCAGTCAGGCGTATCTGTATAGTTACTGTGTGTAATAGAAGGACTTACCTAGGTAGGAGTCTATCATATTGTGTGTAACAGAAGGACTTACCTAGGTAGGAGTCAATCATACAGCAGTCAGGTGTATCTATATAATTACCAGGGCTTAAAACTTAAAGTCCTTTGCTACTAGCCAGGCATGAAAAGTTACTCGCCATTGCAAGCCATAACATACCCACCAGGGCTGAATTTCTACTCGCCAGGGCTACATTTTCACTCGCCACTAGTGGTGAGTGGAAATTTTGAGCCCTGTAATTACTGTGTGTAATAGAAGGACTTACCTAGGTAGGAGTCAATCATACAGCAGTCAGGTGTATCTATATAATTACTGTGTGTAACAGAAGCACTTACCTAGGTAGGAGTCCATCACACAGCAGTCATGTGTATCTATATAATTACTGTGTGTAAGAGAAGGACTTACCCAGGTAGGTGTCCATCATACAGCAGTCAGGTGTATGTATATAATTACTGTGTGTAACAGAAGCACTTACCTAGGTAGGAGTCCATCACACAGCAGTCATGTGTATCTATATAATTACTGTGTGTAACAGAGGCACTTACCTAGGTAGGAGTCCATCACACAGCAGTCAGGTGTATCTATATAATTACTGTGTGTAACAGAGGCACTTACCTAGGTAGGAGTCCATCACACAGCAGTCAGGTGTATCTGTATAATTGCTGTGTGTAACAGAAGCACTTACCTAGGTAGGAGTCCATCATACAGAAGTCAGGTATATCTATATAATTTGTAGATTTTCCTAACATTTGTGATGGAAAGTGGGAATTTTGTGAAAGACACAGAGGCTAATATTATGCTATAATCCTTCTCTACTGCGACCATAAGTAGGAAAAAAAACGTTATTATTACAAACAGAACAAAAAGAAACTTAAAACCAGCATACTCCTCCCTCAGTTCAACACATGCCCACAATCACTTAACCCCTTAAGGACCGGGAAAATCTGAGGTTGTTTTCCCTTAAGGCCCAGAGCAATTCTGACCTTTTTGACAATGTCTTTGTTCAACAGTGTTCTCCCTCTTAGGATTTTATCCCACCCTCATAAATTATATACTGTTTTTTTAAGCATAAATAGGGCTTTCTTTTGATACCCAACATATATGGATAACCCACCATTTACTTTATGAAAACTGAAAAAAAAGTTAAAAAAAAAGTGTGTTGTGTTTTTTTTTTTTTTTTTTTTTTTTTTAAATAAGTAAATAATTGCAGGTCAAAAATTGACCCGCATTTAGCCAGCCTCATGCACCAGCAGTGAAGGGGTTAATACCCCTAGCTGCTGTATTTTATTTTGCCACTAGGTGTCTCCCGTCTACTTCTGTCTCCCTTACTTTGATAGCAAGGGAGACAGAGCTAGACGAGACACTCAGAGTCAGCATGCATGCTGACTCTGTTTGTCAGAATGCCGGTACATGTGATCGCTGGTACGGCGATCGCATGAACCAGCAAAGGCAAGAAGGGCTGAGACTGAACGCCCCAGTCTCGGACCGTTCAGTCTCAGCCTGGAATTCATGATAGCAGCGTGCACGGAGGCACGCTGCTATCATTTAAGCCATGATGGACCTGGTCCGTCATGGGTCCTTAAGTGGATTGCAACCCATGACGGTCCAGGTCCGTCATGGGTCCTTAAGGGGTTAAAACTGGTATGCGGCACTAAGTTCCTCCTCTTTCGAATGAAGAACGTGGTCCACTTGTAACAGTGTCACTTAGACAAGCAAAACACCAAGATGGAACTGGTATCAGCATCCTGCAACCAGCAGAGATCTAATTAAGACTGAAATCATCCATACAAGACTGCTGATATCCACCTGGAAAGAGAGGAAAACAGTGCAAGGGAGTAAACACAGGGAGGGATAACATTCGCCTCCGTTTCTTTAATAAAATTCTGAACATCCGTCACAAATGTTAGGAAAATCCACTCATTTTATGGCAAGCACGAGGCTTCATATTGTGCTAGCTCGAAGCTTGACAAACAATCTGACTATAAACATGATTAACAGGAATAAAAAGAAATCCCGAAATGTAGGCTCCCTAGACCAATCAGCAGCACTGAGCACCTCCTCCAAACACCCCCCCCCCCAGCCTGCAAGGCCAAGAACGCCATCGCACCCATAGATGAGTGAGCCCCAAGCATTGTCACATCAATGCTAGCCAATTGCATCACCCAACGCACCCACAGTACCAACATCACAGAGGACGTTGAAAGATGCAATTTACGGAAGGAAATCAACAACTGCGGCCAAGCAGGCCACCGCATATCTGCTGTGCAAAGCTCATAAGCCCAGAGGCAACTAACCATACAGTTGCGTTCTAACCGAAAGGTACACTAAAGGACATTGGCCTACCAGCGAGCCATCCACCTGGTCATAACCAGCCGAAATTACCAAACAGTAATTATTAATGGTTTGATAGGCCTTACCCTGATCAAATAAAAGGAACAAATAGTTCATGACCTCCACCGGAGATTTGGAAATGGAATCCAAATCCAATTCCATGAACCAACTATTCCAGGCTCCCAGTCTGAATGATACATGGATCGGGTACTAGGTGCCCATGACTCAGCCAAAAAGGAGCTGAGCTGATCGAGAAAAAGAAGAGGAAGGACCCTGTCTCCTGAAAGCAGCCACTCCATCAGCTGTAGGGAACCCGAGACCACCATCTCATGAAGGGCAGCCCAGAAGATCTGTCAAGAGATGAAGGAAAGACTGCAAAAGACGAGGCTTGTCTATGGACACCTCCAGTAATGGAGGGAAGCACGGCTGACACGACCAAAAGGGGTGATCAACACAACCATCACCACCTGTCACCGGAGAGTCAAATTGTCCATGCTATCAGTGTGAAGGGGGAAAGCATAAGTCTGATCTAGAAGCCGAGACTGGAGAAATGCATCCACAGCCAGAGCCTCCAGATCTAACAGCCGATTCAGACGAGTTGCAAAGAGGTCCACCTGGAATGGGCCCCAGAGCTCCTCGAGGGCCTAAAAAAATGTGGCCATGCAGGATCCGATCACTGTGGTCCAAAAGGAATCAGGAGTTCCAAAAGGCCACTGCATTGGACAAACCCGGCAAGTATTCTGCTTGGACCGTAATATTCCGGTCCAGACAGAAATGCCAGAAATCTCGAGCCAGATCCACCAGACAATTGATATATCGCACCACGGACACATTGTCCATCCGTAAAAAGGACGCAACAACAGACCTTGTCCTTTGCCAAACCCAGGAGGGCGAAAGACCAGGCCAAAAGTTCCAGACAACTGATGTGCAGATTGGCCTCCAGAGCCAATCACTTTCCACCTGTAGTCACAGCCCCACTCCACGTGCCCTAGCCGACCCGACTGGCATTGGGCTCAATCATGATATCTGGCGCTACACCAATAATGGCCTTGCCATTCCAGGCATCCAAATGCTTTGGCCACCAGACCAACACATCTTGTGCAACATAGTAGAGGTCTACAAAACTGGTGTAACTGAAACCGCAACAGAGGTGTCTCTCCTTCAATAGCTGAAGGGCCCGATAATGAAGGGATCCCTGAAAAATGACCTGAATGGAGGCTGCCAAGAGCCCCATGATCCTCACCAAAATCCGTAAAGAAATCCACCCCTTGCGGAGAATGACTCGAAGTTCTTTGCGGATAGACTTCACTTTTGCTGCCAGGAGGCTGAAGGAAACCAGATCGGAGTTGATGAGAAACCCCAGGAACTGCAGGCGCCGCACCAGTATTAAGACAGACTTGTCCCAATTGATGAGCAAACCCAGCAAGGTCAGCAAGCGGATTGTCAAGTCCATGTAGGACAGGAGCAGTTCCCGATCCTGAGACATGATCAGCATGTTGTCTAAGTAGATAATGATACGAATGCCCCGACTGTGCAAAAAGTTTACCACTGGCTACAGCAACTTGGTAAAGCACCAAGGAGCTGACGAGAGACCAAAGGGAAGGCAAGTAAATTGCATTTCTGGCCTCTCCAGAAAAGTTGAAAGGTAGACCTGGGAAGCGGGAGACATTGGGACAGTCAGATATGCGTCCTTCAAGTCGATTTTCACAAACCAATCGGACGGCAACTACATCTTGAACTGCCTGTACATCACAAAGCCATTCAAAAGGCACAGGTTGATTACGGGCCTGAGCCCTGACCCTTTGTTCCTGACCAGGAAAATGTTGCTCACAAACCCTGGGGATTCCCTGGCCACCAGGCGAATGGCGCCTTTTTTGATAATGTTCGGAGACCTCGCTGGTGACCAGATCGTTGTCTACCAATGAGAAATGAAAGGGGACTGGCACGGAAACCTGCACTGGGCAGGCATAAATCTTGTTGCCCACAACAGTCTGCAACACCCACTGGTCTGACGTGATTTTTCCCACTGATGGGAAAAATGTAAGAGTCTACTCCCCACTTTCCCCGGCAAAGAATGTGATGGGTGAGTCAGACTTACCAGCAAATGCGCGGGATTTGAAGTTCCATCTATTAGGCTGAGACCTCCAAGGTCTGCCATGCTGCACGAAGAAGGGTCTGCTGGACCTGGGCACCTGGAACTGCTAACCCCAAAACACAGGGACCTGCAGAGTCTGATACGTCTGCTGTGAAGTGCTAGATCGGCTGGGTAAAAAACCCCTACCTCTCCTGGCAGTACCGGAAACCTTGGGTTGGAAAACCCATTTTAAGGATGCCTGGGCCTTGTCCAAAGCCATAGAGGAGGTAACAAATTTAGCGAGGTCTTTAGTATAGGAGTCCCAGAACAGCCGACCTTGAGCAGAAAGCCCAGGCTTCGAAGAGGCCATGTCAGTTAACTTAAGGTCATGTTTTAGTAAAATTGCCCGATGTCTCTCATCGATCAGAGCTGCATTCTCATTTCCTAGTAGACAGATTGTCAGCTGAATCAAGCCACAGAGGACAGCGACGTCCACAGGCGAATCAGACTGCAGAGTGACTTTCAAAAATCTTAGTGACTGGTCCAAATACGTCAGGAAGCTTGTCCTGACAGGACCTGAGGGACCAGTTTGTACCCTTTCTGGGGTCCTTGCCATTTTTACTAATAAAATGGACCATCGTAGGGTCTAATTCCAGTGTATTGCAAGCCTTGTTTGGCACCACGGGGCGGGAACATTCCGCCCTCAGTTTACTATGGGTCTTCCGACTCATAGGCCTGCATAACCATTGGTCTATGTACTTAGCCACATGTCCAATGGGTGACCACTCCGAGGACCTAGGATGTCAAATAGCCTCAGGGTGACCCTGATCATCATGTGCGTTCCCTTGTGTAGGAGCCAAAACTATCTCCCTAGGAGGCGGGGGTAGAGCGCCCTCATAAGAACTACAGCTAGGTCCAGGGGGTTGAACCAATTCACATCCACGGAATCAGTGTCAGAGGATGCACAATAAGAGTCGGGCTTAGCCCTTTTTGATTTCTTTCTCCTTAGTATCACTTCCTCAGGAGATGAGGGTCTATTCATTGGGTCTGAGCCGCACAGATCAGGACTGCCTTCATTATGCGGTGTCACTACAGGTACAGAACCTGAGGTGCCAGTATTTGTTCTCTTGGGGCAAGTATCATAGGTATTGGGAGTGTTTTTACATGTCTGGGAGCATTTACCTCCAGATCGAGTAGCATCCTCCTTCAGAGGAAGGGGCTGAGCCAGTGGTGCCAAAGTATCAGGCTGGGTCAGAGCAGCTGCCATATCATCAATAACATTACTTCCCATAGTTGGGGTCTTTTTAGCCATGGCCAAGGCCATGGATTCAAATAGTGTGGCAGACATCTGCGCACCATATCTTGCATGGATTGTGTCATGAGGGACTTACATTTTTCAGTTTAAGCAGGCAAGAGGGGGAACCCCAACCCAGGCAAACTGCCCAGCTAACCAGAGATGGTAGCCCCCACAGCCCCAGCAACCAAAGGCTCAACCTCAGTTTTGTCAGAGTGGGCTATACTGGGGCCACAGCCCTCATCACTAGGGGAGGCCATAATCAAACAGAGAAAGTGGGCACAAGGAAGAAAAAACCCTACCAATTTAATGAGGAATGGGAGATACTCTTATGGACCAAAGACCCAACCTTTTGTCTTGAATAGCATCTGAACTACAAACCTGTAAGTAACTATATATCAAGCACCATGTTAAAAAAATTGTTAATAATACTCGGAGCTGAACTTTTACTGCAGTGTTACCATCCCTTTCAGTCCAGGCAAAATGTAGCTGCAGGTGGTTAGTAAAATATGCAACAATGTAACAAATGGCTGAACATTTCCATTGATGTCCATGACTGTTTTCTGACAAGTGCAATGAACAGGGCCGGATTTACATCCTAGGATGCCCTAGGCAAGGCACTCTAAGTGACCTTAGCTCCACCCATGGCCACACCTACAGTCCTCTCATGACCCCACCCTCAGTCCCAACCCCTCTTTCTTGGCACAGAAAATACCCATGACCTATAACAAGCATAAAAGCTTTAACCCTTTGAGTGCCAGAAGGGTACGCAACGCATTGCTTTGCAATGCGCTGCGTACCTCTCTGGCACTCAAAGGGTTAAACCCTTGGTTCCTGGAGAGATCTCTCGGGCAGGCTGGATAATAACCTGTAAAGATATATATATAAACCGTGGCAGGGAATTGAGATTTTTCTGGCCACACCCACAATTCAGAATGTGGGTGTGGCTAGCACAGCAAAAGCACCTCTTAAAATCTGGAGCTTTAGCCAGTTGGCTACTCTGCCTATTTGGAAGTCCAGCCCTGGCAGTGAAATCAGCCAGTTCGGGGCAGGCTACATTATGACCTGAAACTCTTCCAGTATAATAATTAGCTACTTGGATATGGGTGCATCTTTCTCGTCTCTGAGATATTCAATTGCTGAGTGCGAGACGTTCACAAAGGGAACAGCGGTAATGTAAATATCAAAACGAGAAGCATGTCTCAGTTAACTTTTCTTTAAATGTAATTTGAATTTCAATTTACAATTACAATATTTTGCTGCAGCTTCTCGTTTCAAACACTTTGTTACGGAAAAGAGTAATATTCTCTGCGGCCAGCGCTGTACGATGTGCCCCACTGAAGCTCTGACATTGTGTTTTTATGTATTATAAACAACTTGCGTGTCACCCCCTGGAGGCTTCCAAACTTCTATAATAGCATTTTGTCTACTCCTGCATTGATGTTCCCAGTAGGAAAACACAGGTCTAGAGCAGCTGACGGCTGTTCATCATCCACCGCATGTTGAGCCCATTCTGTAATCAATATAGTTTTTAATAGAGTTACTTCTCCTTCAGCCGTACTGCCCTGCTGACACTTAGGGTCATTCATATTCGGGCTAAAGAGGAGCAATTCTCGGTGTGAAACATCTGGAACATAGAGAAGACTTCAACGTTCTCATAGATCCCATGGAACTTTTAACCCCTTAGTGACGTCACTTAACGCCCGTCTAACATTTTTTTTTTTCTCTCATTAGAATCTGGAGTCCCCGGACGGCGTGCAGCTGCGCAGGGATCCGGATTTCCTGGACATACATGTACGTCCTCTGTCACTAAGTGACAGCCACAGAGGATGTACATGTACGTCCATTGTCGCTAAGGGGTTAAAGCGGAAATAACGCATACATGTAACTGACCCCCAATTCATTGTTATTATACTGGCAATCATGGTAATAGTGTTAGAATGTTAAAGGGATAGTAATACTTTGTTTTATCTTTATTTTATTTTGTAAGCATTAAAAAACATGAAGAACGAAATAAGTCTTATCTCTCAAACCTTTATGGTTCAAGAGATATTCGCAAGCAAAGTATCCCCCCCTTTTCAGCAAAATCAGAAGGGAGGTGCCCAGGTAGACTGCAGAGAGGGACAATCTTCAATTAAGATAAGGGAAAAAGCTGAAAAACTTGTCAAGGGGGGAAGGGCTTTCATTGTTTTCATATAAAGAAGATTGTCCCCTGCTGTTATCTGTCTGGTCTATGGACTGGATTCCACATCTGAGAAGAGATGGCTTACACTAGGTAAAAGGGGCGGGAGGGGAAACTTTGCATGTGAATATCTCTTAAACCATAAAGGTTTGAGAGATAACACTTATATTGTTCTTCGTGTTTTTTTAATGCCTACAAAGTAAAATAAAGTTAAAACGAAGTATTACTATCCCTTTAAGTGCCAGCATTATTCGCAATCATAAGTTCACATGGGACTCACATTAACACGACAGCGCAGACATCTTGGCGAAGTGGGGTTTGTGCACCTGCGTGTCCGTCCCTGTCTCCTCACTGATTGGCAAATATGAGGACAGAGGGACGGACAGTGCAGGAGCACAGATCACACTTCGCCACGATGTCTTTGCTGTCATGTTGATGTGAGTCCCATACGAACTTAGGATTGTAAATAATGCTGCACTTAATAAACATTACAGCACTTTTTCCATGATTACCAATAAAATAACCATTAATTAGGGATCAGTTATATGTATGTGATAGCTCTGCTTTAACCACTTATCCACACAAGGAGCATTCCGGAGCAAAACAGCTTCACCATAGAGAATAAATAAAATGTCCCTTTAATTTAAATGGGGGTGTTTAACCCCTTGAATTCTATTGAGGTCTCACACACACATTGCTCTGAACAAAACTGTGTGGCTGGGGAGTACTGCAGTTGCTGAAGCATTGTTATTACTGTACAGAATTCTTTCTGCCGTTTTTATATTGGTTCAATATAGAATTCAAATTAGTTTAATTCAAAGCGTATATTGTACTTTTGTTTATTGTGCATGTTTTATATTGGTTCAATATAGAATTCAAATTTGTTTAATTCAAAGTATATATTGTATTTTTGTTTATTGTTACTCATCAAGCTAAAAAAAAAAAGTGCAATTCTGGTGCAGACCATCTGCTGAACAAGGGAGGATTGAAAATTCTAATTGATTTAAATGGAGCTTTTACCCACCTTCAATGCTAGAGATATCTCCACTCCCAAACCATCTGCTCCATAGGGCACGACTGAAAATTCAAACTGATTTAAATGGGTTTTTTTAACACCTTCAATGCTAGAGAGATCTCCAATGCATTGCTCCTCAATGCAATGGAGATTTCTCTAGCATTGACGGGGTTGACCCTTTGAGTGCCAGAGAGGCACGCAGCACATTGCTTTGCAATGCGTTGTGTACCCCTCTGGCACTCAAAGGGTTAAAAGTCCCATTTAAATGAATAGGAACTTGCAGGATTTTCATTTTCCCTCTATGGTGCAATTAGTTTGCTCCAGCACTGCACCTCTTTAACTGGACGAATAAGGCCCATAGGGGAAGCTTTATAAAAGTGGAGCAGAGTGAAACGTAACTTAAAGGGATAGTAATGTTTCAAAATAAAAGCAGCTCCAATTAATCTTCATAGTATTTGGACTTTGGAGAGTGTTATTTCAATTCTGTCAGAGTTGTAGTTCAAGAGTAATTGAATGATAAAGTATCCTCCTCCCGCCCCTTTTACTGATGTAACACTGCTCACCTCAGAGCAGCAAGACTGTCCGGATGGATCACAGAGAGGGACAATCTTCAGTGATCATAAGGGAAAAACCTGAAAAACCTGTCACGGAGGGCAGAGTTTTCCTTATGATCACAGTAAGAAGATTGTCCCTTGCTGTGATCTGTCCGGTCAAGAGACCAGAATCCAAATCTGAGGTGAGCAGTGTTACATCAGTAAAAGAGGCGGGAGGAGGATACTTTATCATTCAATTACTCTTGAACTACAACTCTGACAGTATTGAAATAACACTCTCAATGGTCCAAATACTATGAAGATTAATTGGAGCTGCTTTTATTTTGAAACATTACTATCCCATTAACAGTGATATAAACATGAATTTTGTTATTTATACGAATGCAGTGACAGTTATTACCATTTGTCTGTTTGTATATTCTGACTTAGAAAGCAGATTTTAAAAAAAGTTGCAAATTGCAACAATGTCTGTACATCACAAGTGTCCCTCTTTAGGAGATATTAGGGGTCCATACCTTCTAAGTGTCCCTCTTTAGGAGATATTAGGGGTCCATACCTCCCAAGTATCGCTCTTTAGGAGATAATAGGAGTCCAGACCTCCCTAGTGTCCCTCTTTAGGAGATATTAGGGGTCTGTACCTCCCAAGTGTCCCTCTTTAGGAGATATTAGGGATCCATTCCTCCCAAGTGTCCCTCTTTAGGAGATATTAGGGGTCCATACCTTCTAAGTGTCCCTCTTTAGGAGATATTAGGGGTCCATACCACCCAAGTGTCCCTCTTTAGGAGATATTAGGAGTCCATACCTCCCAAGTGTCCCTCTTTAGGAGATATTAGGGGTCCGTACCTCCCAAGTGTCCCTCTTTAGGAGATATGAGGGGTCCGTACCTCCCAAGTGTCCCTCTTTAGGAGATATTAGGAGTCCATACCTCCCAAGTGTCCCTCTTTAGGAGATATTAGGGGTCCGTACCTCCCAAGTGTCCCTCTTTAGGAGATATGAGGGGTCCGTACCTCCCAAGTGTCCCTCTTTAGGAGATATTAGGAGTCCATACCTCCCAAGTGTCCCTCTTTAGGAGATATTAGGGGTCCGTACCTCCCAAGTGTCCCTCTTTAGGAGATATTAGGGGTCCGTACCTCCCAAGTGTCCCTCTTTAGGAGATATGAGGGGTATGTACCTCTCATGTGTCCCTCTTTAGGAGATATTAGGGGTTCATACCTCCCAAGTGTCCCTCTTTAGGAGATATTAGGAGTCCATACCTCCCAAGTGTCCCTCTTTAGGAGATATTAGGGGTCCGTACCTCCCAAGTGTCCCTCTTTAGGAGATATTAGGAGTCCATACCTCCCAAGTGTCCCTCTTTAGGAGATATTAGGGGTCCGTACCTCCCAAGTGTCCCTCTTTAGGAGATATGAGGGGTCCATACCTCCCATGTGTCCCTCTTTAGGAGATATTAGGGTACATACCTCCCAAGTGTCCCTCTTTAGGAGATATGAGGGGTATGTACCTCTCATGTGTCCCTCTTTAGGAGATATTAGGGGTCCATACCTCCCAAGTGTCCCTCTTCCCACTCTTTTGTCTCTCTTTTTACGAGATGTTACATGTTCATACCTCCCACATGCCCCTCTTTATGAGATATTAGGTGTCCATACCTCCCACATGCCCCTCTTTAGGAGATACTAGGGGTCTGTACCTCCCAAGTATCCCTCTTTAGGAGATATTAGTGATCTGTACCTCCCAAGTGTCCCTCTTTAGGAGATATTAGGGATACATACCTCCCAACTGTCCCTCTTTAGGAGATATTAGGGGTTCATACCTCCCAAGTGTCCCTCTTTAGGAGATATTAGGGGTCTGTACCTCCCAAGTGTCCCTCTTTAGGAGATATTAGGGATCTGTACCTCCCAAGTGTCCCTCTTTAGGAGATATTAGGGGTTCATACCTCCCAAGTGTCCCTCTTTAGGAGATATTAGGGATCTGTACCTCCCAAGTGTCCCTCTTTAGGAGATATTAGGGGTCTGTGCCTCCCAAGTGTCCCTCTTTAGGAGATATTAGGGATCTGTACCTCCCAAGTATCCCTCTTTAGGAGATATTAGGGGTCTGTACCTCCCAAGTGTTCCTCTTTAGGAGATATTAGGGATACATACCTCCCACGTGTCCCTCTTTAGGAGATATTAGGGGTCTGTACCTCCCAAGTGCCCCTCTTTATGAGATATTAGGGATCTGTACCTCCCAAGTGTTCCTCTTTAGGAGATATTAGGGGTCCATACCTCCCTAGTGTCCCTGTTGAGGAGATATTAGGGGTCTGTACTTCCCAAGTGTTCCTCTTTAAGGGATATTAGGGGTCCGTACCTCCAAAGTGTACCTATTTAGGAGATATTAGAAGTGAATGTGAAGCGCTTACAATTATAGTAGCTTGAAAAATAATGAGTTTTCACACCTATCTGTAAATAATGCAGTTTTCACACTTGACTTCACATGATGAGCAGACTGTACCGCCTTGCCGCAAATCACAGGGTAGAGTGAGTCACCGAGGGTTCAAACTGTGATGTATGTGATTCAGATGTCTGATTTTGGGTGGCCTCGCTCCTGGAGTACAGCCCTGCGCACTTTGCTCTATTCTTAAAGGGATAGTAATAGTTTATTATTACTGTCCCTCATATTGTAGATATTTGCAAAATAATTCAATAGCCCCCAGGGTTCATCTCTCAAACCTTTATGGTTTGAGAGATAACCGAAGGCAAAGTCCCCCCCCTTTCATCAGGCGGCTCTGCAGCAGAGCCGTGATCACGTTAGTTAAAAATAATTATTTCACTGAAACGGTCTTCTGCATGTGCTTGGCTTGTGATTGATTTGCAAGCACATGTAGAAGACCATTTCAGTGAGATAATTCTTTGTCGCTAACGGGATCTCGGCTCTGCTGCAGAGCCACATGATTAAAGTCAGACCGGATATCCCTGCAGTCAGTACAACGCTGACTTCAGGGAAGGGGGAGGGAGGGGGAAACTTTGCCTTCGGTTATCTCTCAAACCATAAAGGTCTGAGAGATGAACCTGGGGGCTATTAACTTATTTTGCAAATATCTACAATATGGGGGATAGTAATAATAAAGTATTAATATCCCTTTAAAATGACTCGTTACCCATTCATTCCATTTTTGGGTGTTCATATTCAGGAATCTTGGATGTCTTCCCTACAATTCAGTTGATTTGCTTCTGAACTTGTTTCTCTTTTCTCGGCGTATAAAGCAGTGTGCGATTAAAATCAATTTGTTAATTAAATGATGTTTTTTTTTTCTATGATAACATATAAGCAGAGAAAGTAAAAAAAAAAAAGTACAGCTTTCTTGTGCCAGTGCTCCATGATACCAAGCTGTGGCTGCCAACTGTGCCAGGAGAAGCAGCTAAAGATTGCAGATTGTCCTGACAGGTTTCTGATTGCTGGGAAGACATCTTAGTCTGTTACAGATCCCTGTCACTCTGGCTTTCTTATCATCTGCTGAGAGCTGACATTCTAAGTATGTGATCGGAATAACTTTTGCTGTAGTCGAGGGAAGGAAATATATTTCTGTCTAGATGCAACATCAGGCTTTAACTCTTTGAGTGCCAGAGTGGTACGCAACGCATTGCAACGCACGCAACGCATTAATGAATTTGTGGGGTATTTAGAAAGACGTGTCGGAAATGAAAGGCTTTACACATACCTCCCAAGTGTCCCTCTTTAGGAGGGACAGTCCCTCTTTTAGACCCAAATCCCTCTGTCCCTCTTTCCCACTCTGATGTCCCTCTTTTCAGGAGATCAGACTGTGTGATGTGTATATAAGCGTATAATATTGTTCTACAGCAATACAACTTGCATTATTGTTTGTGTAAACAACAGTAGATGTGTTTATAAATTAGTCTGTATAAATAAAATACTTTGGTCTTGTTATAAGTCATTTATTAGGTTACACAAAGAGGTATGAATAGGTCATAAAATAGCCTAAAAATCCCCGGTAATGACCCATCCACCAGCCACACCCCCAGCAACACCCCCTAAAACACAAGTGTCCCTCTTTGGCAATTTGAAATCTTGGGAGGTATGTTTACAGACGGATGGATACATGTTGATTACAAACGATCTGATTGATACAGCGACTGATGAGGCGGTATGCACAAAGTAAAGAGGAGCAATCTAACTGTACTGTAATGGTCATATTTAAAATGTCTATTGATTTAAGTTTGAATTTTAAACCCTTAATCCTTTGAGTGCCAGAGGGGGGTGATACCCCTCTGGCACACAAAGGGTTAAGTGTTAGACAGGTGTCCAGCACACTGCGAATGCATTAGACACCTTGTTAGCATACAATGAGTTAAAAGCCACACATACAATGGGATTTTTTTTAAGTTTAACCCTATGGAAGTGGTTCACACCTCTATCTTCAGGGACACGAGGTGTTACCATTACGGTTTCCCTGCTTGTGCACAAGTGAGTTAATTCAGTGACTGACAGTAGAATTAAAGGGATAGTAATGTTTCACAATAAAAGCAGCTCCAATTAATCTTCATAGTATTTGGGTCACGGAGAGCGTTATTTCAATACTGTCAGAGTTGTAGTTCAAGAGTAATTGAATGATAAAGTATCCCCCTCCCGCCCCTTTTACTGATGTAACACTGCTCACATCAGTGCAGCAAGACTGTCCGGATGGATCACAGAGAGGGACAATCTTCAGTGATCATAAGGAAAAACCTGAAAAACCTGTCAATGGGGGCAGGGTTTTCCATATGATCACAGTAAGAAGATTGTCCCTTGCTGTTATCTGTCTGGTCAAGTGACCAGATTCCACATCTGAGGGGAGGTGGCTTACATTAGGTAAAAGGAGCGGGAGGGGAATACTTTATCAATCAATTACTCTTGAACTACAACTCTGACAGTATTAACATAACACTCTCCATGACCCAAATACTATGATGATTAATTGGAGCTGCTTTTTTGTGAAACATTATTATCCCTTTAACTCACCTGTGCACAAGTAGGGAAATCCTATATACATGATCTGTCGGGGTCCCTGAGGAGAGGGTTGAGGATCAGTAATACAGATCATTAGTGTGCACTCTGAGGCTCTCCAGCTGTTCAGGGCAACAGTTCCCAGCCAGTGGGATTCCCTGCTTGTTCACAGAGGAGCAAGCCCGGACTGGGACAAAAAAATGGGTCCAGGCATTTAAGGCTGAGCAGCCCATTTTTATTTTTTGAGCAGCCCATGGGGGGGGGGGGCAGCGGCGGCCTCTTGGGCCTGTCTGACTGACTGTCACAGGGTTGGGCTGTCAGCCTACGGTGATTGTGGGAGGAGCTTATAATCACTTGCATTGCACCGCACGGCTGCACGTTGATTGCCTGCCCACCAGGAAACTTGTAACCAGGTGGCCATCTTTCAGAAAGTCAAAGACGGCCCAAACTCGTTTAATGATTGATTTTTTTTTAAACGCCCAGACCGGCCCTGGACCGGCTCACCGGGCAAATGACCAGTATGCCCAATGGCCAATCCGGGCCTGCAGAGGAGTTAGTGAGAGGCATGGTCATTTAATTATCGCACCTGTGCACAAGTAGGGAAACCACTGCACTATAGCAGGGATGGGCAACCTGAGGCTCTCCAGCTGTTCAGGACTATATTTCCCATCATCCCCATCCAGCCTATGTTACTATGCATCAGTGGGGTATAGCCATAGAGCCCTGCCATCTAGTAACACGGGCAGGTATGACAATACCCAAAGAGAGGGAGGTCCATCCTTAAAGCGGAACTATTATCAAAGTTACATTTAACCCCAAATCGTTAATATGTTTGCGATATACAGGTAAATACTTGTATTTTGGAGCATAAGTCCCTTACTTACTTATCCCTCTGGCCATAAAAACCCACATTTTTTTGATGGTGTTTTCATTTTGGTGGAAATGTCCACAAAACAGAGAAATTTATCTCCCATGCTGTGGAAATCCCCATACAGGGGAAACTTAACTATTTGTCCCTCCCTACAAGTAATGGGTCACATTGCACTCATAAAGGATTCCTTCCGCTTCTAAACTGTCCTCAAAGCCTGCAGTCTATTTCTATACACAGAGCAGAGAGTCTTCCTCAGGGCTCGACAGTCTAAATATCTTAAAACGGCATCACTACCCACCTTTTTCCCCAACCAACAAACCCCAACCCCCCGCCGCACAAACCCTATATCAAAGAAACACACAGACACAGTAATTGGTGGGAATAAAGAGATCTCAGCTTTATTAAAATGGGTTTGACCTATTTATCCTTGGAGGACCCTCACCCTTCTAATGCGGGTCCACCAGGCCAACATCGGCATGGACGCCATGTTCAGCCCTGGCACCTTGAGCCCAGGTGCCCAGCTGCCCGCCACCATGGAGGTATGTAGGGGATTCTCAGGAATTCATGGCCTACACTGGACCTCCACGATGACCACTCCTTTCAAACTGTGAGGGCCTGTGGATGCTGGTCCGCACAGACACCTCCCCAAAGCCGCCCTCCCCTTACCTCAGTGCCCCACAGCATTAGCCCACTCTGCTACTGAGGGGCCGCAGTGCAGCCAGCCCCAAAGGCAACCGGAACATTCATAGGGCGGGACCCGGCTCCCTGTCAGCCAGGCCCTCTGGAAACTGTACCTTCTGTGGCTAAGCCACACTGAGGCGGCCTGGGGGACCCACATGCCGCCCTTAAGTGTTTGTCCCTCCCTACTAGTAATGGGTCACATTGCACTCATAAAGGTTTCCTTTTCCTCTTCTAAACTGTCCTGAAAGCCTGCAGTCTATTTCTATACACAGAGCAGAGAGTCTTCCTCAGGGCTCGATAGTCTTAATGTCTTTCCCCTCTTAACGCAGCCATTGAGTGATGTAATTGCAGTTCATGAGAACATGTTCCTTCGCTGCAAGGTTTAAAGATGAATTATGACGATGGAAACAAATGATGCTGTTCCCACATACATTAAAAACAAATTACAGTTCTAAGATAGATAACATAATTATGTTTGCTCCTGGGACAGATAATCGATAAACTCCAAAGTGCAAGCAAAATAATTGAAAAAATGACTTTCAAGTGGTTAAAATGCCAATGCCAAAAATAACATTGGAGTAACAAATTGGATGAATAAATGCCAATTATCATATAGCAGATTGTCAGCCAGCCATTCCATAATAATTCATTAGATAGCATAAAAGGGGGATGAAATAACTGTTTCATGGCCAGAACGGTCTTGTGGGTGCTTTCTAATGCCTTCGTTGCTAGAGAAGGCTTCTGTGGTGTCAAAGGGGTTAAAAATGAAATAATATGCTTAAAAGTAAGTAAAACATCCCTCCCTTCTATATTGCTAAGCTACAATTTTCATCTTCTGATTACAAGTCTATTGTCTTTTTATTGAAGACAAGCTGAAAAGTCTGTGTACATGCATACCTCCCAAGTGTCCCTCTTTTAGTCCCAAATCCCTCTGTCCCTCTTTCCCACCCTGATGTCCCTCTTTTTAGGAGATCAGATTGCATGGTGTGTATATAAGTGTATCACATTGCTCTACAGAAATAAAACTCACATTATTGTTTGTTTAAACATCAGTATATGTGTTTATAAATTAGTCTATGTAAATAAATGACATAACAAGACCAAAGTATTTTATTACATCACTCGGAGGTATCAATAGGTCATGAAACAGCCTAAAAATTCTTGGTAATGGCCCGCCACCAGCCATGCCCCCAGCAACACCCCCTAAAACACAAGTGTCCCTCTTTAGCAATCTGAAATGTTGGGAAGTATGACATGGGCATCGGTGCCACCTAGCAACCTCGGCTGGTGGCTTGATCCTGTTGGCCACGCTGCAGTAATGCACAGTACTGACTGCCCGAACGTGCCGCGGCTGATAACGGAGTGGGGCGTTACGAATTCTGACTGTAGTCCTCTTGCGCAGGTGCGCAGAGAGGACTACAGTCTGAATTCGAAGCTCCCCGCTCCGTTATCAACCGCTGCGTGTTCGGGCAGTCAGTACTGCGCATGACTGCAGCGAGCGCAGCCATCTCTACTGCACATGACGGCATCTGACAAACACACATTTAGCGAATTATTATATAGGATGCTCTTTCATTTTAAAGGGGAAATATACCCTTGGGTTATAGGGATAGTAATACTTAAAATGTAAATAAATATATGTTGTAGGGTTTATCCCCCTGAGTAAAACAAGGGCACTCCCACTGCTGATAGATATTTTATTAAAAAATTATAACAGCTCAAACGTGAATTTTTAGGTGCAATATCACAGTGGCCTGAAAATTTACAGTGGCGCTGTTGCCACACCATACTATGAACTGCTCTGGTCTGTAGACCATAAATCTCCATAGGCTGGTGTAGCAACAGCGCCACTGTAAATTTTCAGTCCACTGTGATATTGCACCTAAAAAATTCAAGTTTGTGGTGTTATAATGTTTTAATAAAATATCTCTCAGCAGTGGGAGTACCCTAGGTTTATTCGGGGACATAAACCCTACAACATTTATTTTTTACATCTTAAGTATTACTATCCCTTTAAGTGGTTCCTAAATTGTTTAACATAACATTAGATCAGCCTCAGAGAATAAATATATATATTTTCAAATGAACATATATTTTAATATCAAAGCACATTGAACTAGAAAATTGACTTTCCTCACAATATCTTAAAAAAACAAAAAAATCTTCAGCGTATTTCCATCTCATTTATGTGATACTCTAACCAGATATTAATGTCTTGAGTTTGATTCCCTAAATATAGAAGAATCAATTTCGCTCTGACTACTAACCCCATTTAGTTTCATTTCTTAATCTGATGACACGCTAAGCAATTAAATCCCTTTCTATTTTGGAAGATTATATTGTAAAACAGTTTATGATGAGATGTTTCAATAAACCCAGTGTCAGTTGTTTTATTTGATTGGGAAGACATTCTAAGAGCCACAATGTTTTATAATAAAACCAGCTTGTCTTTAAATGAACTGTTTTATCTTAATTTTATTATTTAAGTATTAGTTACCTGCTGGATTTGTTTTTTTCAATCCTTCATAACTTCTTTAACCCTTTGAGTGCCAGAGGGGTACGCAACGCATTGCTTTGCAATGCGTTGCGTACCCCTCTGGCACTCAAATGGTTAAATCAACCACTTCAGTTGTTTCTTCTACTTTCTGTGAAACGGGTACCTTCTAGGGTGACCACACATCCCGGAATGCCCGGGACTGTCCCGTATTGGGGGTCTGTGTCCCGCGTCACCCCCCACCGGGACAACACAGATTCCTGGAATTGTGCAACACGCACCAGTCCAGCCATCCAATGAAATGTATTTGCTATATGGTCCTCATTGGCTGGCTAAGTCAGCCAATGAAGACCATATAGCAAATGCATTTCATTGGCTGGCTGTACTGGTGCATGCGAGACAGCTGGGTTGGAGCAGGTATGCTGGTGCTGCAAGTGAGACCCGTGGCTGACGCTCCCGCCGGCGCTGACCATCTTTCTGAGGATGTTCCCATGGGAACTCTTACTCTGTGTCTGTCTCAGAAAGATAGTCAGCGCCGGCGGGAGCGTCAGCCATGGGACTAGGGTGACCACATGTCCCGGAATGGCAGAACGGAAATGTGGTCACCCTAGTGCCTTCTACGTACATTCTGTGACTACTGTATCTTCACATGATGATAAGAACTCTGTGACTCACTCTCTGTTCTTTCTCTGCCTTAGCAGAAATCACACTCAAATAAACGTTGAGACACAGAGTTCTTATAATGTAAAAAACAACAAAGGAGAAAACAAGGGGCGACCCTAATGCACAAAGAGATGGTGCTTGATACATTCACCAAAAACCACCAAGTGAGTTAATACTCACAAGACAGATGGCTGACAGTATACTTCTGTAAGTCACAGTTATAAACACTTTCTAAGATATAACCTGACCAGACACAGTGGAACCTTTAGATACAATGGCAACCAGCTCCTCATATACTCAATCTCCCTGAAACTTATTAAAATAAAAATAAAGAATATTACAAGTGAAAGGGATAGTAATACTTCAAATTTAAATATCTGCATATTGTAGGCATTAAAAAAAATAAACGAAATGCCCCCAGTGCCATATCTCAAACGTTTATGGTTTGAGAGATAATCGTATTTAAAGTTCCCCCCCTCCCTCCCCTTTCCCTGACGTCAGCACTCTAGCTGACTGCAGCGGAATCCGGTCCTGGGACCAGCCGGTGGCTCTGCAGCAGAGCTGAGATTGCGTTACTGGGAAAGAAATCCTTCACTGGAGCGGTCTTCGAAGCTCTGATGAAGAGCCCCCGCAGGTCACGGGACTGGATTCCCCTGCAATCAGCTACAGCCTTGACATCAGGAAAGGGGAAAGTTTAAATTATCTCTCAAACCATAAAGGTTTGAGAGATGGCACTGCGGGCGGCATTTTGTTTATTTTTTTTAATCACCTACAAGGTGCATATATTTAAATTTTAAGTATTACTATCCCATGAAGTGATCAGGAACCTGAAACTGGTAAGCCTAACATAATAGCCAGTGGACAGCTGATCTCATTTCTGCTCCCTAAGCAGTTTAGTGTTACTCTTAACGTCCTTTCTATGCATAGAGTTATGGCAAAGGTATCCAACTCCAGTTTCTAACAGGAACCCAGGCATCAGAATTAAAGTTGACAAGTTGAACACTATGTGACCTGAACAATGTAGACCTCAGAAACAAATTATTAACTCAGCAATTCAGCAGGTATAACCCGTAGATAATCTTATGTGCATCTATGCCCAGGAGGATTGGACTTTGACATCATACTTCTCCTAGGAGTCCCCAACTTTAGGACAATAGTCCCTCTTTGACCACAATCTCTCTGTTCCTCAGTCCCACCCTGATGTTCCTCAGATTGCATGATTGATCTACAGCAATAATACTCACATTAATGTTTGTTTAGCCCCATAAGACACGTGAAACTACCCCAACTCTATGACCGTCACGGTCCTTAAATACTAAGGACCAATGATGGTCATAGTATGTCACGTCCGGTTTACCTACAGCTACGCCCTTAAGAGTGCTGTACAGTAACACGGGGCCCTAAAATTGACCACGCTCCAGACTGACGCGATCTCTTCTTTAGGCCCCAAAGCGACGTGCCGATACACGCAACAGGACACGTGTACCAGCACGTCGGCAAAGATCAAAGTGGTCCTTATGGGTCAGAAACGTCCCAGGACCGCTGGTCGTAAGGGGTTAAACGTCAGTATATGTGTTTATAAATTTGTGTAAATAAAATACTTTGGTCTTGATATAAGTCATTTATTAGGTTACATAAGGAGGTGTCAATAGAGTCATAAATATCCTAAAAATTCTCCTGCCTACCAGCCACGCCGAAAGCAACACCACCCTCTAAAACACAATTGTCCCTCTTGAATTGGCATGGAGTTATGTGACATCTTGCTAGAAACGAAGTAACCATCAGCCATACATAACCTTCAAACCTCAAATACATTCCATAACAAACAATTAAACATCAATCACATGAAGGAAGCAATTCAAAGGACAATAAGGCCGTAGTCTCAAAGACTATCAAAAATGTTTAGGACATAAAGGCGTAGTCTAAAACTAGAGGGACACAGGTTTAGAGTAATGTAAGAAGTTTACTTCCACTTAGAGGGTAGCTAAGGAATAGCCTACAGTAGAGGTATGAAGTTAGGAAGGTAAGCCTGCATGGGAGAGGCATAAGGTGGTCCTGACACAAAAGACAAGACAAGAACCAAATAAGGGTTGAGGTTTTTACAGTAGGAAAAATGAACAGACTAGACGGGCCGAATGATTCTTAGCTGCGTCAAATCTGTTTCTATGTTTCAATCACGGCAACCTCTCTCAACACCACTCCAGTTCATTTGAAGGCTTTAGCCAATGTAATCTTCCTTAATCATCACTCTGCTACCACCACACCCCTCTGTCAATACCTTAACTGGTCTGCTCGTTTCGATCTAGAATTAAATTAAAAATCCTGGTTCTAATCAGCAAAGGACTCACCAACACTACCGCTCTTTTTGTCTGTAGATTCCACCCCAATTGCTCCCTCCACTCTGGCCATAACATATAGCTTTTCTCTTCTTTAACCCTTTGAGTTCCAGGAGGGGTATGCAACGCAATGCTTCACAATGCTTTGCGTACTTCTCTGGCACTCAAGACTTTTCGAGGATTGATTCCACCTTATTGAACTCTCAGCCTTCTTCTGTCAGACTCTACCCTGGCCTCCAGACTTATAAAAAGTCCCTGAAATGCACATTGTTAAAGCGGAACTACCATGTCACAAAATGTTTAGCTTAACCAAGTCCCCATCTGGCAGCTAGCTGCTTAGTAGCGCTAGTCGCCAGAATGATTACCTGATTTAATAGATATATGCCTTATTCCCCAGCTGTCAGTAGCACGGAGCGCGAACATCTTTCCAGAATGACATCCGCGCGCCTGTGCTGTCTCAGTCCCAGCCAGGTCTAGGAGGCGTTGCTAGGAGCCGGCCGGCCGACTCTGGCTGGGACTGACAGCGCAGACGTGTGGACGTCATTCTGGCAAGTTGTCCACGCTCCATGCTACTGACAGCTGGGAATAAAGCATATATCTATCAAATCAGGTAATAATTCTGGTGACTAGCGCTACTAAGCAGCTAGCTGCCAGAAGGGAACTTGGTTAAGCTAAACATTTTGTGACATGGTAGTTCCGCTTTAAAGGGATAGTAACACTTCGTTTTAACTTTATTTTATTTTGTAGGCATTAAAAAAACATGAAGAACGATATAAGTCTTATCTCTCAAAACCTTTATGGTTTGAGAGATATTCACAAGCAAAGTTTCCCCTCCCGCCCCTTTTTACCTAGTGTAAGCCATCTCTTCTCAGATGTGGAATCCAGTCCATAGACCAGACAGATAACAGCAGGGACAATCTTCTTCCTGTGAGAACAATGAAAGCCCTGCCCCCCTTA